>JAVIAB010000088.1:3895393-4277949 GCA_032433765.1 Megaustenia siamemsis
AAGAAGACAGTGATCATAGAATCGAACAAAAACTAGGAAGAAGAGTTCCTGAGATAACTGACAGATGGATACATCATCATCGGGTCGCATATCTTTGCACAACGTTGCATTCACCACAGCTCGTCTGAAAGAATCTCTGTCTCTATCCAGATCTCTCACAGAACGTTGCATTCACCACAGCTCGTCTGAAAGAATCTCTGTCTCTATCCATATCTCCCACAGAACGTTGCATTCATCACAGCTCGTCTGAAAGAATCTCTGTCTCTATCCAGATCTCTCACAGAACGTTGCATTCATCACAGCTCGTCTGAAAGAATCTCTGTCTCTAGCCAGATCTCTCACAGAACGTTGCATTCATCACAGCTCGTCTGAAAGAATCTCTGTCTCTATCCATATCTCTCACAGAACGTTGCATTCATCACAGCTCGTCTGAAAGAATCTCTGTCTCTGTCCAGATCTCCCACAGAACGTTGCATTCATCACAGCTCGTCTGAAAGAATCTCTGTCTCTAGCCAGATCTCTCACAGAACGTTACATTCATCACAGCTCGTCTGAAAGAATCTCTGTCTCTATCCATATCTCTCACAGAACGTTACATTCACCACAGCTCGTCTGAAAGAATCTCTGTCTCTAGCCAGATCTCCCACAGAACGTTGCATTCACCACAGCTCGTCTGAAAGAATCTCTGTCTCTAGTCAGATCTCCCACAGAACGTTACATTCACCACAATCCGTCTGAAAGAATCTCTGTCTCTAGTCAGATCTCCCACAGAACGTTACATTCACCACAGCCCGTCTGAAAGAATCTCTGTCTCTAGTCAGATCTCCCACAGAACGTTATATCACCACAGCCCGTCATTTCTGTTGTCATGTTCAAGGTCTCTAGATGCCTTGAAAAACCTTCTTCTGTCTGCCCTGATGCGCGCCCAGGAACTAGCCGTCTATTATTATTATTTCCAGTCCGCTGTTATTTTGTTTTGAAAGTGGTCATAATATTTTACTTCCTCAGTAGAATTGTGTAATATGCCAGTTCTTTTTAATGTTGAAATCTGAATGTCTTCATTGCTCTTTTTCATTTATAGAAGGTACCTTACATATTTTTCTGTAGTATTTTTTTAATGAATAGATTTTCATCCTTGCTGTTTACGAGATTGTCCATGATTCACAACCATATGTTTTTATTGATAAGATACATGCCTCGGTAATTTTAATTGCACTGCCTTGTTGTTATTGTGACAGAGGGAAACAACTCACACACTTATTTATTAACTCAAATAAATGATTTGGTAGAGTTTTCTCCCTTATAGGTTGGCGGGTAAATGTAACTGTGGACGGTATCATCCTGTGCCAGATAATCGTCAGTGAGGCAACAATACAGTGATGTCACGATAGTAATGGACCACCTGAATGTCACAAGTTGGAAATGAATGGAATATGAAGGTCACCGGAGGATGTGGACTAGACGAAGTAAACCCAAGGGCAATTACTGTTTTTGTTTTGTTCCATTTTTGTAAAGCTGTCACCATACTCCTAGGAGTGTGCGATAGAGCCCACTACTTACTCTTGTTACAGCATTACACAGCACTGCATTCACTTGCCTGTTCCCGAATCACTGACAGATTGGACTACATAGCATGTTATAATTATTGGAGATGCTTGGTTCATTTTTGGACTAGATAGCACGATATAATTATTGCAGATACTTGGTTCATTATTGGACTAGATAGCACGATATAATTATTAGAGTTCCCTGGTTCATTATTGAGCTAGATAGCACCACATAATTAATGCAGATACTTATTCATTATTGAGCTACATAGCACAATATAATTATTGGAGATACTTAGTTCAATATTGAGCTAGATAGCAGCACATAATTATTGGAAATGCTTGGTTCATTATTGAGCTAGATAGCACCATATAATTAATGCAGATACTTTGTTCATTATTGGATTAGATAGCACGATATGATTATTGGAGATACTTAGTTCAATATTGAGCTAGATAGCACCATATAATTATTGGAGATACTTGGTTCATTATTGGACTAGAGAGCACCATATAATTATTGGAGATACTTGGTTCATTATTGAACTAGAGAGCACCATATAATTATTGGAGATACTTGGTTCATTATTGAACTAGAGAGCACCATATAATTATTGGAGATACTTGGTTCATTATTGAACTAGAGAGCACCATATAATTATTGGAGATACTTGGTTCATTATTGGACTAGATAGAGCACCATATAATTATTGGAGATACTTGGTTCATTATTGGACTAGAGAGCACCATATAATTATTGGAGATACTTGGTTCATAATTGAACTAGAGAGCACCATATAATTATTGGAGATACTTGGTTCAAACTACGGGGTTGTAGGCCGTAGACGTGTAAGTGTCCTGATAACAGGAACATATATCAGACTATAACATTGCAAATAAAAGATGCAGGAAGACACAGTTATCTGTGAAGACAAGACCTACCGTGGACTCTAATAGTGGCCATGAGCCTGTTCAAATTAATTTACCTGTTTTAACATTGTTCCACTTGTCTTTATTGTGCGTTGCGGTGATGTCTTTTTCTTTGTTGCTACCATTACTTCATTCTTTCTGCTATTGAGGTTGAATCCTTTATTTTTGCTTTCCTCCACTATAAAGTTTTAGGTGTAAAATAAACACAAAAAGGTATGAAGCAGCTGGACCTAAAGAGAGACGAGATAAACTACGACGTTTCGGCAAAAGCCTTCATCGGGTACAAAACAAGAAATATGAAAGTTTAGCAGTTATATATTCTACAGCTCTACACACGGCCTCGCGTGATATTTAGTGTATCGTATGGCATATGATATATATATATATATATATATATATATATATATATATATATATATATATATATATATATGCCTATCTCTCCTGTTACAGATAAACTTACAGTTAGGTTAAAAAAGTAGGAACCCCTAGAGCTGAAAACAAAAGATTAGGTCAAAGCATGCTAACAAGTCATTAGAGAGCAACATAATACTACTACATGTGTTATTTACAACAAATACAACGCTATGGAAAAGATATACACAGTGGACGAGCAATGAACAATGCTTCAAGAAACCTTGCAACAAACATCGAAGGAGCTACTTCCATTGAAAACAAGACACAGGTGGATGATAAAAGAAATACTACAACTGATAAAAGAAGAATATGGAAAGATGATATCCAGATACAAGAAGAATATGGAAAGATGATATCCAGATACAAGAAGAATATGGAAAGATGATATCCAGATACAAGAAGAATATGGACAGATGATATCCAGATAAAAGAAGAATATGGAAAGATAATATCCAGATAAAAGAAGAATATGGAAAGATGATATCCAGATACAAGAAGAATATGGACAGATGATATCCAGATACAAGAAGAATATGGAAAGATGATATCCAGATAAAAGAAGAATATGGACAGATGATATCCAGATACAAGAAGAATATGGAAAGATGATATCCAGATACAAGAAGAATATGGAAAGATGATATCCAGATAAAAGAATAATATGGACAGATGATATCCAGATAAAAGAAGAATATGGAAAGATGATATCCAGATAAAAGAAGAATATGGAAAGATGATATCCAGATAAAAGAAGAATATGGAAAGATGATTGAGTTATTGTTATTGAGTTATTTGCGGGTCATCATCATTGCACTCCGAACATGTCCATAGGTGCTCAGATCCCCTCCTCAGCAATTCCCTCAGTGTCCAGCGACTGACGACTCCAGTTCTATGGTTGATAAGTCTTCTTACACGGCCACCAAGTTTCTCATTTCTGGCTGTGCCCATCTTAACTCCCATTTCCATCATCCGAAGAAGCGACGTTGATCTGTGTTTGTCGAAGTCCTGTGCTCTTCCCACATCTCGGAGTGCATTGATGACGTCCGCCCGATCCATCGGTTGCCCGTCCTCAACGACAGCGCAGCTAGCCAACCTGTCCGCTCTCTCATTTCCCCGTACTCCCGCATGTCCAGGGACATAGACAAAGGTGACCTTACGTATTTTGGATTTCTGCAACGACTCTACCCATTGCATGCGTACAAAGCCCGCCTCCACTTTTTTTATCATGCTCATCGAATCACTCAGTTTACATGCGTGGATGTAGTCTTGTGACTCTAACCATTTGAATGCCTTGGTCACTGCCATCACCTCCATTGTCATGCTACTCGTGGTCATGGCGTGTGCACCACTGTCTTCCTTGGCTATTCTGCCTGCCGAACGTGCTGTAAATGCCCATGCACTTTTTTCGTGTCGTCTTACAGATCCGTCTGTATAGATGACTGCATCTTTCTCATCGGTGTTATCGCAGATGAGACCGTTGACCTCAGCATTAACCACGACTGGGTTCTGTTCCCTACTTTTCCTGTCGAGTGTGACAATACATGAGAAAGTCCCCTTGAATGACGTAGGCACCGGTATCCACTCCTCACCAACGCTGATATTGGTAAGCCCACAGACCTGTTTGATGACATCTTCTGCTCGGCCCACCCATGATTTGCCTCTTTTTAGCCTGGTACCTTTCTCTGTGTTGAGCACGTGGTGCAATGGATGCTCTGTATCTGTACTAATCTTCAGGTATGCTCGTGCTCTCCAGATCTTGATTCTGTCATCCATGGAAAGATGATATCCAGATTAAAGAAGAATATGGAAAGATGATATCCAGATAAAAGAAGAATATGGACAGATGATATCCAGATAAAAGAAGAATATGGACAGATGATATCCAGATAAAAGAAGAATATGGACAGATGATATCCAGATAAAAGAAGAATATGGAAAGATGATATCCAGATACAAGAAGAATATGGACAGATGATATCCAGATAAAAGAAGAATATGGAAAGATGATATCCAGATAAAAGAAGAATATGGACAGATGATGTCCAGATAAAAGAAGAATATGGAAAGATGATATCCAGATAAAAGAAGAATATGGAAAGATGATATCCAGATAAAAGAAGAATATGGAAAGATGATATCCAGATACAAGAAGAATATGGAAAGATGATATCCAGATACAAGAAGAATATGGACAGATGATATCCAGATACAAGAAGAATATGGAAAGATGATATCCAGATAAAAGCGGAAATAAAGATTAAATGCAACAGAGCTAAAGAAGAAAGACTAAACGAGGAATGTTATGAAACTGAGAAACAGAACAGAAAAAATAATACAGATATGTACAAACAGATGAACTCACAGATAGAAGCACGCCAAAAGACATTATGTCTAAAATCAAAGGAAGGGGAAATAATTATGAAGGCAGGGGAGATAATGAATAGATGGAATGAATATATAAATGAACTATATCGCGATAAGGGAGATAATATAGAGATTGTAGGTTACTGTGATGGACCAATCAAACTAATTAGTGAAGTAGAGGAAGCTATTATAAGCATGAAGGATGGCAACGCTTCGGTCCCAAATATGTGGCTAGGGAGGAATTAGAAGCGTTAGTAGAATTAGGATTAGAGATACAAAAGTACAGAATCAATATACAGGGTATATCCCTGATGACTTCTTGAAATCTCAATTATCCATCTTCGTTGCACTACTATGAAACAAGAAGCTGTTTGTTGAGTTGAGGGTCATAGAACTATCAGCCTCGTATTGTATGTGAGGGTCATAGAACTATCAGCCTCGTGTTGTATGTGAGAGTCATAGAACTATCAGCCTCGTGTTGAATGTGAGGGTCATAGAACTATCAGCCTCGTGTTGTATGTGAGAGTCATAGAACTATCAGCCTCGTGTTGAATGTGAGGGTCATAGAACTATCAGTCTCGAGTTGTATGTGAGGGTCATAGAACTATCAGCCTCATGTTGTATGTGAGAGTCATAGAACTATCAGCCTCGTGTTGAATGTGAGGGTCATAGAACTATCAGCCTCGTGTTGAATGTGAGGGTCATAGAACTATCAGCCTCGTGTTGAATGTGAGGGTCATAGAACTATCAGCCTCATGTTGAATGTGAGAGTCATAGAACTATCAGCTTCGTGTTGTATGTGAGTCATAGAACTATCAGCCTCGTGTTGTGAGAGTCATAGAACTATCAGCCTCGTGTTGTATGTGAGGGTCATAGAACTATCAGCCTCGCGTTGAATATGAGGGTCATGGAACTATCAGCCTCGTGTTGTATGTGACAGTCATAGAACTATAAGTCTCATGTTGTATGTGAGGGTCATAGAACTATCAGCCTCATGATGAATGTGAGGGTCATAGAACTATCAGCCTCATGTTGTATGTGAGGGTCATAGAACTATCAGCCTCGCGTTGAATATGAGGGTCATGGAACTAGCAGCATCATGTTGTATGTGAGAGTCATAGAACTATAAGTCTTGTGTTGAATGTGAGGGTCATGGAACTATCAGCCTCGTGTTGATATAAGATCAGACATGACATTTCTGAAGACAAAACTGGTTCTGTAGAGAGGAAAATCACAGCAAATGCCAAGTTTATCAAAGTGACAGTGATGAAAAGAAAGGTTAAAACACATGCTTATTTATGTTCCATTAACAACAGAAATGCAATGAACATAGTGTGACACACAGAAGTAATAAAAATATTAAAGGACATCAGTGTTGATGGGAAGGATGTAAGGATAATCAAGGAAATGTACTGGGAACAATCAACAGCTGTCAAAGCAGATAATGGGGACATGAAAGTATTAAAGGGGTTTATGACAAGATTATGTTATATTGCTTGACCTCTTCTTGTTGAATGTGAAAGCATCAACACACAGAGCACAAGCCTGGAATAGCAACTTGATTGTAACAACTCGATTGTAGCAACTTGATTGTAGCAACTTGATTGTAGCAACTTGAAAATAACAACTTGATTGTAACAACTTGATTGTAGCAACTTGATTGTAACAACTTGATTGTAGCAACTTGATTGTAACAACTTGATTGTAGCAACTTGATTGTAACAACTTGAGTGTAACAACTTGATTGTAGCAACTTGATTGTAACAACTTGATTGTAGCAACTTGATTGTAGCAACTTGATTGTAACAACTTGAGTGTAACAACTTGATTGTAGCAACTTGATTGTAGCAACTTGATTGTAACTTGATTGTAGCAACTTGATTGTAACAACTTGATTGTAGCAACTTGATTGTAACAACTTGATTGTAACAACTTGATTGTAGCAACTTGATTGTAACAACTTGATTGTAACACTTGATTGTAGCAACTTGATTGTAGCAACTTGATTGTAACAACTTGAGTGTACAACTTGATTGTAGCAACTTGATTGTAACAACTTGATTGTAACAATTGATTGTAACCATTTGATTGTAACCACTTGATTGTAACCACTTGATTGTAACCACTTGATTGTAGCAATTTGATTGTAGCAACTTGAAAATAACAACTTGATTGTAACAACTTGATTGTAACAACTTGATTGTAGCAACTTGATTGTAACAACTTGATTGTAACAACTTGATTGTAACAACTTGATTGTAACAACTTGATTGTAACAACTTGAGTGTAACAACTTGATTGTAGCAACTTGATTGTAACAACTTGATTGTAACCAATTGATTGTAACCACTTGATTGTAACCACTTGATTGTAACCACTTGATTGTAACAACTTGATTGTAACAACTTGAGTGTAACACTTGATTGTAGCAACTTGAAAATAACAACTTGATTGTAACAACTTGATTGTAGCAACTTGATTGTAACAACTTGATTGTAGCAACTTGATTGTAACAACTTGATTGTAGCAACTTGATTGTAACAACTCGATTGTAACAACTTGAGAGATGCAGGTGGTATGGTTCTGTTATTAAAGACCAAAGAAGTACTTTGATCACTGAATCATAGAAAGAGGAGGTATGTTTCCAACACTCTGAAAAAAATGACAAATAATCAACAACAGAAAAAAAAACACAAAGAACAATATATGGACCGAAGCAGAATCAAACTCGTACTCCTTGGCACAGCATCTTGCCACGAAAAGCCAAACGCTAGGGAACACTGCCACTCAGTTAACTAAAAAATTAGCTATCATTGATGATGTCTTTCACACATGTGTACTCATGACTATAGCATAAGGTTACGATCACAACTCGGGAATAAATTGTGTATCTGTATTATCTTATTAAAACAAGTATCTCCCGGATATGGTAGGGCTAACTACTTCTGTTGCAGACAAACATCTATAGGACAAAACAGCACGATTAGTAGTTTCCTGTGGTTTAGACTGGAGACAAATAATAATAAATGAATATTGTTATAGCGGATGAGTACTTTGATCATCAATGGATAAACAGGAAACAGGCAAATAACTGCAGTGCTTCTGTAAAGCTGGTAGCAGGAGCAAGCGGTGGGGTGTAACACTTCTATAAAGGGTGGTGACAGCTTATAAATGTATAAAGTTATCGAAGAAAGAGAGGAAAGGGGACTCACTTTAAAGGAAGGAAAACAGAATTGTCTTTCTTTTATCCTATCACTTGTGACGAGTGGTGTCAGAGAGAGAGGGAATGTGTCATTTTCTGTCCTTTGTTGGTTAGATAACTTGTGTTGTTGTCATGTCAAATTTAATTAGTGTCTCTTTGACTCCATCCTTTTCTGGGTTTCCCTTTTACTCTGTAGCTGGGCTTTTTCATGCAGTATGCTCGAGGTGTAGGTTGCTTTGATTTCATTTTGGTTAGATATCTCAAACCATTTGACTCTTTCTTGTTCAAAAGTGAAGAATATTTAAATATATATATATATACATACACACTCAAGCAAGCATGCACGCACACACACACACATGCAAAGACTTTCAAGATCTAGTAAACTGGTACATTTTTTAATAAAATCAAAGAAACAAACACTATTTCAGTAATAATTAACGAATCAAACACAAATCTCAATAAAATCAAAGAAGCAGACACATTTTCAGTACAATAAAATCTTGTAAACAAGAAAGAAACAATGATTGCTTTAAGGCCAGCAATCCTGCTCTAATGAAATGTATATCAACTTTCAGTGACAGGAAACTCTTGATACAGAGATGTGCAACAGGAGGCAATCTGATCATCTGAAGTTGGCTTTATCTTTATCAGTTCTTTAGCTTTTTGACACTCTGGGGAGGGCAGACTTCCACCTTGAGAACAAAGTTATGGCACTTACAGGTGAGAGGAGCAGAACAGGTGAGAGGAGAAGAATGGATGAGAAGAGCAGAACAGGTGTGAAGAGTAGAACAGGTGAGAGGATCTGGAACAGGTGAGAGGAGCAGAATGGGTGAGAGGAACAGAACAGGTGAGAGAAACAGAACAGGTGACAGGAGCAGAACAGGTGAGTGGGACAGAACAGGTGAGAGGATCAGTTTTCTTCCTTTTCAGTTAGAAACATATTTACAAAACTTGCTGGACTGGAGTTTGTCCATCATGAGACAAACACATGCTGTACCTGTAAGCTATGATGCTGTACCTGTAAACTATGATGCTGCTGTCCAGCCACTAGCTGCTCTCAAACTTTTCACAGACAAAAAACATAGCTCACCACCTCATTTACTTTACATATCTTGTGATGAAGTACTCAAATAAAGTACATACAAACACATTACAATTTACACATCTAAAAATTTCATTTTTATAAATGAATGTCTTGTAGAAAACTTTAATAGCTTGAAAGAGAGATGGATTTCATCAGCTTAAACAAAAGCCTTTGTTAACCTCAGACGGAAGATGTACAAAAGAGGTGAGATGCAGAATGGCTCAGGCAAAAGCAGCTTTCCAAAAAATGAGGAAGATACTATGCAATCCATTTTTGACAATAGAAACAAGAAAAAAAGAGTTCTTAAATGTATTGTAGAGCCAGAATTAACATATCGATGTGAATCATGGACAATAGGACAACAGACAAGAAAATCACTGGAGTCTGTAGAAATGTGGTTTTACAGAAGAATGTTTAGAATACCATGGACAGCCAAGAAGAGTAATGAAAACGTTCTGAAAGAAGTCAAAGCAAAAAGAGAGCTAATTTCCAATATTAGGAAGAAACAATCATCATTTTTTGGCCATGTAATGTGAAGGGAACAGCTGGAATATATTGTAACAACTGGGAAAATTGAGGGACGAAGAGATAGAGGGAAGGAAAGAGAAAAGATACCAGGCAGCTTAAGAGAATGGCTTGGCAGAAGGTCAACAATAGAAATGATAAATAGCTGTTTAGATCAAAAGTTGTGGCGAGACATGATCACCTACGCCAGTAGGCCTGGTACTTGATGATAATGAAACAAAAGTCAGCTGACAGAGAGATGGATATTACACCAGAAGCAAAATCCACCTAACTTTGAGATGGCTTTTATCAAACAGAGACACATTACCAAATGAAGGAGTAAAGGTATCAAGATGTGAAGCTGCTGTAAAGCTGATGATAATGACAATTTAATTTTTACAAAGAAGAAAATAGTGGTATAGTAACAGCTTTACGTGACAAAATGAAGAACACCTGCTAAGGACCAATATCATCCATTTAACTATTGCTAATCTAATATTCCCGTGTGTTACCGGGGCCTCATTATGAGGGAGGTAAAAAATAGTGACACTGTGACCTTCCTGGCATGTCGTAAGAGGTGACTAAGGAGGTTGATTCACCTGTACTTGAGTAAACTTGTACCTGAGAGCAAACCTGTACTTGAGTAAACTTGTACCTGAGAGCAAACCTGTACTTGAGTAAACTTGTACATGAGAGCAAACCTGTACTTGAGTAAACTTGTACTTGAGAGTAAACTTGTACTTGAGAGCAAACCTGTACTTGAGTAAACTTGTACATGAGAGCAAACCTGTACTTGAGTAAACTTGTACTTGAGAGTAAACTTGTACTTGAGAGCAAACCTGTACTTGAGTAAACTTGTACATGAGAGCAAACCTGTACTTGATTAAACTTGTACTTGAGAGGAAATCTGCATCTACAGCAAACCCGTAATTGATACTAAACATGTACTTGAGAGTAGACCAAAACTGGGCAACAAACTTGTATTTAAGAGCAAACCTATTCTTGATTATAAACCTATTCTTGATAATAAACCTATTCTTGATTATAAACCTTTTCTTGATTATAAACCTATTCTTGATAATAAACCTATTCTTGATAATAAACCTATTCTTGATAATAAACCTATTCTTGATAATAAACCTATTCTTGATAATAAACCTATAGTTGAGAGAAAAAACCCACACTTAAGTTTAAGAACAAACTTTTAACTAAGGGAAAGCCTTCATACATTAAGTTGACTCTGAGGATAGAACCTCTGTCACCAGTTAAGCACATCAACTTGGTTTACAAGGCATTGGGTCAAGGCAAAGAAATGTATCAAAATACAAAGCTGCAGTCAAGCTGATTGTGAAGCTACAGTCAAGCTGATTGTGAAGCTACAGTCAAGCTAATTGTGAAGCTACAGTCAAGCTGATTGTGAAGCTGTAGTCAAGCTAATTGTGAAGCTACAGTCAAGCTAATTGTGAAGCTGCAGTCAAGCTGATTGTGAAGCTGCAGTCAAGCTAATTGTGAAGCTACAGTCAAGCTGATTGTGAAGCTGCAGTCAAGCTGATTGTGAAGCTGCAGTCAAGCTAATTGTGAAGCTACAGTCAAGCTGATTGTGAAGCTACAGTCAAGCTGATTGCGAAGCTGCAGTCAAGCTGATTGTGAAGCTGCAGTCAAGCTAATTGTGAAGTTGCAGTCAAGCTGATTGTGAAGCTGCAGTCAAGCTGATTGTGAAGCTGCAGTCAAGCTAATTGTGAAGCTGCAGTCAAGCTAATTATGAAGCTGCAGTCAAGCTGATTGTGAAGCTGCAGTCAAGCTGATTGTGAAGCTGCAGTCATGCTGATTGTGAAGCTGCAGTCAAGCTAATTGTGAAGCTGCAGTCAAGCTGATTGTGAAGCTGCAGTCAAGCTGATTGTGAAGCTGCAGTCAAGCTAATTGTGAAGCTGCAGTCAAGCTGATTGTGAAGCTGCAGTCAAGCTAATTGTGAAGCTACAGTCAAGCTGATTGTAAAGCTACAGTCAAGCTGATTGTGAAGCTACAGTCAAGTTGATTGTGAAGCTACAGTCAAGCTGATTGTGAAGCTGCAGTCAAGGAGAAATGCAACAAAGAAAATGGTAAGGTTAAAGCTTTAGGTAATTAATGGACAACACAAACTTGAATGATGTTTCAGGTCAATAGGACTTCAGCAGGAACAACAAACAACACACACACAGACATGTAAGTAAATAAAATGAGCCCTACAAAGATAACTAAATATGAAGTATCTAAAACAAAATAATCTCAAACTATAATGAGAAATAAAATGAAATTAACAAGGCAATACTTGACGTGCTAGAACTTACAAACAGATGATCTGGACATTCCACAAATATTACTTGCTTTTGGATAAAAGTTCAAATAAACACAGTAGAATAAGGCAGCATTTTACAGTCTTAAGGAAATAACAAGGCAAAACAAGCATAGAGTGTAATTCAATTTCTCCAATACAGACTAATAAGAGATAAGTCAATTTGTTGCATTGATTTATTTTGTCCTTACTGCAAGACTGTTGTGCACTGTTTTGTATATTTTATTGTTTCTACAAGCAGCTCTAATCATCATTTTGTGGCCATGTAATGAGAAGGGAACAGCTGGAATATATTGTGACAACTGGGAAAATTGAGGGACAAAGAGATAAAGGGAAGCAAATGAAAAGATACCAGACAGTTTAAGAGAATGGGTTGGCAGGAGGTCAACAATAGAAATGATAAATAACTGTCAACACCAAAAGTTGTGGACAGACATGATCATCTACACCAGCAGGCTTGGTACTTGATGATGATGATGATGATAACTAGCTCTGCCACTGATTCACATGACTTCCATATCTACTCCAAGTCCAAATAAAGAAATGTAAAATCTAAAACAATGGTACTACATATTAAGCAGTGGAACAATGATTATGAAAACAGATGTGAATAAATTACAGAATCAGTTAAAAACAACTACACTTTACACACAAAGATAAATATTTGTACACACCAGAAGGGACACTGGTCAATGAGAAACCCTTTTGTGCATACCAGAAGGGACACTACTCTAAAGAGAAACCAACCATTTGTATACAACAGATGGGACACTACTCAATGAGAAAACTTTTGTGCATACCAGGTTGGACACTACTCAATGAGAAACCTTTTGTACATACCAGGTTGGACACTACTCAATGAGAAACCTTTTGTACATACCAGGTTGGACACTACTCAATGAGAAACCTTTTGTACATACCAGGTTGGACACTACTCAATGAGAAAACTTTTGTGCATACCAGGTTGGACACTACTCAATGAGAAAACTTTTGTGCATACCAGGTTGGACACTACTCAATGAGAAAACTTTTGTACATACCAGGTTGGACACTACTCAATGAGAAAACTTTTGTACATACCAGGTTGGACACTACTCAATGAGAAACTTTTTGTACATACCAGGTTGGACACTACTCAATGAGAAACTTTTTGTACATACCAGGTTGGACACTACTCAATGAGAAACTTTTTGTACATACCAGGTTGGACACTACTCAATGAGAAAACTTTTGTACATACCAGGTTGGATACTACTCAATGAGAAAACTTTTGTACATACCAGATGGGACACTACTCAATGAGAGACCTTTTGTACACACCAGATGGGACACTACTCAATGAGAAACCTTTTGCACATACCAGATGGGACACTACTCAATGAGAAACCTTTTGTACACACCAGAAGGGACGCTATTTAATGAGAAACCTTTTGTACAAAGGCTGCGAAATGCAAAGACAGGACTGTTTACAGAGCTAAGAAATCTGCAGATCACATTCTACATAAGTGGTTGCTCACATAAAAAGACATAGAAAACAACATGAATGGTTGCTCACATAGAAAGACATAGAAAACAACATGAGTGGTTGCTCACATAGAAAGACATAGAAAACAACATGAGTGGTTGCTCACATAGAAAGACATAGAAAACAACATGAGTGGTTGCTCACATAGAAAGACATAAAAAACAACATGAGTGGTTGCTCAGAGAAATCAACATGAATGATTGCTCACATAGAAAGACATAGAAACCAACATGAGTGGTTGCTCACATAGAAAGACATAGAAAACAACATGAGTGGTTGCTCACATAGAAAGACATAGAAAACAACATGAGTGGTTGCTCACACATAGAAAACAACATGAGTGGTTGCTCACATAGAAAGACATAGAAAACAACATGAGTGGTTGCTCACATAGAAAGACATAGAAAACAACATGAGTGGTTGCTCACTTAGATAGACAGAGAAAACAACATGAGTGGTTGCTCAATTAGATAGACAGAAAACAAACTTCTTTGTTAGCTCACATAGAGAGTCACAGTAAACATGTCCAATAATACAACATTGATTCACCTTATAGAGAGGGCATATGGAAGTTCTCTTATACATAGAGGATATATGCTGCCTGACAAGTGACAAAGGAAAGAAGAAGATAACATAAAAAAGAACGTCAAGAGACTTCACTAACACATTGATCACCAATACCAGCCGTTTCGGGCTGAGAATAAATCAAATAATGCGCCTCTCTCTGACTTAGATTTATCAACAGGTGCAATATCCTGGTAGATACTCTTGGTTCTAAACAAAAGTCTGTCTTTTACTTTCTCTGGTAAGGCTAGAATGTTCAGTCGTTCCTCCCGTCCAGGCCTGGTACCAACAGCTGACTGTACCGCAACAAGCGCTAGGTTGAACAGAGACATAGGTTGAGCTGACAATTCTTGGAGCAAGTCCAGGGATTTTTGTTGCTTGTTCGTCTCAAGAATAAGTCGCTGAGCTCTGCCACACAACAGGGAGGAAACATCAGACCTTGTCAGGTACACATTTTCCACAAAATAACGAGCTAAAACAATATCACCTTTCAGCAGTGCCAAAAAGAGAGGAGACACAGACACCAAGGAGGCAACACGAATTAGAGGTCCAAGTGGATGAGGGTCAACATCTGCAGGTCCTAATCCCCACTGAATTAGTTGTGGAATGAGCTGTATTTCTCGTTGTAGAATTGACCTGTGAATAGCATCTGGATTGGCATAAGATACAACCGCCCCCTGGTCTATCAAATACTGCACACAAGTTGGTGTGCTAGACTCAAATAATCGTTCTCTCAGTAAAAATGAGAGCACTGTTCCATTATTGGTATTTCTGCTGACTGCATTGACATCTGCTCCTGACTTCACTAAAAATGATAAAGTAACAGTTGTGCCCCATCTAGCAGCCATCATCAATGGGGAAAACCCAGAGTTATTTTGATGGTTGATGTCACTTCCTGCACTGAGTAAAGTTGCCAGAATTTCATTTTCGTTGACACTGGTTTTAGTCAGTGCAAGCAATAAGGCAGTGTTTCCACACATGTCTCTGACATTTATGGCTGCTCCATAGTCTATGATCTCTTTTACAGCCAGCAAGTTATGATGATTTGAAGCAATCATGAGTGCTGTATACCCATTATCATTCTGTACATTTATAATATGTTTTGTGTACGGCAACAAAATTTTGATGTATTCAAGGCAATTTCTTTCAGCAGCAATTAAAAGAGCAGTGTTGCCCTCATTATCTGATGCACTGACATTAGCTCCATGTTCTAGCAACATCTGCAAGATTCTACAGCTGCCTAATTGTGAAGCAGCCATCATTAATGGTGTTCTTCCACTGCAACTCTCCCCAATGACTGCACCATGTTCTAGCAACGCTTGGACAATTTCCTCCCTTCTGGAAGAATTGTGACGAAGCCTCTCACAGGACAATATGTAGGTCAATGGTGAATTTGTTACAGCCCGACGTCCCTTAAATGCTCGCCACTTATTGACAACAGCACCTCTCTGAACCAAAAAGTGGACAACAGCAGCATTACATGATTCCATTAAAGGAGACTTGTGAGAAGTGCTGACACGATTAACATTGGCACCAGCGTCAATAAGGAGACCAATAATTTCTAGGTTTCCACCCTCTGCTGCAGAGACGAGCAAATTGTTCATGAACTTGGCAGAAGCAATACGTCTGACCTCACTTGGGAAGTTCTCCAACAGAAACTTGAGGTATACCACAAGCTGGTTACTGACAGCAGATCTAAGGGCACTCTCTATGTCCATAGTTGCACCATGTCTTATCAGAAGTCTGGCACAGTCAAGATGGCCATGTCTTAGAGCAGCATCAAGAGGTGAATTTGAAAAATAGGTTCCATTAATATTTACCTGGTATTTCAACAAAAGTTCAATGATATCTGCTCTGTCAATTTCTGCTGCCATTTTTAAAGGATCATTTCTTTGGTAGTGAGCTTTTAACTCTGTTTTAGAAACATGCTCACAAAGTAACTCAACTACTCTATAACTGCCAACCTCTACAGCAGCTATCACAGTGTTATCATAAACATCTCTGATGTTAGCCCCATATTTCAACAGCAATTCTAAAATGTTGACGTCAACCTCATTAAAAGTTTGACGATTTTTTTGGTGTTGGATAAAAATATCTTGAAATACACTATTGATATTAGTTTCCTTGCAATATTTATCAAGAAACTTGCTGTCAATAAAGATATTGACAGAATCAAGATCACATGCTTCAATTGCTGCCTGAAGCATCTTGTTGGCTGGTCTTTGTGCTTTGATAACAATCTGACAACATTCCCCAAACCTAATTGATCAGCTATTTGTTGAGCTGTCTCGCCTCTGTTATTTTTAGTTTCTTCAAGAACAACTTCAGCGTTATCTTGTTCATCAAGTAACAGCTTGATCACATCAACATCCATTGCCTCAATAGCTTTCATGAAAGCTGTGTATCCATCTCTGTTCTGGTGGTTAATGTCTACTCCTATCTGTTGAAGCAGAAGTTTCACTATTTCTACAGATCCCACTGGACGAAGGGAGAGAATCAAGACATTATCTCCACAATTATTGGTTGCGTTGATGTCTGCTTTTCTCCTAATAAAAAATCTGGCCATGTCAATGAAGCCATTTCTAGCACAAATCATTAAAGGAGAGTTGCCAGTTGTATCCTTTGTCTCAATATTTGCCCCATGGTTGACAAGTTCATAAACAAGATATTTGTGACCAAGTTGACAGGATGATATCAGTGCATTATCCAGCTCACTTTGAGGGAATGTTCCATCTCCATTTAAAAGTTCTAGTGCTTGGTCTACATCAGCAGATTCTACGGCAGATAGCAGACCTCTCTTGTCTTGAGGACATGAAGTTACACCTTCAGTAATGTCTGATGTATCCATTTTGCTAAGTGAATGTCTAACTTTGTTTTGTTGATTGTCTTTGTTGATTGTTACAAATGGACGATGGTGATGTTCCTTTTGTTGTAGATGAAGTGAAAACAGTGCTATTCTCTCTGATAAATGTCATCTTCAATTCTGCAAGGAAACATTATAAATGAGGTAAAAGGAACAATTTTTTTTTGTAAACTAGATTAATCAGCCTGGATAGCACTGTATCTATAGCGGCTACTAACATTAATTGTTGATCAGATTGAGAATGTTGCAAAACGAATTTAAGATCTTAGAAAAATACAAACAATATTAGAACTTAACAGTGCCAGCCTGTCTAAATCTGCTGATGTCTTGCTAATTCACTGTGACAGTGTGTGTTCCAGTTTAACAGACCAAGAGTTCAGCACTAAGACTTGACTTCTTTCTATTGATTTATAATTTATTACCACACATTTTTGAAAAAAGATAAAAAAAATTGTTCACAGACACAAGTAGTGCCATTTTACGGGTCAACTTTTGGGGCATTTGTTGCATAAACTGGCACTTCATATTTTTCACTGTTAAAATAAAAGTTATAAAACCCAGAATTGTCAGGTTTAATAATACAAATACATTTTTTTAGAATATTGTTCTCTGCCAAGTTGATGTTTTCTCCTCTCATGACTACCAATGTACCCTTCATGTCAGCATCAAAATTAAAAGGAAAGGTGTTCAGAATATGAGAAGCACTCAATCACTTTAACAAAGTTTTTGCATCATCACAACAGACATTTAAAACAAGGTTTTCAAGTCCAAAGTTTTCATTTTAACCTTCTTTGTTACGACAATGTAAAAACTTTGAAACTATCTTATCTATGAACTGACAGCAATTTTTAAAATATCTTTTAATTGTGCCAAAATTGTTGGCATGGTTAACGAACAAATACTGAATGTCTCATTGTGACTGAGTTAGTGATATTAAACAAAACCATGTTGATATATTATTACTCATTCTAAAGTGAGAGTGTTAACCACCATCCAGGGCATACTGGTGTACAGGGCATACTAGTGTACAGGGCATACTGGTGTACAGGGCATACTGGTGTACAGGGCATACTAGTGTACAGGGTATACTGGTGTACAGGGCATACTGGTGTACAGGGCATACTAGTGTACAGGGCATACTGGTGTACAGGACATACTAGTGTACAGGGCATTCTCGTGTACAGGGCATACTCATATACAGGGCATACTGGTGTACAGGGCATACTAGTGTACAGGGCATGCTGGTGTACATGACATACTGGTATACATGACATACTGGTGTACATGACATACTGGTGTACAGGGCATACTGGTGTACAGGACATACTGGTGTACAGGGCATGCTGGTGTACATGGCAATGAAATAACCAAAACCATCGCTGGCAGCTCTGACAATTAAGTGTGGTCTTACTCTGGACAAACAGGACATTGCCAAGTTAGTTCTTTCTCCTTAAACCTAGATTATATTTCCACCACAAGAATTACTACCCTCAAACTACAAATTACCTGAGTTTGATCATTTGTTTTGGGAAGATATCCCTCCCTCCTTCAATAAAATAAATTTGCCAAATTTCATCATCATTGAGTGCTATCTCCATATCAATGACTGGATGCCATGGACTGCTTTCCACTCTATCTCTTGCTTTGATAGTGCAGGTTGTCATATTCTGACTTGTCCATCTTTTGGTGTTACTTTTCCACGTTAGTCCCGGTCTTCCTCTGCCTCTTTCACCCTGTATTTTCCCGTCCATGATTACTTTTAGTTGTCTGAAGTCTCTTTTTACCATGTCACAAAGATCTCATTTGTCTTGTTTGAATTGTATTTAGCAGTTCTCTTTTCATTTTTAGTTGTTTTAAGATTCTATCATCTGTTTTCTTTCTTTCCTTCCAGATCTTCCCATTTTTCTACAAATCCACATTTCAAAGGTTTCAATTTTCTGTTCTGTTTTCTTGTCTAATGTCCATGTTTCTGCACCATATAGGAATGTTGAGAAGATATAACATATTGCTTTTTTTTAGTTTAGCCCTGGTGTTATTTGCTTTGATGTTAGTATACTTTTCCTGGCATTAAAATTACTTTCTGCCATTACCATTCTTCTATTTATTTCAGTTGTACATTTTCCATCACTAGTTATAGTATGTCCAAGGTAGTTGTAGCTCGGAACTGTCTCCTGGCCACATTTTAAGACATTTTTTTCTATGATATGGGAAATTTCTTCAGCCATCGGTGAGACATTAGGAATAGTCGGCAAACGACACTTTGAGAGAGCTGAACTGATGCCAGATGGCACCCATGTGAATAGACAAAACATAACTTCTCCGATGGCTGGGGATCCATGTGGTTGGATTTTAGGCTAAAAATTGACAGTAAGGAAGGAAATTATTACATCCTATATCCAAATCTAAATAGAATTCCAGTGGAAACAGAAGACCTACAAGAACACTTAAATAGACTCAAGAGCACAGGCACAAAATATGATACAAAAATCAACATCAACAAAACAGAAGTCATGAATATCACAAAAGAGAAACATAACTATAGACAGTAGACAACTAAAACAAGTAGAGGAATATAAATACCTAGAAAGTCTAATGACAGACAATAATTCACAAACAGCAGAAATAGACTCAAGATGCATCAAAGCTTGTCAAATCATTGGACAGTTATCACCACTCTTGTCCAACAAGGAAATAACTCTAGAGACAAAATGGGCACTCTACAATACAATCTTCATCCCAACGTTGTACTACCAATGTCAGACCTGGACCCTAGATGCAAGAACAAAAATAAAAATAACCTCTACTGAGATTAAATGTGTCAGACGAATGATAGGAAACAGTCTGAGAGATAAGATCAGAAATAAAAAACTGAAAAAAAATCTAGGAATAACCCCTGCAATAATATATGTAAAGAACAACAGATAAAATGGTTTGGCCAAGTGATAAGACAAAGTGATCAAAATACAACAGAACAAGCCCTATATAAACGTTCTGAGAACCTCAGGCGCAAGGGACGAGCACGAAAATTATGGATTGACGGAATATTAGAAACACTCTTAAACATAACAGCAGCAGAGGTGACAGAAGAGTAAAAGACCACAAATTATATCTCCCTTCAACGCTGAAAAGCAAATGAGTAAGGAAAGAAGAAGAAGAATTTCCATGTGTCATCTTGGGTAAACACACAGCTGTGTATCAAAAGTTCAAAGAAAATACTGTTTTGGAACTCAAGTGTAACAGAAAAGTTGTAACTTTCACTACGGTATCGGTATCGTGAAGGCGTGAACCCCACAGATATGATCATAATCTGGGGTTAAGAGCAGAGGAGTAGGACAATGATGAATACACTGTGAGAATAAGGAGTCTAAAGGAGGAAAAGTGTCGGAGTGATTCGGAGTGTTTAGTGGGAAAAGCAAATATATGTATAATCAAGATCTTACAGGAACAATCAGTCTGTTTATGCTTCGTGGACAGCTAGGACTGGTGGTGGAGCGGGTATGGTGATGCACTAACTGCAGTGAAACTGATTCCACAAATAGAATATAGTAGAGTATATTATTAATATTTAAATATTATTAAATTAAGGTAAACTTTAGTCCAGTAAATTATTTCAGTTCTGAAGAATAGTGTCCCTTTGAGTAAACATTTAATTTTATTCGATGGATCTCAATCTGTCATTAGATGATCCTTAATTCTAGAGAAAAAGGAACAACACAGGAGGTCGTCAAGTTTTGTAAAAAGCAAATTAGAGTACACAAGTGTTTTTGAGTGGATATGTCAGACAACTCAACTAAAATTAGGGCACATTTCATCATGGGAGCACACTGAGACATACAAAGTTGCATCAATGTCCACGCTTAATTAAATTAAAAAATAAAATAAAATAACAGCCCCAGAGTTGAGAAGCTGGTAAATTCCTAGTTTAGCCCAGTAAATTATTTCAGCAAAATGAGTGACATGTTAGTATTTAGGATGACATATACAAGTAACCCTAAAACCTACAGTTAAGGCTCTGAACAAAAATTAGTGTTTTAATCAAGGGGATGGTACTCTTGCGAACTTTAATTTACCGGACTAAACTAGAACTTTACCAAGAATTGATCTAATTTGTGATTTTCAACAAAATGTGTGAAAACCACTTAAGAACTACTGTGGTTTTGTTGTGACGTCAAAATATGGGGAGATCACTCTTTCTCTGAAATAATTTACGGGACTATACTAGACCTTTACTATGTTTTAAATTAATTTACTTTATCATTAAAAAAAATTAGTATGCTGTACTGTACTATAGTATACAGTATAGTGTTATAGTATAGTACTACAACTGCAACTGAACTTTGAATAATATTTTATAACTGAATCTAACTTATATACTAATATTATAATGATGATATAGGCAGGCCCACAACAAACAACAAGTTGACTAGTCTAATACTAACTTAATGTAACTAAATAAATGTAAATATTCATAATCATCGTAAGTAAAATATAATAAATACCAAGTAAACTGTCACAGTAATTAGCATCTCTACTTCCATGCAAAACTGACAGAATGACTGTCACTGAGATATTAATAAATTCTGAGTAATCACTAACAAAAGTAGCCAAATCGGGAATGAACTTTGACCTTTGCCTTTTCCAAGAATTGTGAAAGTGAAACTAGAAATTGATATTGATTGGTAATGTATTATAATATATATCATAGGTAGAAAGAAAGAAAGAAAGAAAGACATGTTTTTGGAGTTGGTAGAGAAAACTAGAAAACGAAAGTGATATTGTTGTGTAGGTGAGAGGTCAGGCAAGGTTCAACAGTTGAGTCAGTTGTTGCCAACTTCAACGTTTTTTTTGTTACGAGAAAACGTAACACTTACAAACTGGTAAGTAATCAGAGTTCTAGAGTTTTGATTATTATGAGATCGTTCATTATTCCTTATTCGGTTTTTAGTTTAAAGTTTGTGTGGCAGCAGTCTCAACAAATGTGCTTATTTTATTTGCTATTCTGAATGATGACTTGCCATTTGCTGAATATTTGTGAATAACCAAACAATAAATTAACACAACAGCCCGTCTGTTTCAACAATTTCGTTTTGTCTTCTACAGTGAATGTTCAGTAGCTACTCTGGTTTAGTAATTCGTAGGCCGCTTACAATAAAATAATTGATGTTGTAAATGTACTACTGAGCTGTATTATTATTCATTTTAACATTGTATATTCCGTCCTAAGTTAACAACATCATGAAGTCATTTCTACGATTTACGGTTGTACTAAACTATCTACATCAATTGAGAGGCAGAATAGGTCATAGAATAGAGTACAGAAACATACATTATTTGATTATTAGACGTGTCACTTTACTTTATAACTTTATAGACTAGATAGGCAAGGCGAAGAAATCAAGATTGAGACTCCAAGTTGCTTGGAGTTGTATTTTTGGATCCCCTCTGTTCTTTAGACATAATCAGTCAGTTGAGTCAGTATGTATCATTAGTCTATATTCATGACGATAGCATATATATACAGGAATGTCAATGTGCTAAAGTGCTGATGAAGACTTCAGTCCAATTTTTGTTAGCGTAAAGCTGTAACTTTGACATACAACGTGTCCAAACATGTTCTTAGTTTGTTTGTTTGCAAAAAAAAAAACAATCAACATTTTACTCTTCACTTATATTAACTTGTAGCAATTTTCTGCTGAAGTAAATGATACAAATTAAGACTGGTAAATCAATTTAATTACTTACTTAGTCTCTTCTTCTTCTTCTTTTACCTTTCAGCTCCCAGTGGAGCATAGGTCTTCAACAAACACTTTCCAAGTCGTTCTGTTTCTTGCAATTCTTTAAAAATCATTCCGTGTCTTCCCCATCATCTTCATCTCTGCTTCCATCTGTCTTCTCCAAGAATTTCTTGGTCTTCCTCCTCTGTCTTTTCCCCTGGGGATTCCAAAAAAGGCCTGTTGTGTAATACTCTCAAGTTGGCTGCCGTAGTGTCCTATCCAGCACCATCATCTTCACTGTATCTCTTTAGCCACTGGTTTTTGACTGGTCATCATCATCAAGTACCGGGCCTGCTAGCTTAGGTGATCATGTCTCTCCATAACTTTTGATCCCGACAATTATTTATCATTTCTGTTGTTGACCTTCCTTTGCTTCCATCTTTCTCTTCATCCCTCAATTTTCCCAGTTGTTACAATATATTCCAGTTGTTCTCTTCTCATTACATGGCCAAAAAATGATGATTGTTTCTTCATAATATTGGAAATTGGCTCTTTTTTTGCTTTGGCCTCTTTCAGAATGCTTTCATTACTCTTCTTAGCTGTCCATGGTATTCTCAACATTATTCTGCAAAGCCACATTTCTACAACTCCAGTGATTTTCTTGTCTGTTGTCCTATTGTCCATGATCCACATCCACATGTTAAGACTGGCTCTACATATAATTTAAGAACTCTTTTTCTTGTTTCCATTATTTTACTGGCACATTTCCATAATTCTATGTTAGTGATTTTGCCCTGCCATTTCCATCCTTTTATTCTGCATAAGCATCCATTAATGAAAGTCTATATCTTCATGACAGTCATTTTTGTTGTTCTCCATGTTTTACAGCCTTATAATAAGACTGACTTAACATTGGAGTTGAAAATTTTTATTTTAGTATTGAACCTAATTTCTTTGGACTTCCATATGTTTCCCTGTGCAACAAAAGCACCTCTTGCTTTTGATATAATTATTTTGGTATCATTTTCTATTCCTCCCTCTTTAATTATTTAGTAGTGTTAATAACTTCAAGTGGTTATGGTATCTCCACGGTGGTAAGGTGACCACTGTAATTAGCAACCTCTGCTTGGATCGTAGGTTTGACCTCTTTATTGTTAATGTCTTTTAAATGCAACTCGCATAGATCCTCATCACAAATAGCACACCTCAAATGTTTATATTATTTCAGTGTCATTCTTTCTGCTGCTTTCAATATCATTCTTTCTGCTGATTTTAGCGTCATTCTTTCTGCTGATTTCAACAATTCTTTCTGCTGCTTTCAGTATAATTTTTTCTGCTGATTTCAGTGTCATTCTTTCTGCTAATTTCTCAAGCTGATCGATCTCCCCCCATTCATCCCCCTTTATTTCCTCATTTTTGTCTTTAAAGCCCACATTATTCTCTATGTGGCTACTTATAGTCCTATAGTGTTTGTATACTCATTTGTTGCTCATTTTGGCTATTTCTTTCTTTCCTTGCCAGGATTGTTGTGTTACTGAATGATGTCCACACCTGTAACGAAGTGTCTGTAGTTATAGGCAATCATTTGAAAGCACTAGAACAATTATTTAATAGTTTTTGTGTTGATTATTTGTTTATTATATATATAATCATTGTGCATTTTATTTTACATTTAATCATTATTAATTTACATTCTTGCTTTATTCTCATCATTTTGCTATTCCTTGTAGAAAACTGATAAAACCAAGATGAGGTAGACAGTGCGATTGCCTCAGTGAGAGCACATTAACTGGAGACTAGAAATAAAATATCTTTTGAGAACTCAGCTTTACAAGTTTTTAAAAAATCTGTCAGCAACAGACAACGGAAGGTAGAAACAACTGAAGGTATAAGCAACTCATTCTCTTTGGCTGAATTATCAACACATTAATTCTCGTATTATATCAACCAATAACCAACAATGGAAAAGACATCAGACGTCAAGACATCAGATGACAAAACCTTGCAAGATTTTATTGAATCAAAATCTTATACTGAGGTCATTGAGTTTCTTCGGGGGAAACCCACATTGTCCCAGGATGGACTAGATCAATCGCTGATCTCAGCTTGTCGTCATGGACACAAATATCTCATCCAGGAACTTGTCCGGCACGGAGCTAATGTCCAGTATAAAGACATACATGGAAACACAGCGTTGCTGATTTGTGCAGGAAGTGGTTTGATTGATATCGTCCGATATCTTCTCACACATAAAGCTAGTGTCAACGATGTTAATTCTGCAGGAGACACAGCTCTGATTCTCTCTGTTTGTTCATCGGGATCCACAGACCTGACCAAACTGTTGCTGGAGCAAGATGGAATAGACATCAATCAGCAGAACAGAGATGGGAGCACAGCCCTCATGAAAGCAATAGAGGCCTTAGATATTGATACCATTAAATTGTTATTGGACAAATCACAAAACATTGAACAAAAGTCATATTTTTATTTCAGACATGATTATAAAAGTACCACTCTTGATCCAACTCTGAACTGGAATGGAGAAACAGTGCACAAACTTGCTAACAATCACAGACTGAAAAATATATTGAAATTGTTGAAGGCATCAATAGAGTCAAGAACATCACCTCTAGTGCTAGCAGTAAAAGAATGTGATAAAAAGTCTGTCTGTATCTTCTTGGACTGTGAGTTTCTATTCATGAAACACATGAAGCAATCCATTGATGAATCGTTTAGAGAAATCTTTAGACATTTAGAAATGGGCACTCTTTGTGATGACCACATTGAAATAATCAAAAAGCTTCTGGAATGTGGAAGAGATAATAAAGAATGTCAACCTTTTACGCCATTGATAAACATCCTAACAGAAAGACGTAGAGAGACCTCTTCTGTGTTCAAGTTTGTTCGGTTGTTGCTGGAATGTGGAGCTTCTGTCAATGAGAAAGGTAGCTTTGATAGTACACCATTAATGATGGTAGCTGAGAAGGAAGGAAGTGTAACCATGTTAAAGAAATTGTTGGATTATGGTGCTGATTTTAACAGCTTTGACAGAAATGGTAGCACTGCTGTGATGTATGCTGTCCGTAAAGGTTGTACACAGAATGTCTTGTTTCTGCTCATGTTTGCTAAAAAGAAAGAACTTTCTCTGGATGCACAAAATCATCAAGGATCAACAGCTTTGATGCTTGCTCTTAATGGTAATGATGTCCAACTTGTGAAAATGCTGCTAGCCCAAGGTGCTGATGTGAACATCAGAGACCAACGTGGAAACACTGCATTGCTGATGGCAATACAATCTTATCCTGAGTTTCGTAAGAAGAATGTGAAAACTTTGATCAGAGCTGGAAGTGATGTGAACTGGCAAAACTGTGATGGTTTCTCTCCCTTGATGATGGCTGCCAGGAAAGGCTTGACGGATATGATAACCATTCTTCTTGATTCTGGAGCAGATGTGAACGCTGTTAGCAATCAGGATAAAAGAACAACAGCCATGGGAGTTCTTCTAAAGAATTTTGATTTAAAAATGAATATGATGTCTTGCTTAAGAATTCTATTAGAGAGAGGTGCCAGTTCATCAACTCAAAATCAAGAAGTTCTTCATAAAATTATCATTGAAGGGGAGGTAGATGTTATTCCTAAACTGATTCAATGTGGATTAGGGCCAGCAGATGTGAAAACATCGTTGCTTGAATACAGAAAATTGAAACTAGATTACAATGACTATCATGTGATCCCCACTGTCTCCCCACTCTGTGTGGCTCTGCTGGTAGGGAATGCCCCACTGGCCCGTTACTTTCTGGGAAACCTGTTTCTGACCAAATCTGACGTGTCCAGCCTGATGTTTAAAAGGAATTTACAACTTCTTTCCAAATTAACAAGATTTCAGGAATGTCTTAATCTTCTGGATGAGACATCGTCACAACCATTGTCCCTTTTTCAACTGGCCTTCGTGACTGTAACGTCTGCTGTAGACACACTCCCAGGACGTGATGAAAGAATCAACAAGTTACCCTTACCTCAAGTCATGAAAGACAAGCTTCTCTTCAAGTCACAAGAGGTACAGTTAGACATTTCAGCAGCAAAGTTTAGACCACTGTCTTCACCCCCAATGACTTCATTATTTCAAATATCATATTTACTGACATCATCTCTATTAAGTAGACAAGCTTATTCTAATAGAAATTTCTGGGATGATTCTGATGATGACTACTATGATTATACTTCAGATTAGCTGTTTTTTTGTTTTCTAGAAATGTGATACAGTTTGGTATGTACATTGTTGTACTCTCAGCAGTATGCTCTTTTTCTAATAGTGTTCTCTGAAAGCACCAGGATTGGTGCTGCAGTGTTTTAATTATATGTTAGTGAGTCATTGAGTCTTTTCTTCAGTTCACCATGTGATCTTCTGCTCTTTTGGACTTCATTTTTATTCATTTATTTTCCTCTGTGGCCGAAGATGGCACATAGAGTGGAAGTCATAGTTCTCCATGATTGATGATGTCATTGTAATCGTTGACTAGACTTTCTGTTTCTGTAACAGTTGATGGTAGCTATTTAGGCCTTCGATCAATGTATGTCTGTTGGAAGAGAAGACAATACCTCCATTTTGAACAAGAACCAGATATTTGGCCCATCATCTCACATTAAATGAATTGTTTGACGGGTCTGGCATGAAAGCCACCATGTCTAGACCATTCCAGTACTGTCGACCAAAGGATGGAGTCTAGCCTTGTCATGTCAGATTGTGCCAGCACATTTGTGTCCACAATCATGGTCTAGCAATCGAGAAGGCACTTTGCAGAACACCTCCAGATTTTGAAAGCAGTATGCAACATAATGATAGTTCTCAAACTCTAAATTAGCTCAGTAAGCTATACACCATAGGTTATCATCTGCTATCTCTAATGTTAACAAACTGACCAACCATTTTTCCACTTCCTTTGTGGTGGAGATACAATGCGGGTTCTGTGCAAAATCTGGTGCTTGATAACAAAGCTCGTTGGTCACAAAGAATCTAGAATTTCTTCGGCTCAATTGAGCAATAGATAGATGTAGAGGAGACTACTGAATCTAAATCTGTGCATATTGCAATATCAGGCTATGGGAAAATAGATAATTTATCTAAATTCGTCATCAAGTGCCATGACTGCTGGTGTAGATGATCATGTCTCTCCACAACTTTTGATCTGAACACTCATTTATCATTTCTGTTGTTGACCTTCTGCCTAGCCATTCTCTTAAGCTATCTTGCATCTTTTCTCTTTGCTTCCCTCTATCTCTTCATCCCTCGATTTTTCCAGTTGTCACATATATTCCAACTGTTCCCTTCTCATTACATGACCAAAAAATGATGATTGTTTCTTCCTAATATTGGAAATTAGCTCTCTTTTTGCTTTGGCCTCTTTCAGAACGTTTTCATTACTCTTCTTAGCTGTCCATGGTATTCTCAACATTTTTCTCTAAAATCACATTTCTACAACCTCCAGTGATTTTCTTATCTGTTGCCCTATTGTCCATGATTCACATCCATATGTTAAGACTGGCTCTACATAACATTTAAGAACTCAACTGGAAGCAGCATTACCTCAGTTTCAACTCATGCAAAATGATCCTTAGAAGTAACTAGCAACAAGAATAGCTGGAATCAGCAGACTACCCCTTGTTCAAGTGTCTCAACTAATTAGAAATATGAGACTCTGATTTTCCAGCTGAGAACTATCCCTATTAATGGATGCCTGAACCAAGCTCCTTGCATAAACAAACTTGCAGGCATCTCAACAAACATGTGGAAACAGTGAATGACCTGTTACTGTGTTGCTCCCACTGAAAGGATCTGTAGTACCAGTTTCTTTCAACACCTCTATCAACTCTTATCAGAACAATTACAAATGATGCAAATGTCAGAGAGGCCTAGACAGTAAAGAGCAGTCAGTCCACAAGGAATAAGTTCAGTCAAATCACCATTCCTTGTCTTCTTCAGTTGCCACTTATCAGTGCATGTGAAAGTTGTTCATTTTCCAGTTATGGCATCTGTCTGTAAACACTTCAGGTTTCATATAACAAGGTAGGCACAACATTTTCCTGATATGGCATCTGTAAACAACTCAGCTCTCATGTAACAGGGTAGGCACAACATTTTCCTGCTTTCCTCTTCATTTGTCCAAAGAAGGTGGACTGCTTTTCAGGTAGAAAATAAAATACTTTATTGTGTTCTCACTCCTCTCAGCGCTTCTTTGTGTTTTGGCTCCCTCTCCACTCACTTCTTTGTGTTTTGGCCTCTCACAACACTTCTTCACTGCTGTTAGTTGCCCATTAAGTTACCAGAATCACAAAAGACATATATAATATGGCTATACTTGCACAGTTCACACAGAGGAGGGAATAAGTGATTGGTTTTGAATTGAAACGAGTACAACAGAGATGTATGCTGTAACCATTGCTGTTTCAAAGTATCATTAATTACATAATGAATAACTAATGCAAAGGCAAGAATGGCATGAAATGTGACAAGAATTATTTGGAAGATCTAGATTTTGCTGATGATATAGTGCTGCTAGGTGATAATATCAACAAGATACAAAATATCACAGATTCCTTATCATCCATGACAAAATATCACAGATCCCTTATCATCCATGACAAAATATAATAGATCCCTTATCATCCATGGCGGAAATAGTAGGACTTGAAATCAACTTGGATAAAATAAAAATATTGAAAAATAACAATACCCCAGAGGGCATTATACATCTCAATCGGCAGCCATTGGAATGTGAAGACCATATGTCTTGGTAGTAATATAGATATAATCAAGAAGGTGAACACACACAATGAGATCAGAAGCAGAATAGATAAAGCAGCAACAAATTTTAAAAACCTGGACAAAATATGGAAATAAAAAATACTATGCAAGAAAATGAAAAATATATGTCAAACGTATTATCAACACTTACCTATGTATGTGAAAGCTGGAAAACATCAAAAGAGATTGAGAAAAAAACTAGACACTTAGAAAAATAGATGCCTTTGAAAAATACTCTGTGTACAATGGAATGTATTCAAGACTAATATAGAGATAAGAGAAATGGCCATGAAATCAATGATCTCATCTACAATTAAGGAAAGAAAATGGACAAATGTCGGACATGTGTTGAGAAGAGACAACAAGAGAATTCTAAAACATGCTCTACTATGGGAAACAGGATACATAAAAAGAGGAAGACATAAAGAGACACTAAAAAGAACACTTATAAGAGAAGCAAAGTTGGCAGGCATAGACTAATTCAATAAGATCGAATATCTCACCCAGAATAGAAATTGGCAGCGAAAAACACTACAAGCCCAATGTGATATCACACAGTGCTGGAAGGGTCAAGGTCATGGATGGTGAAGAAAATATTTAAAATATTAGTTCGTGTAGAAAATGCCATTTTAAATAGACAAAATGTGCATTCATTCTGTGTGTTCTAACATTCAACAAAATCTTGCTCTTTCTTTCTTAATAATCCTCATATGTCCACAATTAAGGTGTTGATTGATGTATGGTGTCTAGATTGCTGATTTAGTGAGTTGAAAATATATATGGGACTGTTGACTAGCCACGAGACTCAGGTTAACTTGAACATTTCAACAGAAAATTAGCCACATTGTAAGAACCAGCTTTCTGGTTTCAGATGTTGGTGTTTGGTACAAGACTCAATAATGCTAACGGCAGGAACTATGGAGGTTAACTTTCTTCGTTTTATGTGACTGCTTGTGTCATGTATAGTTGCAGAGAGAAGGAAAGTGTTTTGTCCTGGCCTTCACTAGATCTGTAGCATGAGTTGTCTTGTTGACTCTAGTTAATGTTTCTCTTTCTGTTGTGTAGTTTGAGTTGTCTTGTTGAATCTAGTTAATGTTTCTCTTTCTGTTGTGTAGTTTGAGTTGTCTTGTTGGATCTAGTTAATGTTTCTCTCTCTGTTGTGTAGTTTGAGTTGTTGTCTTGTTGACTCTAGTTAATGTTTCTCTCTCTGTTGTGTAGTTTGAGTTGTCTTGTTGAATCTAGTTAATGTTTCTCTTTCTGTTGTGTAGTTTGAGTTGTCTTGTTGAATCTAGTTAATGTTTCTCTTTCTGTTGTGTAGTTTGAGTTGTGGTCTTGTTGAATCTAGTTAATGTTTCTCTTTCTGTTGTGTAGTTTGAGTTGTGGTCTTGTTGGATCTAGTTAATGTTTCTCTTTCTGTTGTGTAGTTTGAGTTGTCTTGTTGGATCTAGTTAATGTTTCTCTTTCTGTTGTGTAGTTTGAGTTGTTGTCTTGTTGAATCTAGTTAATGTTTCTCTTTCTGTTGTGTAGTTTGGGTTGTTGTCTTGTTGGATCTAGTTAATGTTTCTCTTTCTGTTGTGTAGTTTGAGTTGTAATCTTGTTGAATCTAGTTAATGTTTCTCTTTCTGTTGTGTAGTTTGAGTTGTGATCTTGTTGAATCTAGTTAATGTTTCTCTTTCTGTTGTGTAGTTTGAGTTGTCTTGTTGGATCTAGTTAATGTTTCTTTGATTTTATCTATCCATCTCTTTCTGGGTTTACCTTCTACCTTATAGCCTGATGGTTTCATTGATACACTTAGCTGCATATTAAAATGAAATCTAAATAAATAAATAAATCCCAATAAAATGAAATCTAAATAATTGATGATATATCCAAACTGTTCGATTCTTTCTAGTTCAGTTTGGCAGTTGCTGATGTTATAACCACAATTTTTCTCATGTTTTCATTCTTATTCTATCTCTTCTAGTTTTCTCCACAGCTTTTATTAGACATTTCATTTCGTGTGTTGTTTTTTTATACTTGTATCTTTCATGAATTATCCATGATTTATCCATGAATATCTGTGCTATGTTCGTACCTAGTGGAGGCAGATGTCTGCTAGGATCATCAAGTATTGAAAGTTGTAGCTTCACAAGTACATAGGCTTTAATTATCGACATGATTATAGAATTTGTTTTTTCAATACTCAATATGTAACAGCACAATGGTAATTATGGACTTCTGTTTCCATGATAGTGGAACTAAGTCACGTTCTCTCAATCGCTGCAGAAATTGCTTTGGAATCTGATTAATTTTGGCTTTCTGTTGCAATTTTCTACATTCAAGTCGAAATGATGTTCTACTTAAACATCTGCGCCAATGAATTGGCGTTGCATGCACGGCAATATTCTGTTTTGACAAAGCAAGTGTTGTGAATGCGATATTCCACTGTCTAGTGTTGATCTGCGTTTTATGTCACACTGAGTGCTGTTCAATGACCATTGTTGGAGTTGTTTGACGCAAGTTATTTACATTTTACAATGCATTAATGTGGTGGGCTCCGTCAAGTCAGCCGAAGTTTTATCTCTTTAGGGAATTTGCACCGTGTTTCATTCGTTGTAGACTGCATTCACTAGAGTAATCATGAATCCATGGGCACAGCCATTGTGTGTGTGCTACGTCATCATAATGGCTCAACGTATATCCCAAGACCGGCCATATGCTATTTTACGGTCTGTTGTTTGATGTGCGACTGGGATAATCTGATGACAAACTGTGTTTTATATGTTCGAAATTGGAGTCAAACACAATGCCCTAACATCATCAAGTGCTATGCAATTTAAAAATATGACGATCATCATTTTCAGAAGGACGTGAACTTCAGGTCAATATAGTGGATAGGCGGCAGGAACCATTGAAGGCTATGTCTGAAAAGTGTTCATTGTTGCAGTTTCCTCATATTCCAAGTCCAGCTTGTCGCAGGAGCTACTGAGTTAGGTGCTCTGTGCACACCGTGAGCAGTGTGTTTCATCCATTTTGACCATGTTCCAATATTCCAATTGTTTACTATGAATGCTGATATCGTATGACAGGGAACAGTTGGCTGTGTTCACTCTCTGTGCGGTTTCGCCTTATGTCTTTTGGTGTGTGCTGAGACTGCTATGATGGGGACTACAGCTACCTTTCTTTGTTTGGGAGATGAGTTAATGATTCGGATGATTCCACTGGCACGGACGGTTGAGCAATTATGGATTTTAATTCGTTTTGTAACAATGAATGATGACACATACATATTTAGATCATAATTAAATGAGGACATGGGATAAAACAGGACTAGACAAATTTAGCATAGGGATGACTAAGAGATCATGTTGGGAAATAAACGGCTGTGACTGACCAAAAGGTTGTAAACTGGGAATGACCTAAGCTGTTGGTAAGGAATGTAGAACTCATAAACTAAAGGCTAGTCATACAGTGTCAGATGGTTGGGGAGGGTCACTTGGAGTTCAGAGAGGAGTGGAGCAGTGTTGGATTTCATTTTTATCTGGAGAAAGAATAGTTACCAGGGAGGTAGAAGTTTAGCCAGAGAGGAAGACACGAAGATCGAGTTACTAGTAACGGATGCGAACTTTACCAAATGACCCCACTCTGGGAAATTCCAGGGTTTGGCTCGGAGATCTGTCACGAGTGGACGGAGAGGGGCAGGGGGTAAGGTTAACTGTCGGTCAAAGGAGAGGAGTATAAAAGTTAGAGGGCAGACTTGAGAGGGGGCTTCCACTTTTACACTTAGACTTAGGAACACACAGAGATAGCAGCGCACTAGGGACCGATAGGAACTGAGATAGTCACAGAAGAACTTCAACTTAGAGAAGAGACTAGAACTAGAGAAGCAGAATTACAGGAGAGCAGAATTAGAACTACAGATCAGAATTAGAAGTCACGCACCAGAACTAGACGAGAGATGGAGAACTAGAGATAGGCATCGAGATAGCCATTGGAGAACGTTAGAAACAGAAAACACAGACGAAAGAGAACTAGATAGAGAGACAGCTAGAATATCCATTATACGAACAGCTGAGGTACAACACCGCCAGTAGTCGAAGTACTTCAGCGGCCAAGACAATAGATCGAACAAGTATCTGCAGAAACGCTAGGAAGGATAGTCTGATAATATCTATATGTATATAGATAATAAATTATGACTTATTTATAACACACCAAGTTTGTTCATTCTTGAATGTGTAGTGTCATGTCATATACAAAGAACAAACAGAACACGGCTATAGTTTGCAGTGATACCGGGGCCTTCCATAACCAAATAACCAACCAACCAACCAAATTATGTACATGTCTATTTTCACTGTATGTTAGAGCACAATGGTATTTATGTACATGTCCATTCCCACAATATGTTACAGAACATTGGTATTTATGTACATGTCCATTCCCACCATATGTTACAGAACATTGGTATTTATGTACATGTCTATTCCTGCTAAATGCTACAGAACATTGGTATTTATGTACATGTCCATTCCCGCTAAATGCTACAGAACATTGATATTTATGTACATGTCTATTCCCACCATATGTTACAGAACATTGGTATTTATGTACATGTCCATTCCTGCAAAATGCTACAGAACATTGGTATTTATGTACATGTCTATTCCCACCATATGTTACAGAACATTGGTATTTATGTACATGTCTATTCCCACCATATGTTACAGAACATTGGTATTAATGTACATGTCTATTCCCACCATATGTTACAGAACATTGGTATTTATGTACATGTCCATTCCTGCAAAATGCTACAGAACATTGGTATTTATGTACATGTCTATTCCCGCTAAATGTTACAGAACATTGGTATTTATGTACATGTCTATTCCCACCATATGTTACAGAACATTGGTATTTATGTACATGTCTATTCCCGCTAAATGTTACAGAACATTGGTATTTATGTACATGTCTATTCCTGCTAAATGTTACAGTGGTTGTAGACATGCACTAACCCTCTGGTGAGAAAGACCACACTCTGGGATCATATCCACTAACACTTAATAGTTGTCTGTTTAATGTCTTCTCTTGTCTTCCTATTGATATGACCTCTGTTTATTTCAGTGCACATTTTCATTTTATTCATTTTACTTTCTTTATTCAAGGACAGTAGATGTTGTTGAAGTTCTGTTTCCTTGAAGACTATTAGGGCCTGCTCGTCAGCAAAGAGTCATTTATTTGCTATCCCTTATTGTTCTCAGTGGATCCATGGAGGTCTTTCCCACCAACTTCCATTGAAGATTTCCTGGTCTCCTGTCAATAATGGAGAAGTCATTGCCTACTCACTCACTAATGGCTTCCAATCTGCATTGTCTTAAATGTTAGGACATCTACAACCTATTCAGTAAACTCTAGATGATGTAATTGGATGATAGCATCAATACAACATGATCCTTCCTGTAGATGGAAGTATCTTCTGTTTTCATCTTCTTTTATAGTGCTGTATATTTTGTATCTTCATTGAAGATTGTTTAACAATGATATTTTACCATAAGTTGCATATTTGACTTACCTCGGCAGCAAAATGTCCAGAGATGGAGACATAACTTCAGAAATCATTACACGCATCACACTAGCATCAAATGCTTTCAACAAACTGACAAACATCTGGAGATCCAAAGTTTTCCAGTAAATGAACAAAACATTGATTGTTCAACTCCTGTGTGATACTAGTGTTAACATATGAATGTTGGACATCCACCCAGACTTTAGATAGGAAATTAAATGTCTTTGAAAACAAATGTCTTTGTAGGATGTAAAAGATAAGCTAGACAGAATATATTTCAAATGAACAGATGGATCAAAACAAGAATATGTGTCTAGCTTTATAGGAAGAAAGCAGAAATACGTCAGTCATATGCTGAGAATGAATGAAGAAAGACTTCCCAATCAGATATTCATAGGAAACTATCTGATAAAATAAAACAAGGCAGACCAAAAGAATCGCTATGCAGAACAATTACTAGGGAATACTCAACCATGGGATTAAGAAACAACCAAGAATTATAAGACCTAGCAGCAAATTGCCAATCGTGGAGAACTGTGACTTCTGTCATATGTGTCGTCTTCGGCTCAAGAGGAAAGTGAATGTATGTTTGTTTAAACTTGTATCTGTATTTTCTATTTTTAATCTTACCCTTTTCACATAACAATAACAGTTGTTACAATAAAACTCTCATTGTACACAGTGAGAAGGGTGCATTATCTCTTCAGTGATACATTTTTAACACTTGCTTCATCTCCATGTTTTCATGGCCAGTTATTCTAGACAGATTATTGCTAACTGATGGTATTGTTGGACAGTAGATGATTGAATTGCTTGTTTCCCCCATAGAGGGGTGGGTTCAGTTCACTGTAGGTTAAGAATTGTCATCTTCTTATGTCAAGGTCAGATTACCCAGAGAAGATTAAACTGAGGCATGCAAACATTATTCTTCACCGCAACACCTCATGAGGAAAACAATTCAGAGAATAGGGTAAATGACCCCCACAAAAAAAATGTTCACAACTTGCAGAGGAGCCCAGTGATGTTGATCATTGTGTATGATGACAATATTTGTTGCCTGCTGATTAATATTATCAGTCTTATTAATAACCAACCCTACTTGTGCCATGCTTGAGTGAACATTCCTATGAATAAATCATATTCATATAAATATGTGTTCATTTAAATGATATTCATAGAGTGACATTAGAATACATCTTTTGTTTGTAATTATGTTTCCTTTGTGTCTTGACCCTCATTACCTGGGACAGTGAATCAATTCAAGCAAAGACTTTTACCACAACAAAGAATCAAGGACATTTTCAATAGAATCAATCAAGAGCAGATATTTTTAATCATCATCAGGTCACATGTCCTTTGTAAAATGTTGCATTCACTACAGCATGTCTGAAATAATCTAAGTCTTTAAACACATGTCCCACAGAACATTAATCTCACCACAGCCCATCAGAAATAATCTCTGTCTCACAGAATGTTACATTCACTACAGCATGTGTGAAAGAATCTCTAGCCAGATCTCCCACAGAATGTTGCATTTACTACAGCATGTGTGAAAGAATCTCTAGCCAGATCTCCCACAGAATGTTGCATTTACTACACATGTGTGAAAGAATCTCTAGCCAGATCTCCCACAGAACGTTATATTCACTACAGCATGTGTGAAAGAATCTCTAGCCAGATCTCCCACAGAACGTTACATTCACTACAGCATGTGTGAAAGAATCTCTAGCCAGATCTCCCACAGAACGTTACATTCACTACAGCATGTGGGAAAGAATCTCTAGTCAGATCTCCCACAGAATGTTGCATTTACTACAACATGTGTGAAAGAATCTCTAGCCAGATCTCCCACAGAATGTTGCATTTACTACACATGTGTGAAAGAATCTCTAGCCAGATCTCCCACAGAATGTTGCATTGACTACAGCATGTGTGAAAGAATTTCTGTCTCTAGTCAGGTCTCCCACTTCATCTGTTATCATGTTCATGGTCTCCTTGATGTCTTGAAAACCACCTTCTTGGACTGCCCCGATGTGTCGCCAAGGAACCATGCCCTTCATTTTTGTTCTTTCCAGCTCACTGTATTTTTTGACATGACCATAATATTTTATTTTTCTTTGTAGAATGGTGTCTATAAGCCAGTTCTTGTTCATGTTTAAACCTTTTAATATGTCTTCATTGCTCTATTTATATATATATATATCCAAGGTCTCTTTAAGGATTTTTCTGTAACATTTTGTTTAGAATGAATCGATTTTCTTGCTTTTATTTGCTAGATTGTCCATGATTCACAACCATATGTTGCTATCAGAAAGATAAATGTCCTCAGTAATTTTCAATTTACTGCCTTACTGGTATTGTGTCACATGTTCTTCATGATGTTTTATTTTGTGTTGCTATTGCTAATATTCTTTTGATCTCTTTCTGACAGTCTTCATTGTTAGTTACTACAGATCCCAGATATTCATAGTTTGTTACAATTTCAAGTTCTTCACTGTTGATGATCTATCTATCTTTCATTCGCCAAACTGTTTATGATGATTTTGGGGTGGCTTTTTGTTTTGTCAATCGACATTATCTTAGTTTTCTGTATGTTTAGATAGAGGTCTTGCTCTATACTGTGTTTTTTAACTCCAGTTATCTCTTTTAATCATTCTCAACTGTTTGAGAGGAGGACTGTGTCATCAATCTATCTGAGTTCTGGAATTATGTTGCCATTTATTGTGAAAGCGTTGAACTTCACAAATCTGTCATCATTTCTTATTATGTTCTCACATAGATGTTGGACAAGTATGGAGAGAGGATGCATCCCTGTCTCACCCTTTTCTGTACTTCAAACCAGTTTTATGTTTTGCCCGCTATTCTGGTAGCTGCTTTTGTTCATGATATAGTGATTCTATAGTTTTTACTAGGTGTGTTGGAAAACCTATATCATTCATGATGTTCCACAGTTACTGATGTTGTACGCAGTCAAAGGCCTTGCTCTAATCAATGAATCATGTTTGCAGTTCTATGTTGTATTCCCTACACTTCTCAAGGATTTTTCTCATGTTAAAAATGCGGTGTCTGGTACCTCTAGTATGATATTTTTTAATACTTTTTTTTTAATTTTCAACTAAAAAAGCAAACAATTCCTACTGAGCTTCTTCAGGCTGAGACCCTGATAGGTCTGTTGTCTGTTATTCTCTGATAGGTCTGTTGTCTGTTATTCTCTGATAGGTCTGTTGTCTGTTGTCTGTTATTCTCTGATAGGTCTGTTGTCTGTTTCAAAGTCTCAGTTTTTCTACAGCTTCTCTCCAAACATGGTGGGTGTGAGTCACATTTTTGAACTTTAGGCTCTCTTGTAGGATATGTCATACTGTCATGTATGTCAGGGGGCACTGATGTGCTGGTAGTAGCTATCTAGAATCTTGAGCCTAGCTGATGTCTCATTCTATTATGTCAGTACTAGGATCAAAGCAGAACATACAGTCATTATTTGAGGTACATCAATACCACTGATCAAAGTTGATTTCACTTCTATATGATGTCTGCTCCAAACTGTTGACTGCATTAAGGTCTGCTCCAAACTTTTGACTGCATTGATGTCTGCTCCAAACTGTTGACTGCATTAAGGTCTGCTCCAAACTGTTGACTGCATTAAGGTCTGCTCCAAACTGTTGACTGCATTAAGGTCTGCTCCAAACTGTTGACTGCATTGATGTCTGCTCCAAACTTTTGACTGCATTGATGTCTGCTCCAAACTTTTGACTGCATTGATGTCTGCTCCAAACTTTTGACTGCATTAAGGTCTGCTCCAAACTGTTGACTGCATTAAGGTCTGCTCCAAACTGTTGACTGCATTGATGTCTGCTCAAAACTTTTGACTGCATTGATGTCTGCTCAAAACTTTTGACTGCATTAATGTCTGCTCCAAACTGTTGACTGCATTGATGTCTGCTCAAAACTTTTGACTGCATTAAGGTCTGCTCCAAACTGTTGACTGCATTAAGGTCTGCTCCAAACTGTTGACTGCATTAAGGTCTGCTCCAAACTGTTGACTGCATTGATGTCTGCTCCAAACTGTTGACTGCATTGATGTCTGCTCCAAACTGTTGACTGCATTGATGTCTGCTCCAAACTGTTGACTGCATTAAGGTCTGCTCCAAACTTTTGACTGCATTGATGTCTGCTCCAAACTGTTGACTGCATTGATGTCTGCTCCAAACTGTTGACTGCATTGATGTCTGCTCCAAACTTTTGACTGCATTGATGTCTGCTCCAAACTGTTGACTGCATTGATGTCTGCTCCAAACTGTTGACTGCATTAAGGTCTGCTCCAAACTGTTGACTGCATTAAGGTCTGCTCCAAACTGTTGACTGCATTAAGGTCTGCTCCAAACTGTTGACTGCATTGATGTCTGCTCCAAACTGTTGACTGCATTAATGTCTGCTCCAAACTGTATTCTACAATAATGTCTGCTCCAAACTGTTGACGGAGTTAATGTCTGCTCCAAACTGTTGACTGCATTAATGTCTGCTCCAAACTGTTGACTGCATTAATGTCTGCTCCAAACTGTTGACTGCATTAATGTCTGTTCCAAACTGTTGACTGCATTAATGTCTGCTCCAAACTGTTGATTGCATTAATGTCTGCTCCAAACTGTTGACTGCAGTGTCTGTCCTTTATGTGGGGAAAAATCCGGAAAATGCCTACAATGTAAACATCCTGGCTATACCTGTAATGACACTTGTCCCGATGGTAATTTTGGGCTACAGTGCGAACAGACGTGTTCTGATGGCTGTGATATCATAAGTGACCCGGAAAGTGCAGACTGTACGTGCAAGGAAACGTACTATGGGTCAGGCACTCAGGCACTCTCAAATGTCCAGACAACTGTTTCAACGACACCTGTGAACTGTCAACCGGGAACTGTACATGCAAAGGAACGTTCTATGGGTCAGACTGCACTCTCAAATCTCCGGACAACTGTTTGAACGAAACCTGTGGACAGTTAATCGAAGCCTGCGTCTCGTATATCGATGATTCACATGTTAAGAAGAGTCTGCAGACTAACCGAAGCATATGGATACCTCAATGTGTTTATGTGCTAGACTTGGCTCATTTCTTGGTGTTTTTCCGTGGAGACATGACTCATATCTTAATGTTTTTCTGTGCTAGTCATGGCTCATATCTTGGTGTGTTTCTGTGCTAGCCATGGCTCAAATCTTAGCTTGTGTGTGTCTGCTAGCCATGGCTCATATCTTGGTGTGTGTCATGTTAGTCATATCTTGGTGTGTCCGTGTTAATCATGTCTCTTATCTTTATGTGCGTCTGAGTTTAGTAATATCTCATAACTTAGTGTGTATCTGTGTTAGTCATGTCTTTGTGTGTGCATGTCTGGGTTAGGGATATCTCATATCTTTGTGTGCATGTTTATGTTAGTCATATCTCATATCTTTGTGTGTGCATGTCTGTGTTTATCACATTTCATAATCTTGTGTGTGCATGGCTATGTAAGTCACATCTTATATCTTTGTGTGTGCATGCCTATGTTAGTCATATCTTTGTGTGTATGTCTATGTTAGGTATGTGTCATATCTTTGCGTGTGCATGTCTAAGTCAGTCATATCTCATATCTTTATGTGCATGTCTATATTAGTCATGTGTCATATATCTTGATGTGTGTCGGTGTTAGTCATGTCTCGTATCGCTGTGTACATGTCTGTGTTATTCACATCTCATATCTTTGTGTGTTCTTGTCTGTGTTAGTCACCTCTAATGACTCGGGCAGATGGTGCTCGTAAACCTGGGAGGGCCGACCATCTAAGGGCAGAATCCCCCTACAGAAAAGACAATCTGCTGCCTTGCAGAATGATTGGGGACAATCAAAGGCTAAGGAAAGCAAACGTGGAAAAATGCTGGCTGAAATCGGATGCACTGGGCCACTGGCACAGAACACAGTGCAACGTATTAACGGGTGTTCAGTCAGAGTGGATCTGGTGGACTCTAAATGTGACGTTCTGTCTGTGGGGCGATCAACACACTTAACCTGACAGCTGACTTCATGTGGGAGTCTGGAATCCTACTCTGAGTCCTGATCGCAGAGAGAGAGATACCAGGAAGAAGATGTTATATTTCAAGGGTCTCACTGCTGTGTATCAAGGTAAATCTAACTATTTGCTCACGATAATAAGTGAATCTTGCTCCCACTGTCAATGAAATTTGTTGAATAAGTTTATTGCTACTGGAAATGTGGAAGATGCTCCACGATCTGGTAGGCCTGCTGTGAATGATGAAATATGTTTAGATATCCAAGACAGAATCCTTAAAAGTCCAGACAAGTCATTAAGAAAACTGTCGCAACAAGTGAACTTACCATTGAGCACATATTGTGATGACGTCATAAACATTTTTTTCAAATTGACCTAGATACCAAGTGTAGTGAGACTTTATAAACACCCTATACAAGCAAATGAACAATTAATAGTGACTTTGGAAAACAGTGTAGCCAGTCGATTAAACAAATATAAATCCTTATCTTCAATCTATATTGTTTTATAACAGCTTGAAATAAGGGGGAAAAGGAGGGGAGAGGAAATGATAACTTTCTCGCCACTAATGATAACTTTCTCACCACTAATGATAACTTTCTCACCACTAATGATAACTTTCTCACTACTAATGATAACTTTCTCACCACTAATGATAACTTTCTCTCTACTAATGATAACTTTCTCACTACTAATGATAACTTTCTCTCTACTAATGATAACTTTCTCACTACTAGTGATAACTTTCTCTCTACTAATGATAACTTTCTCACTACTAATGATAACTTTCTCGCTACTAATGATAACTTTCTCACTACTAATGATAACTTTCTCTCTACTAATGATAACTTTCTCACTATTAATGATAACGTTCTCACTACTAATGATAACTTTCTCTCTACTAATGATAACTTTCTCACTACTAGTGATAACTTTCTCTCTACTAATGATAACTTTCTCACTACTAATGATAACTTTCTCACTACTAATGATAACTTTCTCGCTACTAATGATAACTTTCTCTCTACTAATGATAACTTTCTCTCTACTAATGATAACTTTCTCACTACTAATGATAACTTTCTCGCTACTAATGATAACTTTCTCTCTACTAATGATAACTTTCTCACTACTAATGATAACTTTCTCACTACTAATGATAACTTTCTCACTACTAATGATAACTTTCTCACTACTAATTAGAACTTTCTCGCTACTAATTAGAACTTTCTCGTTACTAATTAGAACTTTTTCTCTACTAATCAGAACTTTCTCACTACTAATTAGAACTTTCGCTCTACAAATTAGAACTTTCTCTCTACCAATTAGAACTTTCTCGCTACTAATTAGAACTTGTTCTCTACTAATTAGAACTTTCTCGCTAATTAGAACTTTCTCGCTATTAACTAGAACTTTTTCTCTACTTATTAGAACTTTCTATCTACTAATTAGAACTTTCTCGCTACTAATTAGAACTTTCTCGCTACTAATTAGAACTTTATGTCTACTAATTAGAACTTTCTGTCTACTAATTAGAACTTTCTGTCTACTAATTAGAACTTTCTGTCTACTAATTAGAACTTTATGTCTACTAATTAGAACTTTCTCTCTACTAATTAGAACTGTTTCTCTACTAATTAGAACTTTCTGTCTACTAATTAGAACTTTCTCTCTACCAATTAGAACTTTCTCGCTACTAATTAGAACTTTTTCTCTACTAATTAGAACTTTCTCGCTAATTAGAACTTTCTCGCTATTAATTAGAACTTTTTCTCTACTAATTAGAACTTTCTCGCTAATTAGAACTTTCTCTCTAGTAATTAGAACTTTCTGTCTACTAATTAGAACTTTATGTCTACTAATTAGAACTTTCTATCTACTAATTAGAACTTTCTCGCTACTAATTAGAACTGTTTCTCTTCTAATTATAACTATCTGTCTACTAATTAGAACTTTCTGTCTACTAATTAGAACTCTATCTCTACTAATTAGAACTGTATGTCTACTAATTAGAACTTTCTCGCTACTAATTAGAACTGTTTCTCTACTAATTAGAACTTTCTGTCTACTAATTAGAACTTTCTGTCTACTAATTAGAACTTTATGTCTACTAATTAGAACTTTCTGTCTACTAATTAGAACTATTCATGCATTCGTCCGTCCGTCCCTCCGCCCGCCTCCGTATCCATCAATCCATCCACCCATCCACGGAGAGAGTGTGCGTCTATTGGTGGAACATGCACCAGTCTACACTGTTAGTGTCTGGAACAAGAACATCACAAACAAATTTAGAAATTCAGACTGAAGAAGATAGGGGATATGTAGACACAAGACAAAGTCTCAGTTCGGGTTAGTCTCAGCTTGGTTTAGTCTCGGCTTGGGTTAGTTTCAGCTAGGGTTAGTCTCAGCTCGGGTTAGTCTCATCTAGGGTTAGTCTCAGCTAGGGTTAGTCTCAGCTAGGGTTAGTCTCAGCTCGGGTTAGTCTCGGCTTGGGTTAGTTTCAGCTCGGGTTAGTCTCAGCTCGGGTTAGTCTCAGCTAGGGTTAGTCTCAGCTCGGGTTAGTCTCAGCTCGGGTTAGTCTCAGCTCGGGTTAGTCTCGGCTTGGATTAGTCTCAGCTCGGGTTAGTCTCGGCTTGGGTTAGTCTCAGCTCGGGTTAGTCTCGGCTTGGGTTAGTCTTGGCTTGGGTTAGTGTCAGCTAGGGTTAGTCTCAGCTAGAGTAAGTCTCAACTAGGGTTAGTCTCGGCTTGGGTTAGTCTCAGCTCGGGTTAATCTCGGCTTGGGTTAGTCTCGGCTTGGGTTAGTCTCAGCTAGGGTTAGTCTCAGCTAGAGTTAGTCTCAGCTAGGGTTAGTCTCAGCTTGGTTTAGTCTCGGCTTTGGTTTAGTCTCTACTTTGGTTCGTCTCTGCTTGTGTTAGTCTCTGCTTGGGTTAGTCTCTGCTTGTGTTAGTCTCTGCTTGGGTTAGTCTCCGCTTGGTTTAGTCTCCGCTTGGTTTAGTCTCTGTATGGGTTAGTCTCCGCTTGGGCTAGTCTCCGCCTTGTTTAGTTTCTATATTGGTTTGTCACCGCTTAGGTTAGTCTCCGTATGGGTAAGTCTCTGCCTGGTTTAGTATCCAGATTTCAGTTTCTAATTTTCCACTCTCCATGTTGGTTATATATAATGTTGATATGCTACAGAAGCAGTTTAAACTCAATCTCCAAGATACAAACAAAATCGCTGACTTTTACTAGTAGATAAGTGATATGGTTGTCTCTTTGAAGTCACCAGCATCATCAGAGTGCCGTATCCGCGTTGGCTTCCATAGTGCGCCATTCCACTCTCTGTCTCTTGATATAAATAATATATGCAATTTGTCATAGGCTGACTTGTCCATCTTTCGATGTTACTCGTCCATGTTGTGGTTGCAGCAACTATACAATATGTTTGACGATTCGGCCTACATCCGACCTTTTTCAGAAAATATGGACAACACAGTCAATGAAATGAAGGTGTACACTACAACATGTTCCAAAGTAATCTTAAACTAAAACTGATAAGAAGGATGAAATAAAAGGATAAGAAAATATGTAAGGATAACATTATAAATTGTTGAAACTTGACCCCACTCAAAAATTGAAAATTTTGAATAACAGTTGTGTTGATATAGGCCTGTGGGTTTGAAGGGGTAATAATAACATTATATGTGGGGGGGGGGGAGGTGTGTGTGTGCAGTGGGTTTGTACATGTGGTGGGTGTGTACACTGGTTATGTACATGTGTGTGTGTACACTGGTTATGTACATGTGTGTGGTGGGTGTGTACACTGGTTATGTACATGTGTGTGGTGGGTATGTACACTGGATGTGTACATGTGTGTATAGTGGGTGTGTACATGTGTGTTTGTGGTGGATGTGTGCATGTGTGTGGTGTGTATAGTGGGTGTGTACTTGTGTGTTGTGGATGTGTTGTGTATAGTGGGTGTGTACTTGTGTGTGGTGGGTATGGTGTGTATAGTGGGTGTGTACTTGTGTGTGGTAGGTATGGTGTGTTTAGTGGATGTGTACATGTGTGTGTGGTGGGTATGGTGTGTATAGTGGGTGTCTTACTTGTGTGTGGTAGGTATGGTGTGTATAGTGGCTGTGTACTTGTGTGGTAGGTATAGTGTGTATAGTGGGTGTGTACTTGTGTGGTAGGTATGGTGTGTGTAATGGGTGTGTACTTGTGTGTGGTAGGTATAGTGTGTATAGTGGGTGTGTACTTGTGTGTGGTAGGTATAGTGTGTATAGTGGCTGTGTACTTGTGTGTGGTGGGTATAGTGTGTATAGTGGGTGTGTACTTGTGTGTGGTGGGTATAGTGTGTATAGTGTGTGTGTACTTGTGTGTGGTGGGTATAGTGTGTATAGTAGGTGTGTACTTGTGTGTGGTGGTATAGTGTGTATAGTGGGTGTGTACTTGTGTGTGGTGGGTATAGTGTGTATAGTGGGTGTGTACTTGTGTGTGGTGGGTATAGTGTGTATAGTGGGTGTGTACTTGTGTGTGGTAGGTATGGTGTGTATAGTGGGTGTGTACTTGTGTGTGGTAGGTATGGTGTGTATAGTGGGTGTGTACTTGTGTGTGGTGGGTATGGTGTGTATAGTGGGTGTGTACTTGTGTGTGGTGGGTATAGTGTGTATAGTGGGTGTGTACTTGTGTGTGGTAGGTATGGTGTGTATAGTGGGTGTGTACTAGTGTGAACTATGAAACCAGACACAACACGTTATTTACTTGACAACCGGACTGACAGAACTGGTATTTCCTATGAATTATTTGCGGAGTTATCTTCACTTCCTGGTTTAGTCGGTCTCTCACTTTCCCCCCTGTCTGTTATGAGGTAAGTGTTTCTTAAGTTTACATTTTTAAAAAAAACAACAACTGACATTTATATATTTTTTGTCAGAAATAACGATACGAAAGTCAGGTTTTCAGTGATATAACTGACATCACCGCTGAATTGACAGCTATATAAATACTGTGATATTCTTTATGATGTGGGTATATTTTTTTTTTAAATAAAAGGCAAATCACTGTTCAGCTATGGACAGATGAAATTAGAAACATTATTTCATTCATAGAATGCCCTCTTAGCTTTACTTTTCCCTGGTGTGTCTAGAATTTATTCTCTCGATCTGATCTCAAGTCGCCTAGAAACTTACATATCGGCAATTCTTTCACTTTCCTGTTGTGCTTGTTTATGTTCATGCATTCAGTCAGTTATCAGTCGTATCGTGTAGCTGTGTTCTCTTTGCAGTTTATGGCTTCATGTTTAACTGTATGAAAATATGTCCATAATTACAGTGCGTACTGGGAGTATTGCTGGGGATTGTAGAATAACGAAATGTTAACAACTCTGTAATAAAGTGTGATACTGTCAGTGAGAAATTGTCCATGTTTCAGAACTGCGGTGTCCGCACTACATATCGTCCATGGCTTGAGACAATCCAGTTTATAGCTTGACTGCTAATACCTAACACGATATGTTGCAATGATGCCTTCATACAAGGGAAACAGACATTAATTACATTCATCACAGAAACAGATGTCAGAGAAAATCTTGAAAGTCTAAAAGTTGTAGATTCGTGACGAGATTAACGAAACATTCATGTTCAGGTTGACATTTCATGTAATTTGTCATTCCATGTTACATTTATTTTGTCATTACACGTTATATTTAATTTGTTATCCTATATTCTATTTAATTTGTTATCCTATATTCTATTTAATTTGTTATCCTATATTCTATTTAATTTGTTATCCTATATCCTATTTAAATACTGAAAAAAGGAGCAAATAATATTTAAAAAATATTCGCCTGTCACGGTTTTTTGTTTGGGCCTTTAAAATTAGGTACATTTTTTTTTTCGAAAAAAGCTATTGGAACAAAGAAGCAAGCAAGACATCAAGTGTGGCAGCAGCAAGACGCTGTAATTTATCGAGCTAAACGATTGTACAGAATAAAAAGTAAGTGACTAAAAGAGTGAGGGAGACCTTCTTCAAGTAAACTAGGGAACTATTGGAGCAACACAAATCTGGAGTATTGACCGTCAGCAGTGAAGATATAGATAAACATCTGGGAGAGACCTACACAGACAATCAGACAGACAAACCGCTAGGGAGAGACCTACACAGACAATCAGACAGACAAACCGCTAGGGAGAGACCTACACAGACAATCAGACAGACAAACCGCTAGGGAGAGACCTACACAGACAATCAGACAGACAAACCGTCACGGAGAGACCTACTCAGACAATCCGACAGACGAACCGATACGGAGAGACCTACACAGACAATCCGACAGACGAACCGATACGGAGAGACCTACACAGACAATCCGACAGACGAACCGATACGGAGAGACCTACACAGACAATCCGACAGACGAACCGATACGGAGAGACCTACACAGACAATCCGACAGATGAACCGCCAGGAGAGACCTACTCAGACAATCCGACAGACGAACCGCCAGAGAGAGACCTACTCAGACAATCCGACAGACGAACCGCCACGGGGAGACCTACACAGACAATCCGACAGACGAACCGATACGGAGAGACCTACACAGACAATCTGACAGATGAACCGCCAGGGAGAGACCTACTCAGACAATCCGACAGACGAACCGCCACGGAGAGACTTACACAGACAATCCGACAGACGAACCGCCACGGAGAGACCTACTCAGACAATCCGACAGGCGAACCACCACGGAGAGACCTACTCAGACAATCCGACAGACGAATCGCCAGGGAGAGACCTATTCAGACAATCAGACAGACACCGCTAGCGTGAGACCTACTCAAACAATCAGACAGACAAACCGCTAGGAACAGACCTACACAGACAATCAGACAGACAAATCGCTAGGGAGAGACCTACTCAGACAATCAGACAGACACATCGCTAGGGAGAGACCTACTCAGACAATCAGACAAACAAACCGCTAGGGACAGACCTACTCAGACAATCAGACAGACGAACCGCTAGGGAGAGACCTACTCAGACAATCAGACAGACGAACCGCTAGGAAGAGACCTACTCAGACAATCAGACAGACGAACCGCTAGGGAGAGACCTACTCAGACAATCGGACAGACGAACCGCCAGGGAGAGACCTACTCAGACAATCAGACAGATGAGTTGTTAGGGAGACACCTACTCAGACAGACAAATCGCTAGGGAGAGACCTACTCAGACAATTCGACAGACGAACCGCCATGGAGAGACCTACTCAGACAATCAAACAAACAAACCGCTAGGGAGAGACCTACTAAAGGGAGGTCAAAAAGTAATGCACACCAATTTTTTTCTCGGCTAGTACTAAAGATAGGAATATGAAATTTTGCACACTTGGAATATGACATGTTCCAATTATGTGCACCAAATTGCACAGCATTCTGATAAATATTACGCAATCTATGAACCGTTAAAATGGAGCTTGTCAACAATGTCCGTTACAAACAGCGAATTATCATAGAATTTCTGGTTGCGGAAAAAGAAACTGTGGCAAACATTCATAAACGACTGTGTGCAGTGTACAAATGTTCTGCAGTCGATAGGAGCACAGTTAGTCGCTGGGTTCAGAGAATTAAAGCTGCAGAAAGTGTACGAGTGGAGCTGCATAATTTACCGCGTTCTGGACGTGTTGCCTCGGCTACCAGCACAGACATGTTAAACCGGGCTGATGCCATTATTCGTAAGGATAGGCGTATCACTAGTCAGCAATTGGCATTGCAGCTTACAGTCAGCAAGGGAAGTGCAATCGCAATTTTTAAAACTCTCGGATATTCAAAGATTTGCGCTCGATGGGTTCCTCGGTGCCTAACAAATGATCACAGAGTTAAAAGGAAAACATTCTGTTCTGAATTGTTGGAGCGTTTCGGTGTTGAAGGAGAAATGTTTTTGTCAAAAATTGTTACCGGTGACGAAACGTGGGCACAGTATTATGAGCCTGAAACAAAAATGCAGTCAATGGAATGGCATCATCCGCAGTCACCAAAAAGAAAAAAATTCAAAACATCTCCATCAGCCGGAAAGGTGATGATCACTGTCTTCTGTGACATTGATGGTGTGATTCTTGTTGATGTAATGACAAGAGGTGAGACAATCAACTCGACAGCTTACATCAATACACTGACAAAACTAAAAAATCGGTTCCACAGAGTTCGGCCTAATAAGCCATCTGCAGATTTGTTGCTTCAACATGACAATGCACGCCTTCACACAAGTCTGGTAACACGGGAAGCAATAAACAAATTTGGTTGGACTGTACTGCCCCATCCTCCTTACAGCCCTGATCTGGCTCCCTCAGATTTCCATCTGTTTGGACCACTCAAAAAATTCCTGCGTGGGACACACTTTGACAATTATGAGGATGTGATCCGTGCAGTTAAAAAATGGCTACGCGAGCAGGACAAAACTTGGTACAAACGAGTCATTCATGACCTAGTTTCGCGTTGGCGTAAGGCAATACGCTTGGACGGAGATTATGTTGAAAAATAGGTAGTGTAAAGGGGATGTTCAGCTACAATCTGTGAAAATTTCACACATTTTGCCCGAATAGTTTCCGAGAAAAAAAATTGGTGTGCATTACGTACATAGACAAGTTATTTGTAAAGAGTTTTCTTTAACTAGAGTTGTTGTGTTATTGAGTTATTGAGTTATTTGCGGGTCATCATCATTGCACTCCGAACATGTCCATAGGTGCTCAGATCCCCTCCTCAGCAATTCCCTCAGTGTCCAGCGACTGACGACTCCAGTTCTATGTTGGTTGATTAGTCTTCTTACACGGCCACCAAGTTTCTCATTTCTGGCTGTGCCCATCTTAACTCCCATTTCCATCATCCGAAGAAGCGACGTTGATCTGTGTTTGTCGAAGTCCTGTGCTCTTCTCACATCTCGGAGTGCATTGATGATGTCCGCCCGATCCATCGGTTGCCCGTCCTCAATGACAGCGCAGCTAGCCAACCTGTCCGCTCTCTCATTTCCCCGTACTCCCGCATGTCCAGGGACATAGACAAAGGTGACCTTACGTATTTTGGATTTCTGCAACGACTCTACCCATTGCATGCGTACAAAGCCCGCCTCCACTTTTTTTATCATGCTCATCGAATCACTCAGTATACATGCGTGGATGTAGTCTTGTGACTCTAACCATTTGAATGCCTTGGTCACTGCCATCACCTCCATTGTCATGCTACTCGTGGTCATGGCGTATGCACCACTGTCATCCTTGGCTATTCTGCCTGCCGAACGTGCTGTAAATGCCCATGCACTTCTTTCGTGTTGTCTTACAGTTGTTGTGTATGTCGTACTACTTTCTTTCCAGTCTTCTATTCATATCATATGGTTCACAGTCACATTATTTATGAAGATCATGGAGCCCGGGGTTTTTGTCTACTTCCTGCAGTTAAACAACTTTAATACTTGAATTTTAAATGTAAAAAGCGTTAAAATACATCGAGTATGAGCTCAGAATGATTGACGAAAAATTTGCCATCAGGTATTTATGTGAAAACCTTCAAGTAGAAGAAAGCAAGGAACATAAAAAGAAACACTTCACAAAGTAATGACTAGGGAGGGCTCAGTCATGGGAGTAAGAAACAACCAAGAACTACAAGAACTAGCAGCAAATCGTCAATCACGAAGAACTTGTGACTTACTCGCTATGTGCCGTCTTCGGCTCCAGAGAAACTAACTACATGAACTAGCAACAAATCGTCAATCACGGAGAGCTTGTGACTTACTCGCTATGTGCCGTCTTCGGCTCCAGAGAAACTAACTAGATAACTAAAATCAGTTTTTAAAAAAAAAAGTACTTCCTCTATAGTGCTTATGCACTTTAATTTTTTTTTAAATATTGTTTAATTATTACATGTTTACAGTATGGTTAATTATGATTTGTTTATTCTTTAATTCTCATTATATTTCCATGTTCTTCTTTTTGGAAAACAGAACATTGACCTGACCAACCAAGAACATAGAAATCATGTGCTTCAGACAAATCATTAAACAGAGTTAAAAAAAAAAAAAAAGTAAAGTACCCTGAAAAATCATTAGAGACTGGACATAAAATGGTTTCTGATAGATCAATTTTGTCAAATGTGCAGCGGTGTCATTAGCAGAGAAGTAACGTTTGGTATAAACACCAAAATCGCATTGAGTTGATTAGCAAGTCGCTTGCCCTGATAGTTTGTCGGACAGAAACCAACAATGAACGAGACATCAAATAACAAGACATCAGACGACAAGACATCAGATGACAAAACCTTGCAGGAATTTATTGAATCAAAATCTTATATGGAGGCCATTGAGTTTCTTCGGGGGAAACCCACATTGTCCCAGGATGGACTAGATCAATCGCTGATCTCAGCTTGTCGTCATGGACACAAATATCTCATCCAGGAACTTGTCCGTCACGGAGCTAATGTCCAGTATAAAGACACACATGGAAACACAGCATTGCTGATTTGTGCAGGAAGTAGTTTTATTGATATCGTCCGCTATCTTCTCACACATAAAGCTAGTGTCAATGATGTTAATTCTGCAGGAGACACAGCTCTGATTCTCTCTGTCTGTTCATCAGGATCCACAGACCTGACCAAACTGTTGCTGGAGCAAGATGGAATAGACATCAATCAGCAGAACAGAGACGGGAGCACAGCCCTCATGAAAGCAATAGAGGCCTTAGATATTGATACCATTAAATTGTTATTGGACAAATCACAAGACATTGAACAAAAATCACAAGAAATTGAACAAAAATCACAAGAAATTGAACAAAAATCAAATCGTGTAAAAAATGACTATTCATCCAACATTCTTGATCCGACTGAGGACTGGGCTGGAAGGAAAGTAGACACACTTGCTAGCTCACATAAACGTGGGGATGAATTGTTACAATTATCTACAGACAATAGAGTGTCACATTTAGTGTCAGCAGTTACAGAATGTGATAGAAAATGTGTCCGTAACTTTTTGGACTTTGAGTTGTTCAACTCCAGTTACAAGAGTCGATTTATCAATGAACTTTTTGAATTTATTTTTAGAAGTCACAAAATGAAAAGAAATGTGACTTTTGATAACAAACAAATTGGAAAAGTAAAAAAGCTTCTGGAAGGTGGAGTAGATGTAAATAGAACCTGGGTTACCGATGATACGCCTGAGACAATAAAGAAACACCAAATTGTGTCTTTGGCTCTTGATACTGAAGTAGACATTCGTAGTAACAAAACATGTGCTTTGAAGATAGCAGCAGAAACTGGTGACTGTGCACTCATTGAGGTTCTATTGGGGTTCGGGGCAGATATAAACCTACTGGATTTTGGCAGCTCTCCCCTTGAATGTGCACTTTATCATGGCCGCACAGAATGTGCCAAACTGCTCATCAAACATGGTGCAACAATGGACATTAAACTTGCCCTTATGTTTGCCGTACATCTGCAGAAACCAAAGTATTTGAATTTTCTCTTTGACAATTATGGGCAGGAAATATTGAAAGAAAACTGCATTGCTGGTGGCTATGGCTTGTTAATCTCGGCCGTTCAGGGAGAAAATCTTGAAATTATTGACACGATTCTGAAAGCAGGAGCTGACATTAATGCCGCAAATATCTTTGGTCATACGCCTTTAGTGAAGGCAAGGAATGGTGAAGTTGCCAGATTTCTGATTCAGAGAGGGGCAAACGTTAATTTAGTGACAGGAGATAAATTTAAAAGGTCTACACCTTTGACCCACATACTATCAGAACATTTTAGAGAAAATTCAATGTTGGAGGTTGTTCAGGTGTTGCTTGAAAGTGGGGCTTCTGTCAGCGAGACAACTGAAGACGCAACAGCTTTAATTTTGGCAGCTATTATAGAGGGACGTATGGCCACACTGCAGACATTGTTAGATCATGGCGCTGATTTCAATGGTCGCGACATGAGGGGTAACACCGCTCTGATGCGTGCTGTGTACGAAGGTTGTTCACAGAATGTCTTGTTTCTGCTCGAATTTGCCAAAGAAAACAATCTTTGTATCGATGCACACAATCATGGAGGTTCAACAGCCCTGATGCTTGCGGTTGATCGCAGTAAGGTAGGTTGTGTTGAGATGCTGCTAGACCATGGTGCTGGTGTTAATATCAAGGATGTGAAAGGAAATACTGCTTTGATATGTGCTGTAACTTGTAAGGACGATACCATTGTGAAATTGCTGATAGATCATGGTGCTGATGTGAACATCAAAGATAGGAAAGGAAATACTGCACTGATGATTGCTGCTGATTGGCAAAAAGAAACTAGTGTGAAGTTGCTGATAGATCATGGTGCTGATGTGAACATCAGAGATTTGAATGGAAATACAGCTTTGATAATAGCTCTAAAAGATAGTAAGGAAATCGTAACAGATCTCATCAAAGCTGGAAGCGATGTGAACTGCCAGAATGTCGATGGCTTCTCTCCCTTGATGGTCGCTGCCAGTAAATGTAAAGCAGATATGTTAACCATTCTACTTGATTCAGGGGCAGACGTGAACGCTGTCAGTGAACGAGATCATAGAACTACAGCCATGGCAGTGCTTCTGAATCATTTTCAAGCTCATTGGGAAGAAGGAATCTCTCTAAATGTTTTGCTAGACAGAGGTGCCAGCCCATCAACTGAAAATCCAGAAGTTCTTCATAAAATTATCGCTCACCGCCAGACAGATGTTGTTCCTAAGCTGATACAAGGTGGACTAGCGCCAGCAGATGTGGACACATCGTCGCTTGGAGACAAAAGAGACTGGCTGGGTCACACATATAATCATGTTCCCCCAACTGTCTCCCCACTTTGTGTGGCTGTGCTGATTGGGGACGTCAATCTGGCCCGCTATTTTGTGGGAAACCTGTTTCTGACCAAATCTGACTTATCCTTCCTGGCGCTTAAGAGGACCTCAGAGTTTTCTCCCCGTCATAAAAGATTCAAGGAATGTCTGGACTTCCTGGATGAGGCATCATCACAACCATTGTCCCTTTTCCAACTGGCCTTCGTGACAGTGTCGTCTGCTGTAGGCACATTCCTTGGACGTGAGAGCAGAATCAACAAGTTACCTTTACCTCAGGTCATGAAAGACAAGCTTCTCTTCAAGTCACAAGATGTTCAATTGACACGCCCACCTTCTCAAGCTCTAGCTAGAGGCAGGGCATCTTTACTTCATACATTTCTGTGACGTCATCCTGATTTACACAACCTATATCCTCTTTACTTCATCCATTTCTGTGACGTCCATCCTGATTTACACAACCTATATCCTCTTTACTTCATCCATTTCTGTGACGTCCATCTTGATTTACACAACCTATATCCTCTTTACTTCATCCATTTCTGTGACGTCCATCTTGATTTACACAACCTATATCCTCTTTACTTCATCCATTTCTGTGACGTCCATCTTGATTTACACAACCTATATCCTCTTTACTTCATCCATTTCTGTGACGTCCATCCTGATTTACACAACCTATATCCTCTTTACTTCATCCATTTCTGTGACGTCCATCTTGATTTACACAACCTATATCCTCTTTACTTCATCCATTTCTGTGACGTCCATCTTGATTTACACAACCTATATCCTCTTTACTTCATCCATTTCTGTGACGTCCATCTTGATTTACACAACCTATATCCTCTTTACTTCATCCATTTCTGTGACGTCCATCTTGATTTACACAACCTATATCCTCTTTACTTCATCCATTTCTGTGACGTCCATCCTGATTTACACAACCTATATCCTCTTTACTTCATCCATTTCTGTGACGTCCATCTTGATTTACACAACCTATATCCTCTTTACTTCATCCATTTCTGTGACGTCCATCTTGATTTACACAACCTATATCCTCTTTACTCATCCATTTCTGTGACGTCCATCCTGATTTACACAACCTATATCCTCTTTACTCATCCACCTCCAAAAACTTCTACGTGCTACATCAAGACGGCATTCCTCTATGCTACATCAAGATGGCATTCCTCTATGTTACATCAAGTTGACATTCCTCTATGCTACATCAAGATGACCTCCCTCTATGCTACATCAAGATTACATTCCTCTATGCTACATCAAGATGACCTCCCTCTATGCTACATCAAGATTACATTCCTCTATGCTACATCAAGATGACATTCATATAAGCTACATTAAGATGGTATTTATTTATGCTACATCAAGATGAGATTCCCCTATGCTACATCAAGATGACATTCATATGTGTTACATCAAGATGACATTCATATATACTGCATCAAGATGACATTCTTCTGTGCTACATTAAGATGACATTCATATATGCTATATCAAGATGGCATTCCTCTACGCTACATTCACCCTTATCATCTCCACGTACCCCAACTCCATGCCCTCCACTCACAGTTAATTCGAAGATAATCGACAGATTCACTGCACATCAAACAACTCCACAAGTCAACATATCATACCAACTATACATCAAACAACTCCACAAGTTGATATATCATACCAACTATACATCGAACAACCCCAGAAGTGCTTGGATCACCTAGTCTGTGTATCCCTAAAAAATTACTTCTGTTTCAAATTGATGACAACTGTTTGTATCTATCTCTATCTATAGTCCTTTCGAGCCGAAGACGGCACATAGGGCAGAACTACAATCTCAAAAACAGAAACCATGCGTGCCAAAGTGGCACATATTGCAGAGATCACTGCTTCTAAAATCTATGGTTCTGTTTCCATAACAATACTTTTTACAATGACAGCTTGTCAAGCCATCGATCAACCTCCTTAGTCGCCTCTTACGACATGCCTGGAAGGTCACAGTGTTACTATTCTTTACTTCCCAGATAATGAGGTCCCGGTAACACACGGGTTATATACGCGTTTTGTATCTATGACAATCGTTAATTATATATTGAAGACTCTTGATTGGTAGTTGAAAAATAATGGTCAGCTTCTATTTTTTGAAGTAATGATAAGCAAAAGAAAATGCAGCGTTGAATAGATATGATTCAAAGATGACACACCAACAGAGAATATGAATCATTTTCTGATGAGTCACTTGTTAGTTAATTTTGTTATTTACAAATAAAAGTCTGAACATTCAATCTTTCTTTTGTTATGCCTTTACTTGGTATAAAAATAGCTGCAGAAAGTTCATCACATTTTCAAATTTAAGATTGTATCTTCTAAATGCTGATTCAGGTATTTAACATGTTTATGTGCCTCAAATGTAGAGAATATGTTAAATATTTGTTCCGTATATAACGATTGTTGAATTTTATAAACTATACTAAAAACTTTCCAAAAAGTTTCCAATTAGTCATAACGAAATTGATAAGTCAATTAATATAATGAAGTTTCTTGATAAACAAAAATGCATTTACTTACGTTCAGTGAATTTACCATACTCGTGTTACAAATACTTACATTTTAGGTTCATCTTATGTTTGTGTAACTTTTGTAACTATCATTACTCAGAATTTGTTTGCAAACGCAACGTTCATAAACAATAACAACAATTATATTCATCATATGTCTCTGATGCTTTTAAATATCATTACTTGACATTTGTTTGTAAATACAATGATCATATTCAACTAAAAACAATGATGGTTATGTCACATATTTTGTCCATTGTCTGCACATAAGGAAAAGTGTTGTTAATTGGTGAGAAAGTTAAGAAAAATGGGATGCCCTGTATTAGAGGTTTTAACCTAGATCTTAGAGTTCCCATTTGATAGGGATTTCGTTATTGTCCCACATTTGCGCGTGATCACTCATCACGGCGCAGTAAGTTTGCGGAGAAAACAGTAAGTTCTAAGAAATACAGGACTAACAGTAAGTTCTAAGAAATACAGGACTAACAGTAAGCTATCTTCAAGGGAGAGTTTCACTGCTTCAGTTCATCACCTTCTGTAGCAGGGCAATGATCTACTCTTCCATCTCCTCAAACACTCCAGAACTCTTACTTATCAGCCATTTCTGAGCATGAAAGAACGATGACAGTGCTGTCTTCATCGACACAGACCAACAACAAGGCACCATAAAGCGTGTACCCCACTAGTGGCTTTCATTATCTTTGACAAGAAAAGAGATGACGAAGATCGCATTCAGTTTCTCTACTCAATAAATCCTGTTCATTATCAATGTCACCAGGAAGTCTTTCTGTTTATTAAGTTGCTTATTATTATATAAAACAGTGGGACAAAAGAAGCCATATTCTGCATGAGGATATTAATAAAAAAGTACACAGAAGTAAACAAACCAATATATGCCTGCTTCATAGACTACACCAAAGTTTTTGATAGAATACACCATAAAAAACTTATAGATTGCCTAAAAGATATACGTCTCATCATCAAGTACCGGGCCTAGTGGCGTAGGTGATCATGTCTCTCCACAACTTTCGATCTCGGCAGCTATTTATCATTTATGTTGTTGACCTTCTGCCAAGCCATTCTCTTAAGCTGTCTGTTATTTTTTCTCTTTGCTTCCCTCTTTCTCTTCGTCCCTCAATTTTTCCAGTTGTTACAATATATTCAAGTTGTTCTCTTCTCATTCTATCTATTGTCCTTTCGAGCCAAAGACGGCACATAGGGCAGAACCACAGTCTCGAAAACAGAAACCTTGTGTGCCAAAATGGCACATATTGCAGATATCACCATTATCTCTTCTCATTACATGGCCAAAAAATGATGATTGTCTCTTCCTAACATTGGAAATTAGCTCTCTTTTTGCTTTGACCTCTCTCAGAACCTCTTCATTACCCTTCTTAGCTGTCTATGGTATTCTCAACATTCTTCTGTAAAACCACATTTCTACAGACTCCAGTGATTTTCTTGTCAGTTGTCCTATTGTCCATGACTCGCATCCATATGTTAAGACTGGCTCTACGTAACATTTAAGAACTCTTTTTCTTGTTTCTATTGTCACAAATGGATAGATATTGTATCTATGACAATCGTTAATTATATATTGAAGACTCTTGATAGGTAATTGAAAAATAATGGTCGGCTTCTATTTTTTTAAGTCATCATGAGGATATTAATCCTGACGTCTAGATGACACAGAAAACGAATAATATGTAATTTATACTGCGAGCAAACATCAATAATAAAATATAACAAAACGAACTCTACACCCATTGATATAAAAAGAGGAGTAATACAAGGATGCGTCCTATCACCACGCTTGTTCAATCTATACACTGAGCAAATCTTTATAAACATCACAGAGATGCCAGGCTTAAACATTAATGGGAAGATAATCAATAACATAAGATATGCTGATGGTACAGCATTACTAGCAAAATTCCTAAAGATCTACAACAATTAGTTAATAAAATAAACATGAAAGCAAAAAATATAGCTTAGATATGAATATCAAAATGACTAAACCCATGATGATAAACAAAGGTAATACTCAATACCTGCAAGTTGATATCAAAGTTGAAAGAACGGATCTGGAGAGAGTTCAGAGCTACAACTGCCATGGACATACTACTACAGCTAGTGATGGAATAAAATGTTTGGTGTGCACACCCATAGATGCAGATATACACAGATTTCTATGTTCACTTGGGTACGCCAATATTATTTTCCACTTGGATTTACTTATTGGGAATCAACTCATATAAATGTTTCCAGCCATAGTAAAGTATGGGATCTTGTACCCATCTTCACATATTTTTAGAACCCTTCCCTTTCTACTGTATTTCACACTTGTGTCCCTGTTCGCCCGCCATATTAATTTCAGCCCAGTCAATGCCTGACCAAGCTTCGTGCTCGACCATGCTCAAGACCACAGGGACAGACTTATTCCCCCTTGTTTGAGAATTTAACACATTACACCCATGTTGTTAGATTTCTGTCTATATCCATATATATATATATATTTATTGTCATGTTGCTTGTTGTTCCAACTGAAAGCCTTTTTGTTCAAGACATTGTTCCACTTTTGTTTTGTGTGTCACTTATGTGAAGCTACTACATTTCCACTTTTTCCTTTCTTTTTAATTGTCATAATATCATCATTACATCATCTTTGCATTTCTCTGCATCTTGATGCCTTTAACCTAAATCTAAAACAACGAGTTGTCAACAAACGATATGAGAACACCAGACCAAGAGGCTCACCAAGGAAAAGGTGGATAAACGGAATACTAGAAACACTCAGAGGTATAAGAGAACAAGAAACCGTGAACCCTGTCTCCACATTATGCCAAAAGGCAAATGAGGAAGGAAAGGTATTAAGGAAACTACTAAGGGGAAGGAACAGAGAATGATATCAAAATAAGGATATCAAAAGCAAGAGGAGCATTCGTTGCACTGGGAAACATATGGAAATCCAAAGAAATAAAGTTAAATACACAAATAAAAATTTTCAAATTCTATGTTAAGTCAGTCCTATTACATGGCTGTGAAAAATGGAGAACAACAAAATTGACAATCACGAAGATACAGACTTTCATTAATGGATGCTTACGCAGAATAAAAGGATGGAAAGGGCAGGACAAAATCACTAACATAGAATTATGGAAATGTACCAGTCAAACACCAGTGGATAAAGAGATACAGCGAAGACGATGGCGCTAGATAGGATACACACTGCGGAGGCCAAATGAGAGTATTTCACATCAGGCCCCTTTTGTGAATCCCCAATGAAAAAGACAAAGAGGAAGACCAAAATATTTTGGACAAGACAGATGGAAACAGAGATGAAGATGATGGGGGAAGACATGGGATGATCTTAAAAGAATGGCAAGAAAAGGATGGCATGGAAAGTGTATGTTGAAGACCTATGCTCCACAGGGAGTTGAAAGGTAGTAGTAAAAGGAAAGAACTGTACTAAACGCATACATATTTGTTTAGTAGTGAGAAACTGTACTAGAGAACATAAATATATTTGTTTAGTAGTGAGAAACTGTACTAGAGAACATAAATATATTTGTTTAGTAGTGAGAAACTGTACTAGAGAACATAAATATATTTGTTTAGTAGTGAGAAACTGTACTAGAGAACATAAATATATTTGTTTGAAACTAAATGATTATAGTGCAGTTATATTTATAAAAATGAGAGCACATTTAGTTATGAGCTGCGCAATAGTGGGTAGTTCTGTGTAAGAGTTTTCCGGTTGAGACATCAAAACATCTTATAGAGACATTAAATAAGTCTTCGAAAAGTTCCTTCTGTCTAGTTGCCGGGTGCTTGTGTTTTTAAGGTCACAGTAAAACAGCTGTTTTGGGATAAGTATATCAGTGATGTTGATAACAAGATAAGCTCATATCACTTGGAAGAACTTCTGCAGCAGAGTTTGGATGCTTGAAACATGACAACTATCAAAAGTTGAGTACCATCAATGTGATTATATCCTGCAGTGACATGAGAAGAAAAACTTGAAGAAATAAGCTCAGAAAATGACGGTAATTTATATTGAAGAATGTTAATGTCAGCTCTGCTCATTTCTGCTTGTAAATTCTTTTTGCTGTGAAGATTTAATTTTGTTTGGCACTCTCCCCATGGAGCAACTGAACCACATTAACATTGCCAACCATTAAGGCAACCACCTGTGGATTGACACCTTGAAAGGTATCACTTTGTGCCCCATGTTTTACAAGCAATTCTAAAATGTTAACTTCAACATCATGAAAAGAATGTTTATTGTTGTAGTGCCTCACAAAAATGTCTTGAAATGCGCTGTTGATGATAGCTTGTTTGTTGTGTCCATAAACAAACTGGCTGTCAATAAAGATATTGACAGAATCAAGATCACATGCTTCAATTGCTGCCTGAAGCAATCTTGTTGGCTGGTCCTTGTGCTTTGATAACAATCTGAGAACATTCCCCAAACCTAATTGGTCAGCTATTTGTTGAGCTGTCTCGCCTCTATTATTTTTAGTTTCTTCAAGAACAACTTCAGCGTTATCTTGTTCATCAAGTAACAGCTTGATCACATCAACATCCATTGCCTCAATAGCTTTCATTAAAGCTGTGTATCCATCTCTGTTCTGGTGGTTAATGTCTACTCCGGTCTGTTGAAGCAGAAGTTTCACTATTTCTACAGATCCCACTGGACGAAGGGAGAGAATCAAGACATTATCTCCACAATTATTGGTTGCGTTGATGTCTGCTTTTCTTGTAATAAAATATTTGGTCAAGTCAATGAAGCCATTTCTAGCACAAATCATTAGAGGAGAGTTGCCAGTTGTATCCTTTGTCTCAATATTTGCTCCACATTCGACTATTTTAAGGACAAGATATTTGTGACCAAGTTGACAGGATGATATCAGTGCATTATCCAACTCACTTTGAGGGAATGTTCCATCTCCATTTAAAAGTTCTAGTGCTTGGTCTACATCAGCAGATTCTATGGCAGAAAGCAGACCTCTCTTGTCTTGAGGACATGAAGTTACACCTTCAGTAATGTCTGATGAATACATTTTGCTAAGTGAATGTCTTTGTTTTATTGATTACTTCAGTTGCTGTTACCAGGTCGATGGAGTCAAACCAGCGCTGCTCTTTGTGAATGATGTCATCGTTAGTCTGAAAAAAAAAACATGATATTAATAAAACATGATATTAATAAAACATGATATTAATAAAACATGATATTAATAAAACATGATATTAATAAAACATGATAGTATACATGGAATTCAGATTACTTTTCTTTATGAGATTCATCAACAATGTCAACATTAAGTCTCTGGAAGCAGAGGAAACCACTATTGTCATCTTCTTCTTCTTCCTCTTTCCCTTCCTCATTTGCCTTTCAGCCCCGAGGGGAGATATCATTTGCGGTCTTTTGCTCTTCTGGTGGCCTCTCCTGATGTTATGCTTCCTGGCGTTTTTGATATTCCATCATCCGTCTTTTTCACGGTCGGCCCTTGGATCTGGTGTTCTTGCAACGTTTATTGAAGTCTCATTGTGGTGTGTTTTGATCTTTCTGTGTTATCACGTGGCCAAACCATTTTATCTGTTGTTTCTTTATGTACTCTATGGCGAGAATTATTCCTAGGTTTTTTTTCTCAGTTCATAATTTCTTAACTTATCTCTCAGACTGTTCCCTGTCATTCGTCTAACACATTTCACCTCGGTAGTGGTTATTGTTCTTGTGTCTAGAGTCCAGGTTGACACTTCTTGCACAACGTTGTGATGAAGATTGTATTGTAGTATTTCTTCAAGGAAACTCAAGAAGCACAATGGAGACTCTGCAATACCGTTGTTATGACAGACAATACCGTTGTTATGACAGACAATACCGTTGTTATGACAGACAATACCGTTGTTATGACAGACAATACCGTTGTTATGACAGACAATACCGTTGTTATGACAGACAATACCGTTGTTATGACAGACAATACCGTTGTTATGACAGACAATACCGTTGTTATGACAGACAATACCGTTGTTATGACAGACAATACCGTTGTTATGACAGACAATACTCAGTTGTTTCTGTCTCACCTTCATGTTATAACCCTTAGGGTGTTGAGGGAGATCCATCGGTAGCCTACCTGGGAAAACCCCCTGACTGGGCAACCGACATTCTGACAACCCGTGTTGGAAGCTTCCCGCTGGAAGCAGTGTGAGTTGTACTCATGGTTTGGAAAAAATTACCCCCGTGGTCAACCCAGCCATTGGCAGAAATGGGTACCAGGGTATTACTCTGGGAAGGCGAGGAATGCCGCCTTGAATCTTGAGTTTCAATGCTTGAAACGGCACTATCCAGAAGTCTCCGAACACTTCTGGATAGGTGACTGAGCACATATGGATGGAAACTCGCATGCTAAGATGCCGATTCAAGTCTCGTACTTTACCTTGACCTTACAAAGTTCTACATTTTCCCATTGTGCCAGCCTTAGCTATTCTCAGATGATGTTGTAGCGTAACTCGGATATTGTCAATCCTTCTTACTCTAGGTTAATCATGAGCTCTTCTTCCTTCGCCTCTTTTAATTTGTGTTGTGTATGTTATATACTCTCTTGGCATTCTTTCTAGATAGGAAAACCATTTCATTTTGTCCTTGTAGGCTATGTCGTTCTTAATTGATTAAATGTCCAGTCTCCCTATTATGAGATCATTTCTGATTCTGTCTCTTCTGGTCAGTTCTACTGAACCAAATATTGAGAGATACTCTTTCCCAGATCTACTGAACCAAATATTGAGAGATACTCTTTCCCAGTTCTACTGAACCAAATATTGAGAGATACTCTTTCCCAGTTCTACTGAACCAAATATTGAGAGATACTCTTTCCCAGTTCTACTTAATCAAATATTGAGAGATACTCTTTCCCAGATCTACTGAATCAAATATTGAGAGATACTCTTTCCAAGTATTTTGCCAGTTCTAACCAAGTATTCCAACTTTCCTTTTCTCGTGATGTGCTTGAAAAATTTTGATTGTTTCTTTCTGATGTCTCTTAGGAGCTTTTTTTTTTTTTTTTGCTTTGACCTCTTTCAGAATTTCCCTGTTGGTCTTTCTAGCTGTCCAGGGAACTCTCAACATTCTTCTAAGAAATCACAACTCTGGGACTTTTACTCGTTTTTCCGGTGGTGTCCGGCTACTGTCCATGATTCACTTGCATAGGTTAGAAATGGCTCTTTATAACGCCGCTGAACTCTCTTTCTCACTTCTAGTTACATAGATTTGTTGCTTAAGTTTTTCATTTTCTGAAATACTATTTTGGCCTGAGCTATTCTACTTTTTATATCTGAGGTGCATCTTCCATCTAATGTGTTTATTGTGCTCAAGTATTTGACATTTTTAGGCAAGATAATTTAGATAAGAGTAGGAGTATCTGGTCTGCACCCTATGGGCCGGCTACGGCTCGAAAGGTCAATAGATAGATAGATTTGACGTTTTTGCACTTATTTTAAACCTTTCTCGATTTAATTGTATGTTGCATAATGACAATGCATTCATCAAAGAAATAATTATCACCAACATGCAACATTTAAAAAAATAAAATGGGACAAATTTGTTCAACAAATTTATTTCAGTAAAGTCAAGGTTTCCTCCCCTTGTCTCGTAGTGTTAGTGACCGGAGACAAATAATAATAAATGAATAATATTATTAAAGAGGGAAACTTCCGAAGCGATAATCAGTGAATCTGAATTGATTCAGTGTTAGTAACCACACGTTTCCATGTCCACAGCACATTTTTGGGTGATATTATATGGTGACTGGTCAGTATTACAACAACAGGCAGCCTTTACTTCCCAGAAATATCTCTTGGACCCATATTTAGAGTCTGTGTACATTCCGGAGCCTTGTTGGTTCAATCCGCCACTTCTGGGGATCGAGCCCAGACTTTTCTAATCAGGAAGCGAGCACACTAACAACTCAGCCACCGTTGCAGCCCTTTATGTCAACAATATGTAATAAACACAACAATATTGACAACTAAAAGTTCAGTCCACTGAATGTACGAACTAACAATCAAATGTTAAATTTGGCTAGTTGCTTGTTATTTTTGTTATCACACTTAAACGAGCTGTAAATATCGCATTTATATATTTAAGATATCAGATTTCTTTAAAGTAAATACCAAACTTGTAGAGTTACACAATTAATCCAATTAACATTGTGAGCAATACTTACCAAACAGCGCTTTGCTATCAACACAAGCACAGTGTACTAAGTGGGTTTCCATGGTAACAAAGTTTTAGAAACACGTGACGTCACGTGTTCGTCACGTGTTTACAAATGACTTCCTGAATTGGGAAAGGTCCAGTAGCTTCTTCACACTGACTGTGTGTTTGTGTGTGTGATTACACTAATTGTGTGTGTGATCACACTGACAGTGTGTTTGTGTGTGCGATCACACTGACTGTGTGTTTGTGTGTGTGTAATCACACTGACTGTGTGTTTGTGATTACACTGACTGTTTGTGTGATCAGATGAACAAACAATAGTTTTAGTAGGCGGCCATGTTGACTCATTTGACAGTTCAGGTGGAAAGTCCTGAGAACTGATTCACTTCCTGGTTTAGTCCGTCTGTTTTCTGGGAAAGATCATGTTAAGAATCTCCCCCATTCCCTCAGTTTCACAGCACGAGTTTCCAATGTTCGTGACAAAGCAAGGACCGCACCAACTTACTAACCTAGTTTGATATTTATTGTTGCTACCTGATCAAACAAATTTTCTTTACAATTTTGCACGCCTGAGAATAACTTGTACGATCCGCCCCTGTCACCATCAACTAACGCTACGCCGCTAGTTCCATCCCCCCCCCCTACCTATTAACTAATGATACGCCGTTAATTCCATCCCCTTCACCTGATGAAGTAACGCTACGCCACTGTACCCGACACCAACGTCGCCTCTATCAACGACTGCTGTGCTATATAACAGAACCCTGTGTGACAGTGTGTTGAGATACCAATTAGAGATTAAAAACACATTGCCACAAATAGTAGGTTGGGTTCAGCCAGTGACTACCACTATTATTTATGTTGGTTAGATTTTCCCTGCTCTTGCTTCCTGTCACTAAGGTAGACTTTTAGCTTATTCCAGTCATCAACATCATGTGCCATATCGGGTGCCGTAGGCGATCATGACCCTCCACAATCTTCTATCTTTAATACATCTTATCAATTCTGTTATTGACTGTTTACCGTGCCATAACACCAAGCTATCTAGTATCTTTTCTCTTTGTCGTCCGCGATCTCTCTTTCCGTGTATTTTGGGCCTGTTGCAACCAAGTATTCCAACTTTCCTCTTCTCACGATGTGCCAACAAAATGTTGATTGTTTCTTTCTGATGTTGTTTAGGAGCTCCGTTTCTTCGCTTTGAGAATGTCCTCGTTGGTCTTATTAGCTGTCCAGGGAACTTTCATCATTCTCATGAGAAAACCCATGTCTGTGTCATCTAATCGTCTTTTAATTTATTTATCTACTATCCATGATTCGCTTCCATGGGTCAGAATCGGTCCTACATAGCACCGATGAACTCTCTCGCGTATGTTGATAGATTTGACAGATATTGGCAACCAGTCTTTGTTTACAAATTGTCGCCATTGTGTGCCGTCTCCGCATCGAAGGTTGGCTATTATGGAGCGGCATTCCGTTGTCTCTCTTGCTTTGATAGTGCAGGTTGTCGTAGACTGACTTGTCCATATTTTGATGTTACTCGTCCATTTTAGTCATGGTATGCCTCTGCCTCTTTCATTTTTAGTTGTAAGACTTTATCGTTTGTTTTCTTTCCATCCAATTCTTCCTATTCTTCTATAAATCCACATTTCATAGGCTTCAATTTTCTTTTCTGCTTTCTTGTCTAATGTCCATGTTTCTGCACCATACATGAATGTTTAGAAAATATACCATTTTGTCATTTTAGTTTTAGCCTAGTGTTATTTGTCATGATGTTAGTATATTTTGCAAATATGAAATCAATATAATAAAACGCTAAGACTTGACTCAAATGAATAATAAAACAATATGGGTACGCCGAAACGTCGTTCGCATTTCTGTCGTCTATCAATCACGTAAAGCTTTTACCTTACCATTTTTTTTTCAATTCTCCTATAGATTTATTAGGATGAACATAACAGAGAGTACATACAAGCATAGCTTGCTTCAAACACAAACATGATAGAGAGTACATACAAGCATAGCTTGCTTCAAACACAAACATGATAGAGAGTACATACAAGCATAGCTTGCTTCAAACACAAACATAATAGAGAGTACATACAAGCATAGCTTGCTTCAAACACAAACATAATAGAGAGTACATACAAGCATAGCTTGCTTCAAACACAAACATGATAGAGAGTACACACAAGCATAGCTTACTTCAAACACAAACATGATAGAGAGTACACACAAGCATAGCTTACTTCAAACACAAACATGATAGAGAGTACACACAAGCATAGCTTACTTCAAACACAAACATGATAGAGAGTACACACAAGCATAGCTTACTTCAAACACAAACATGATAGAGAGCACATACAAGCATATCTTGCTTCAAACACAAACATGATAGAGAGTACATACAAGCATATCTTGCTTCAAACACAAACATGATAGAGAGTACATACAAGTATAGCTTACTTCAAACACAAATATGATAGAGAGTACATACAAGCATAGCTTACTTCAAACACAAACATGATAGACAGCACATACAAGTATAGCTTACTTCAAACACAAACATGATAGAGAGTACACACAAGCATAGCTTGCTTCAAACACAAACATGATAGAGAGTACACACAAGCATAGCTTACTTCAAACACAAACATGATAGAGAGTACACACAAGCATAGCTTACTTCAAACACAAACATGATAGAGAGTACATACAAGCATAGTTTGCTTCAAACACAAACATGATAGAGAGTACACACAAGCATAGTTTGCTTCAAACACAAACATGATAGAGAGTACACACAAGCATAGCTTACTTCAAACACAAACATGATAGAGAGTACATACAAGCATAGCTTACTTCAAACACAAACATGATAGAGAGTACACACAAGCATAGTTTGCTTCAAACACAAACATGATAGAGAGTACACACAAGCATAGTTTGCTTCAAACACAAACATGATAGAGAGTACTCACAAGCATAGTTTGCTTCATACATAAACATAATAGAGAGTACATACAAGTATAGCTTGCTTCAAACACAAACGCAATAGAGAGTACACACAAGCATAGCTTGCTTCAAACACAAACTGGATAGAGAGTACACACAAGCATAGCTTGCTTCAAACACAAACTGGATAGAGAGTACACACAAGCATAGCTTGCTTCAAACAAAAACATGATAGAGAGTACATACAAGCATAGCTTGTTTCAAACACAAACATGATAGAGAGTACATACAAGCATAGCTTGCTTCAAACAAAAACATGATAGAGAGTACATACAAGCATAGCTTGTTTCAAACACAAACATGATAGAGAGTACACACAAGCATATCTTGCTTCAAACACAAACATGATAGAGAGTACATACAAGCATAGCTTGCTTCAAACACAAACATAATAGAGAGTGCATACAAGCATAGCTTGCTTCAAACACAAACATGATAGAGAGTGCATACAAGCATAGCTTGCTTCAAACACAAATATGATAGAGAGTACATACAAGCATAGCTTACTTCAAACACAAACATGATAGAGAGTACATACAAGCATAGCTTGCTTCAAACACAAACATGATAGAGAGTACACACAAGTATAGCTTGCTTCAAACACAAACATGATAGAGAGTACATACAAGCATAGCTTGCTTCAAACACAAACATGATAGAGAGTACATACAAGCATAGCTTGCTTCAAACACAAACATGATAGAGAGTACATACAAGCATAGCTTGTTTCAAACACAAACATGATAGAGAGTACACACAAGCATAGCTTGCTTCAAACAAAACATGATAGAGAGTACATACAAGCATAGCTTGCTTCAAACACAAACATGATAGAGAGTACACACAAGTATAGCTTGCTTCAAACACAAACATGGTAGAGAGTACACACAAGCATAGCTTGCTTCAAACACAAACATGAAAGAGAGTACACACAAGCATAGCTTGCTTCAAACACAAACATGATAGAGAGTACACACAAGCATAGCTTGCTTCAAACACAAACATGATAGAGAGTACACACAAGCATAGCTTGCTTCAAACACAAACATAATATCGTGTGTGCTGGAGCTTTGGTGATAACGTGTGTATGCAAATAATTCCTGGTAACGGACGGACCCAGTGGATTCATTGCACCGTGTACCTGGTAATGTGTATGTGTTTGTGTGTGTGAGTGTATGTGTGTCTGTGTCCATGGTTGACTAAGTTGGCAGTCTCTGTGCGATGACATCCTTATTCTCTGAACCGTCTCACTTCCTGGTTCAGGTCACCACGTATGTTATGACTTACCTGTTGCCATATGTGTAGTCTTTCTCCGGTTCATATATGTTCAATTGTTTATTTGTTGAAAACCGTCGACACTGTCGGGTTGTCTTCAAGCAATGAGGTTGGGAAGACGAGACGAATGTCACTTGTGGACGATTTTCACAACTTTACTACATTGATGTCATTTCTGATCGTCTCTTTCTATTGGTATGTTCTTTATTTCATATTTCATATATATATATATACATACTGTTTTCATGTTTTATTAATTTTGTGCTTGTTTATTACTTTATTATGTTTTCCATTATGAATATTTGTTATTATCGAACTATCGTCGGAGGTTGTTCTATATAATTATAGTAATGTAGCACCCGAATGTCTAAGGTAAGTACATCAATAACATTTTCCAAAACTTGTAATTAGCAGTATAGTTAGATAACTTTTGAAAATGGCAAGCCAATAACATCTTAGTCATGATTGTATGACAATTCTATCATTTAAATAAAAGACGTGTTACCATTTTAGTTGCCAGAACTTTGCTTGAATGTTATCGAAAGAAACATGAAGAAAATATAAAGTTCCTGATCCGGAAAGTTAATGTTGTCTTTAATCTATGCCAGCGGTCATCAAACTGCTTCAGTCAAGGGACCCCTACCTCTTAAGCACAGATCATCGCGGCAGCACCTTATATGAACAATATAAAAAAATAAACAACATGTTTTAATAGCATTTTAACCTGTTATATTGATTGTGGAGGGAAATAAACCAACGTTTTGGGTATACATTAAATAGATCAGTGTTGTTTTTGTAATTGAAATTATAAAAAAATAACTGAATCAACCTATCTTGTGATATTTCTATCCATTAGCAAAGCCAATGGGAACATTGAGCTGGTATCATCCTCATTAGGTCTTCAAATCTGGGCACAAGTTTGGAGATTGCTATTCTAATATCTCTCTCTCTCTCTCTCTCTCTCTCTCTCTCTCTCTCTCTCTCTCAGCGTCCAGATGCTATCTGTATGTAGTTTTAATGGTCGCCTACGCCGAAAACCCGGTCTCACATAAGTTGGTAGTCGTTCTTGTTGGACAAAGCTCCAATGAGAAGAGGGAAAGAGTGTTCACGGACGACATAGAGAAATAATATTAGAGAACTTAACATTGTGGTAGAACAGCGGGAAGTTGATGAGTTGTACTGTGGGTAGAGGTTTGTAGAGAAATAATATTAGAGAACTTAACATTGTGGTAGAACAGTGGGGAAGTTGATGAGTTGTACTGTGGGTAGAGGTTTGTAGAGAAATAATATTAGAGAACTTAACATTGTGGTAGAACAGTGGGGAAGTTGATGGGTTGTACTGTGGGTAGAGGTTTGTAGAGAAATAATATTAGAGAGCTTAACATTGTGGTAGAACAGTGGGGAAGTTGATGAGTTGTACTGTGGGTAGAGGTTTGTAGAGAAATAATATTAGAGAACTTAACATTGTGGTAGAACAGTGGGGAAGTTGATGGGTTGTACTGTGGGTAGAGGTTTGTAGAGAAATAATATTAGAGAGCTTAACATTGTGGTAGAACAGTGGGGAAGTTGATGAGTTGTACTGTGGGTAGAGGTTTGTAGAGAAATAATATTAGAGAACTTAACATTGTGGTAGAACAGTGGGGAAGTTGATGGGTTGTACTGTGGGTAGAGGTTTGTAGAGAAATAATATTAGAGAGCTTAACATTGTGGTAGAACAGTGGGGAAGTTGATGGGTTGTACTGTGGGTAGAGGTTTGTAGAGAAATAATATTAGAGAGCTTAACATTGTGGTAGAACAGTGGGAAGTTGATGGGTTGTACTGTGGGTAGAGGTTTGTAGAGAGATAATATTAGAGAGCTTAACATTGTGGTAGAACAGTGGGGAAGTTGATGGGTTGTACTGTGGGTAGAGGTTTGTAGAGAAATAATATTAGAGAGCTTAACATTGTGGTAGAACAGTGGGGAAGTTGATGGGTTGTACTGTGGGTAGAGGTTTGTAGAGAAATAATATTAGAGAGCTTAACATTGTGGTAGAACAGCGGGGAAGTTGATGAGTTGTACTGTGGGTAGAGAAAAAAAAAAGTAAAGAGCCCCCGTCACGCCAAGTGGCGTATAGGGAATATGGTGTTAGTGACCATACATTTTACAGACCTTCAGCACATGATTTTTGGGGTAATGTGGTCGGTATTACGCCCGTGCTGCTCTTCTTTTCCAGAAAAAAAATCCGGTACCCATTTAAGGCTGGGTGAACCCGGAAGCCGCCGGTTGCGATCGAACCCTACCCCTTGTCCTTTGCAGTCCAGTTCACTAACCACTGAGCTATCGCGGCTCCCACTGTGGGTAGAGTTTTGTGGAGAAACATCACCTACGTCAGGCATGGCACTTGATGATGATAATAATAATAATGTCCGCGGAGACCCTAGCAGGGCTTGTGAAGCACCTGGGCTGTGTGGAGCACAATTTGACGACCAGTGATTTAAATAAAAAAGAAGTACCATGCTGACGTCATGTTTCAATGATACCTGAAGTAGCGACAGGTTGTCGTCTACTCTACTCATCGTGTTGATCTGGGTTCTAATCCTAACTCTAATCCTATAGCAATTAGTTTCAGACTGCAGCAACAAGGAGTTCACCCAGCCTTGAAAATGGGTACCAGAGATTTTTATTTCTGCTTGAAAGTAGAACAGCCTGGCGTGATATAAATCATCAGAAATAAGTACCTACTGGCGTATGTGATCATGCTTCTCCACAACTTTCTATCACTAAAGCTGAACAGTAACAAGTATTGTATTGTGACGTCATTAAACATGGTGTCATTTTATCTGTACATGTTCAAGCCAAAGTTAAAAGAACTCTCTCAGCCAAGGAGAGCTCTGCTGGAAGAATGGACGAACTAGAACATTATTGAAATAAACAAATTCAAACAACACAGTGACGTTCATGTCCAGTCTTGTCATTTACTTTACAGCAGCCTAGAATATTTATGTCTCTACACGCACTACACCTTTCCTTCTCTCTCTCTCCATGCGAGAATGTTAATGTTGCTATTGAATTTCTTCTCATTCTCTCTATACTAGAATGTTAATGTTGCTATTGAATTTCTTCTCATTCTCTCTATACTAGAATGTTAATGTTGCTATTGAATTTCTTCTCATTCTCTCTATACTAGAATGTTAATGTTGCTATTGAATTTATTCTCATTCTCTCTATACTAGAATGTTAATGTTGCTATTGAATTTCTTCTCATTCTCTCTATACTAGAATGTTAATGTTGCTATTAAATTTCTTCTCATTCTCTCTATACTAGAATGTTAATGTTGCTATTGAATTTATTCTCCGTCATTCTCTCTATACTAGAATGTTAATGTTGCTATTGAATTTCTTCTCATTCTCTCTATACTAGAATGTTAATGTTGCTATTGAATTTATTCTCCTTCATTCTCTCTATACTAGAATGTTAATGTTGCTATTGAATTTATTCTCCGTCATTCTCTCTATACTAGAATGTTAATGTTGCTATTGAATTTATTCTCCGTCATTCTCTATACACTAGAATGTTAATGTTGTTATTGAATTTATTCTCCGTCATTCTCTCTATACTAGAATGTTAATGTTGCTATTGAATTTCTTCTCATTCTCTCTATACTAGAATGTTAATGTTGCTATTGAATTTATTCTCCTTCATTCTCTCTATACTAGAATGTTAATGTTGCTATTGAATTTCTTCTCATTCTCTCTATACTAGAATGTTAATGTTGCTATTGAATTTCTTCTCATTCTCTCTATACTAGAATGTTAATGTTGCTATTGAATTTATTCTTCGTCATTCTCTCTATACTAGAATGTTAATGTTGCTATTGAATTTCTTCTCATTCTCTCTATACTAGAATGTTAATGTTGTTATTGAATTTATTCTCCATCACTCTCTCTATACTAGAATGTTAATGTTGCTATTGAATTTATTCTCCATCATTCTCTCTATACTAGAATGTTAATGTTGCTATTGAATTTATTCTTCGTCATTCTCTCTAAACTAGAATGTTAATGTTGCTATTGAATTTATTCTTCGTCATTCTCTCTATACTAGAATGTTAATGTTGCTATTGAATTTATTCTTCGTCATTCTCTCTATACTAGAATGTTAATGTTGCTATTGAATTTATTCTTCGTCATTCTCTCTATACTAGAATGTTAATGTTGCTATTGAATTTATTCTTCGTCATTCTCTATACACTAGAATGTTAATGTTGCTATTGAATTTATTCTCCATCATTCTCTCTATACTAGAATGTTAATGTTGCTATTGAATTTATTCTTCGTCATTCTCTCTATACTAGAATGTTAATGTTGCTATTGAATTTCTTCTCATTCTCTCTATACTAGAATGTTAATGTTGCTATTGAATTTATTCTCCGTCATTCTCTCTATACTAGAATGTTAATGTTGCTATTGAATTTATTCTTCATCATTCTCTCTATACTAGAATGTTAATGTTGCTATTGAATTTCTTCTCATTCTCTCTATACTAGAATGTTAATGTTACTATTGAATTTATTCTCCGTCATTCTCTCTATACTAGAATGTTAATGTTGCTATTGAATTTATTCTTCGTCATTCTCTCTATACTAGAATGTTAATGTTGCTATTGAATTTCTTCTCATTCTCTCTATACTAGAATGTTAATTTTGCTATTGAATTTCTTCTCATTCTCTCTATACTAGAATGTTAATGTTGCTATTGAATTTATTCTCCGTCATTCTCTCTATACTAGAATGTTAATGTTGCTATTGAATTTATTCTCCGTCATTCTCTCTATACTAGAATGTTAATGTTGCTATTGAATTTATTCTCCGTCATTCTCTCTATACTAGAATGTTAATGTTGCTATTGCATTTCTTCTCATTCTCTCTATACTAGAATGTTAATGTTGCTATTAAATTTCTTCTCATTCTCTCTATACTAGAATGTTAATGTTGCTATTGAATTTCTTCTCATTCTCTCTATACTAGAATGTTAATGTTGCTATTGCATTTCTTCTCATTCTCTCTATACTAGAATGTTAATGTTGCTATTGCATTTCTTCTCATTCTCTCTATACTAGAATGTTAATGTTGCTATTAAATTTCTTCTCATTCTCTCTATACTAGAATGTTAATGTTGGTATTGAATTTATTCTTCGTCATTCTCTCTATACTAGAATGTTAATGTTGCTATTGAATTTATTCTCATTCTCTCTATACTAGAATGTTAATGTTGCTATTGAATTTATTCTCCGTCATTCTCTCTATACTAGAATGTTAATGTTGCTATTGAATTTATTCTCCGTCATTCTCTCTATACTAGAATGTTAATGTTGCTATTGAATTTATTCTCATTCTCTCTATACTAGAATGTTAATGTTGCTATTGAATTTCTTCTTCGTCATTCTCTCTATACTAGAATGTTAATGTTGCTATTGAATTTCTTCTCATTCTCTCTATACTAGAATGTTAATGTTGCTATTGAATTTATTCTCATTCTCTCTATACTAGAATGTTAATGTTGCTATTGAATTTCTTCTTCGTCATTCTCTCTATACTAGAATGTTAATGTTGCTATTGAATTTCTTCTCATTCTCTCTATACTAGAATGTTAATGTTGCTATTGAATTTATTCTCATTCTCTCTATACTAGAATGTTAATGTTGCTATTGAATTTATTCTCATTCTCTCTATACTAGAATGTTAATGTTGCTATTGAATTTATTCTCCATCATTCTCTCTATACTAGAATGTTAATGTTGCTATTGAATTTATTCTCCGTCATTCTCTCTATACTAGAATGTTAATGTTGCTATTGAATTTATTCTCCGTCATTCTCTCTATACTAGAATGTTAATGTTGCTATTGAATTTATTCTCCGTCATTCTCTCTATACTAGAATGTTAATGTTGCTATTGAATTTATTCTCCATCATTCTCTCTATACTAGAATGTTAATGTTGCTATTGAATTTATTCTCCGTCATTCTCTCTATACTAGAATGTTAATGTTGCTATTGAATTTATTCTCCATCATTCTCTCTATACTAGAATGTTAATGTTGCTATTGAATTTATTCTCCATCATTCTCTCTATACTAGAATGTTAATGTTGCTATTGAATTTATTCTCCATCATTCTCTCTATACTAGAATGTTAATGTTGCTATTGACTCCACACCCCACGATAGTTATGAATAGTAATGCTCCCAGTGGGAAGCTGACTGGTGGTGATCGTGTTACATGCTCAAATAAACCGACTGTTCCTGTTTCTCAATGTAACAATGTACTTGTGTCACCTTATATCCCATCCTTATATCTCAATGTAACAATGTACTTGTGTCACCTTATATCCCATCCTTATATCTCAATGTAACAATGTACTTGTGTCACCTTCTATCCCATCCTTATATCTCAATGTAACAATATACTTGTGTCACCTTCTATCCCATCCTTATATCTCAATGTAACAATGTACTTGTGTCACCTTCTATCCCATCCTTATATCTCAATGTAACAATGTACTTGTGTCACCTTCTATCCCATCCTTATATCTCAATGTAACAATGTACTTGTGTCACCTTCTATCCCATCCTTATATCTCAATGTAACAATGTACTTGTGTCACCTTATATCCCATCCTTATATCGCAATGTACCCTTCTCTCTGTCTCTTTCTTTCGTTCTCTTTCTTTCACTTTTTTCTCTTTCTTTCTCTTTCTTTCAGTTTCTTTCTTTCTCTCTCTCTCTCTCTCTCACACTTTCTCTCCCTCTTTCCTTTTCTTTCTTTCTTTCTTTCTTTCTTTCTTTTATTGTCACTTTGTCTTTCTCTTTCTCTCTTTTTCTCTCACTCTCGTCTCTTTTTCTCTTTCGTTCTCACTTTCTCATTCTCTCATTGTTTCTTTCACTCTCTTTTTTTCATTGTCTTTCTCTCTTTCTCTTTCTTCTCTCTCGTTATCTTTCTATCTTTCTCTTTTTTTCTATCTTCCTTTATTCCTTTCCTTCTCTCTTTTTTCTTGTAACTCATTTTCACTCTTAGCGTTTAAGACTGTATCGTCAGCATACCTTAGACTATTTATATTATGACCTCCAATTGTTATTCCAGGCATGTCCCTTATGGATCTTAAAATAATCTCACTATAAATATGAAACAAATCTGGTGACAGCACACAACCTTGTATAACACCCTGTTTTATTTGTTGAAACATTCCCAATTGGTTTCCAGTTCTTATGGCCGCTGTTTGTTGCCAGTACACATTCTTTATTATTCTTAGATCTTTGCTGTCTATGTTTATGCTTTCTAAAATTTTGATTATTTCTTGGTGCTTTATTTTGTCAAATACTTTGGTATAATCTATGAAACATAGGTATAGATCTGTTTACACAAACAATTTATTCAAATTAATAAACAAATCAAACCAAAACAAAACAAAACAAAATTGTTTGTATCGGAGGCTCTTTCTTCTGTGGCCTTGAGGCACTGAAGGAGGTTGCAGAGCCTCGAGGTACGGGGATCGAGTGCCGCTGAGAGTAGTTGGTAAAGAAATCACAACGGGTGGGATTAGCGTCCTCATGACCACGCCTACCGTCAGAAGGGAATGGCAAACCATTGACGTATAACGCCTAGACAATGACATCTCCAACAAATGCTGGAGCACCGGTCTGTAAAGGATATGCTACTTATTTTATTTTCTTCTTCACGCTACATATAGATGGCACCTAGACACGTCCGTCTACCTTGACAGCAAAACGTTGACCAGGCACCTAGACACGTCCGTCTACCTTGACAGCAAAACGTTGACCAGGCACCTAGACACGTCCGTCTACCTTGACAGCAAAACGTTGACCAGGCACCTAGACACGTCCGTCTACCTTGACAGCAAAACGTTGACCAGGCACCTAGACACGTCCGTCTACCTTGACAGCAAAACGTTGACCAGGCACCTAGACACGTCCGTCTACCTTGACAGCAAAACGTTGACCAGGCACCTAGACACGTCCGTCTACCTTGACAGCAAAACGTTGACCAGGCACCTAGACACGTCCGTCTACCTTGACAGCAAAACGTTGACCACTTGACCTACCTTGACAGCAAAACGTTGACCACTTGATCTACCTTGACTGCAAAACGTTGACCACTTGATCTACCTTGACAGCAAAACGTTGACCACTTGATCTACCTTGACAGCAAAACGTTGACCGCTTGACCTTCTTTGATCAACAAAACGTTGACCGCTTGACCTACCTTGATAAGCAAAACGTTGACCGCTTGACCTACCTTGATCAACAAAACGTTGACCGCTTGACCTACCTTGATAAGCAAAACGTTGACCGCTTGACCTACCTTGACAGCAAAACGTTGACCGCTTGACCTACCTTGACAGCAAAACGTTGACCGCTTGACCTACCTTGATCAACAAAACGTTGACCGCTTGACCTACCTTGATCAACAAAAAGTTGACCGCTTGACCTACCTTGATCAACAAAAAGTTGACCGCTTGACCTACCTTGATCTAAAGAGAAAAATCTATCTCTCGATGCACACAATCTGTGGGGTACAACAACTCTGATGCTTGCTGTTACTTCAGGTAAACGCAAACTTGTGAAACTGCTGACAGACCAAGGTGCTGATGTCAATATTCGTGACATGAATGGAGACACCGCATTGCTGATGGCAATAACTAATATTTCTGAATCTAAACATCAAATGTTGAGAGATCTGATCAAAGCTGGAAGTGATGTGAATTGGCAAAATTGTGACGGATTCTCTCCCTTGATGATGGTTGCTAGTAAATGTAAGGCGGATGTGATAACCATTCTTCTTGATTCTGGAGCAGACGTCAACGCTGTCAGCAAATGGGATAATAGAACCACAGCCATGGAAGTTCTTCTAAAGGACTTTTGTGTTGACTATAATTCAATGATTTGTCTAAGACTTTTATTAGATAGAGGTGCCTGCTCATCGAGTGACAACAACATTTTACTCCATAAAATTATCATTGAAGGGGAGATAGATGTTATTCCTAAGCTGATCCAAAGTGGACTAGGGCCAGCAGATGTGGACACATCGTTGCTTCCAAGTAGAAAATACTGGCTACAATGCAATCATCGGACGCTCCCCACTGTCTCCCCACTCTGTGTGGCTCTGCTGGTAGGGAATGCCCCACTGGCTCGTTACTTTCTGGGAAACCTGTTTCTGACCAAATCTGACGTGTCCAGCCTGATGTTTAAAAGGAATTTACAACTTCTTCCAAAATTGGCAACATTTCAGGAATGTCTGGACTTCCTGGATGAGACGTCATCACAACCATTGTCCCTTTTCCAACTGGCCGTCGTGACAGTGTCGTCTGCTGTAGGCACATTCCTTGGACGTAAGAACAGAGTCAGCAAGTTACCCTTACCTCAGATCATGAAAGACAAGCTTCTCTTCAAGTCACAAGAAGTGCAATTAGATCGTTCGCTCCCTAAATACAGGCTACCATCATCAGCTGCAATCCCAGGGCCTTCCCCTACAGCTAGTTTACTCCAGCAGTATCGAGATAATGCACTTCAATTATTCTCCCCTACAGCTACTTTACACCAGCACTATCGAGGTAATGCACTTCAATTATTCTCCCCTACAGCTACTTTACACCAGCACTATCGGGGTAATTCACTTCAATTATTCTCCCCTACAGCTACTTTACACCAGCACTATCGGGGTAATTCACTTCAATTATTCTCCCCTACAACAAGTTTACACCAGCAGAATCAAGGTAGTTCACTTCCACCTGTTTCTCCTCCACCACAAAATGCAGAGGACATTGATTTAATCATGACATTTATTCACATTCTGGTGATTATTGTGATACGTGTGATATCTTATGTGAAATCTTTCATGTAAAACAATGTATACTTTTATCTGAGGTCATGCTACGAATACTTGCAGCTTATAAGTTGATCCAACGTTTCTTCTTAATTATTTTGTTCTTGATTTACTCACGACAACTTGTGTGGATCGGGTTTGCCATCCCTCACCAAACCCCCATCACGTGACCAGACTGGCCAATCTGCTTTCAGGTCAACCGCGAATTGCTTGAGTAATATCTTGATCAGCTTTGATTCATGGGTTCCTGCAGGTAGCAGCCAGCTATGAGTTGTTTAACCCCCTATGGTAGGTTTGATCCATTACTTCATGACACAGCTTCTGTCACTCAGGTTTGATCCATGGGTTCCTGCAGGTAGCAGCCAGCTATGAGTTGTTTAACCCCCTATGGTAGGTTTGATCCATTACTTCATGACACAGCTTCTGTCACTCAGGTTTGATTCATGGGTTCCTGCAGGTAGCAGTCAGCTATGAGTTGTTTAACCCCCTATGGTAGGTTTGATCCATTACTTCATGACACAGCTTCTGTCACTCAGGTTTGATTCATGGGTTCCTGCAGGTAGCAGCCAGCTATGAGTTGGTTAACCCCGTATGGTAGGTTTGATCCATTACTTCATGACACAGCTTCTGTCACCCTCATTTGTTTGCTTCACGTTGTCGCGACCAGCAAACAGTTATCAGGATAGCGGGTAAAACAGTGTGGCTGGAAGTACTCAAGCTGTTGACGCAGTTTCCCCATGTCTGTCCAACAGTGTGGCTGGAAGTACTCAAGCTGTTGACGCAGTTTCCCCATGTCTGTCCAACAGTGTGGCTGGAAGTACTCAAGCTGTTGACGCAGTTTCCCCATGTCTGTCCAACAGTGTGGCTGGAAGTACTCAAGCTGTTGACGCAGTTTCCCCATGTCTGTCCAACAGTGTGGCTGGAAGTACTCAAGCTGTTGACGCAGTTTCCCCATGTCTGTCCAACAGTGTGGCTGGAAGTACTCAAGCTGTTGACGCAGTTTCCCCATGTCTGTCCAACAGTGTGGCTGGAAGTACTCAAGCTGTTGACGCAGTTTCCCCATGTCTGTCCAACAGTGTGGCTGGAAGTACTCAAGCTGTTGACGCAGTTTCCCCATGTCTGTCCAACAGTGTGGCTGGAAGTGCTCAAGCTGTTGACGCAGTTTCCCCATGTCTGTCCAACAGTGTGGCTGGAAGTGCTCAAGTTGTTGACGCAGTTTCCCCATGTCTGTCCAACAGTGTGGCTCGAAGTACTCAAGCTGTTGACGCAGTTTCCCCATGTCTGTCCAACAGTGTGGCTGGAAGTACTCAAGCTGTTGACGCAGAGTTTCCCCATGTCTGACCAACAGGGTGGTTGGAAGTACTCAAGCTGTTGACGCAGAGTTTCCCCATGTCTGACCAACAGGGTGGTTGGAAGTACTCAAGCTGTTGACGCAGAGTTTCCCCATGTCTGTCAAACAGTGTGGCTGGAAGTACTCAAGCTGTTGACGCAGAGTTTCCCCATGTCTGTCCAACAGTGTGGCTGGAAGTACTTAAGCTATTGACGCAGAGTTTCCCCATGTCTGTCCAACAGTGGCTGGAAGTACTCAAGCTGTTGACGCAGTTTCCCCATGTCTATCCAACAGTGTGGCTCGAAGTACTCAAGCTGTTGACGCAGAGTTTCCCCATGTCTGTCCAACAGTGTGGCTCGAAGTACTCAAGCTGTTGACGCAGAGTTTCCCCATGTCTGTCCAACAGTGTGGCTGGAAGTACTCAAGCTGTTGACGCAGAGTTTCCCCATGTCTATCCAACAGCGTGGCTAGAAGTACTCAAGCTGTTGACGCAGAGTTTCCCCATGTCTGTCCAACAGTGTGGCTGGAAGTACTCAAGCTGTTGACGCAGAGTTTCCCCATGTCTGTCCAACAGTGTGGCTGGAAGTACTCAAGCTGTTGACGCAGAGTTTCCCCATGTCTATCCAACAGTGTGGCTGGAAGTACTCAAGCTGTTGACGCAGAGTTTCCCCATGTCTATCCAACAGTGTGGCTGGAAGTACTCAAGCTGTTGACGCAGAGTTTCCCCATGTCTATCCAACAGTGTGGCTGGAAGTACTCAAGCTGTTGACGCAGAGTTTCCCCATGTCTATCCAACAGTGTGGCTGGAAGTACTCAAGCTGTTGACGCAGAGTTTCCCCATGTCTATCCAACAGTGTGGCTGGAAGTACTCAAGCTGTTGACGCAGTTTCCCCATGTCTATCCAACAGTGTGGCTGGAAGTACTCAAGCTGTTGACGCAGAGTTTCCCCATGTCTATCCAACAGTGTGGCTGGAAGTACTCAAGCTGTTGACGCAGAGTTTCCCCATGTCTATGCAACAGTGTGGCTAGAAGTACTCAAGCTGTTGACGCAGAGTTTCCCCATGTCTGTCCAACAGTGTGGCTAGAAGTACTCAAGCTGTTGACGCAGTTTCCCCATGTCTATCCAACAGTGTGGCTCGAAGTACTCAAGCTGTTGACGCAGAGTTTCCCCATGTCTATCCAACAGTGTGGCTGGAAGTACTCAAGCTGTTGACGCAGTTTCCCCATGTCTATCCAACAGTGTGGCTCGAAGTACTGAAGCTGTTGACGCAGAGTTTCCCCATGTCTGTCCAACAGTGTGGCTGGAAGTACTCAAGCTGTTGACGCAGTTTCCCCATGTCTGTCCAACAGTGTGGCTGGAAGTACTCAAGCTGTTGACGCAGAGTTTCCCCATGTCTGTCCAACAGTGTGGCTAGAAGTACTCAAGCTGTTGACGCAGTTTCCCCATGTCTATCCAACAGTGTGGCTAGAAGTACTTAAACTGTTGACGCAGAGTTTCCCCATGTCTATCCAACAGTGTGGCTCGAAGTACTCAAGCTGTTGACGCAGTTTCCCCATGTCTGTCCAACAGTGTGGCTGGAAGTACTCAAGCTGTTGACGCAGTTTCCCCATGTCTATCCAACAGTGTGGCTGGAAGTACTCAAGCTGTTGACGCAGAGTTTCCCCATGTCTGTCCAACAGTGTGGCTCGAAGTACTCAAGCTGTTGACGCAGTTTCCCCATGTCTATCCAACAGTGTGGCTGGAAGTACTCAAGCTGTTGACGCAGAGTTTCCCCATGTCTGTCCAACAATCTGTGCTGGGAACATCATGAGAAATGTCAGAAGCGATGACATATTTGTGAGGTTCTACCTCTCACAATAAATGACAACATAATGACAAGACTCAGATACACTGATGGCACAGTCCTACTCTCAAAAAGTGCAACTGCTTTCAACGAGACAATCGATTGAGTTTTAAAAGACACAGTGAATATCCAAACCTCTATCTGAACATGCAGAAACCTAAGAAAGCCGCAACTGACAAAACAAAAGGCCAACATAAAATCATCGTCGCAATGTCGTGACTACCAATCGGAGCTGCCATAATGAGATTAAGAGAAGATGAGCAATAGGAACACAACAATCACATGCTATCATGAACATATAATAAGTGAAGGTTAGGCAGCAACATTAAAACTACTAAGGGCATGTTTCCCCCCCCCCCCCCCCGCAGGAATATAAGGTTGTGAATCATGGACAGTCTCATAAACAACAATGATGAAAATTGGTTCATTCGAAACAAAATGCTACATGACAATATTCTTAAGACACTCTAGGACGGATCATGACAAAGAGGACACATTCGAAACAAAATGCTACATGACAATATTCTTAAGACACTCTAGGATGGATCATGACAAAGAGGACACATTCGAAACAAAATGCTACATGACAATATTCTTAAGACACTCTAGGATGGATCATGACAAAGAGGACACATTTAAAGAATTAAATGTTAAAGACACGTGGCTTACGAACAACTTCATCATCATGTGCCATACCGGTTGACGTAGGCGATCATGTCCTTCCACAATCTCCAGTGCATCATATCAGTTCTGTTGTTGACTGTTTTCCATGCCATGACACCAAGCTATCCAGTATTTTCTCTCTTTGTCGTTCACGATCTCTCTTTCCTTTTATTTTGCCAGTTGTAACCAAGTATTCCAACTTTCCTCTTCTTATGATGTGCCCGATAAATTTTGATTGTTTCTTTCTGATGTTTTTTAGGAGCTGCCTTTTTGTGTTGGCCTCTTTGATAACTTCCTCATTGGTCTTTTTAGCTGTCCAGGGATCTTTCAAGATTCTTCTGATAAATCCCATCTCTGTGGCCTCCAATCGTCTTTTCATCTGTTTGTCTACTGTTCATGATTCGCTTCCATGGGTCAGAACTGGTTCTATATAGCGCCGATGAACTCTCTTTCTCATTTCTGTTGACAGATTTGTTGCATAAGATATTTTTCGTTTTCTGAAATGCTTTTTTGTCCTGAGCTATTCTACTTTTTATTTCCGTGGTATATATTCCATCCGATGTTATTATTGTGCTCAAGTATTTGACGCTTTGCACTTGTTTCAAATTTGTCCTGTTTATTTTTATGTTGCATGCTGGTGATGATTGTTTCTTCGATATAACCATTGCTTCTATTTTCTTACTATTCAGACTGAGACCTTTCTTGATACGTTCTTTTACTATAAAAATGATGTCTCTTCATCAACAGGCACAAGGGGTTAGTAAGAACAATAACGGAAGGTATTTCTCCATAAGATGAAACAAGGGCAGACTAAGTAGGATACCTTAAACCTGACAACACATGGGGTGAAATATCTGGTTAGAGGTTAAAGACAGAGAATCTTTGAGACGGACTGCGATGGGTGCAATGTTCTGCAAAAGAGCTGCAACATAATGAAGATAAATATATTTTTATTAATGCTCTGTCGTCAGTTCGTCTTATATTATATAAAGTTATATCAAGTTATATTAAATTATATCAAATTATATCAAGTTATACCAAATTATATCAAGTTATATATATATATATATATATATATATATATATATATATATATATATATATATATATATATATTGCGTTGTCAGCTTTTACCTCTGACGAAGTCCCAGAGACTAGGAACCGAATGTTGAGTGTTAATCAGTTTTTCCTTGGCAGCCGTATGCACAGGGGTCCGTCTTCGGAGGTACTCATATTTTTTATCCATCGGTGAATAACTGACGGCTTCAAGCCGGGCCTCGCTGCTGAGACCATGGGTGGTTGCCACAGAGAGAAATCATAAATAAAAATCCCAATTAGTGCAGCGGAGATTTAAACCCACAACCTCACTATCTCGAGGCAGGCGTCTTGAATCGTGACCAACAAGACCCCCAAGTTATTTCAAGTTACATCAAATTATATCAAGCCATATCAAGTTATATTAAATTACATTAAGTTACATTATATCAAGTTCTACCAAGTTACATCAAGTTACATTATATCAAGTTCTACCAAGTTACATCAAGTTACATTATATCAAGTTCTACCAAGTTACATCAAGTTACATTATATCAAGTTATATCAAATTACATCAAGTTACATTATATCAAGTTATATCAAATTACATCAAGTTACATTATATCAAGTTCTACCAAGTTCATCAAGTTACATTATATCAAGTTCTACCAAGTTATATCAAATTACATTATATCAAGTTCTACCAAGTTACATCAAGTTAAATTATATCAAGGTATATCAAGTTACATCAAGCTGCATCAAGTTACGTCAAGTTATATCAAGTTGCATCAAGTTATATCAAATTATATCAAGTTATATCAAGTTGCATCAAGTTACATCAAGTTGCATCAAGTTACATCAAGTTGCATCAAGTTACATCAAGTTATATCAAGATATATCAAGTTATATCAAGTTACATCAAGTTACATCAAGTTATATCAAATTATATCAAGTTATATCAAGTTACATAAAGTTGCATAAAGTTACATCAAGTTATATCAAGATATATAAAGTTATATCAAGTTACATCAAGTTACATCAAGTTATATCAAGTTACATCAAGTTGCATCAAGTTGCATCAAGATACATCAAGTTATATCAAGTTATGTCAAGTTATGTTAAGTGATATCAAGTTATATCAAGTTATGTCAAGTTACATCAAGTTATATTTATTTACATCAAGTTATATCAAGTTATATTCAGTTATATTTATTTACATCAAGTTATATCAATTTATATTAAGTTACATCAAGTTATATCAATTTATGTCAAGTTATGTTAAGTGATATCAAGTTATATCAAGTTACATCAAGTTATGTTAAGTGATATCAAGTTATATCAAGTTATATCAAGTTACATCAAGTTATATTTATTTACATCAAGTTACATCAAGTTATATTTATTTACATCAAGTTACATCAAGTTATATCAAGTTATATTTATTTACATCAAGTTACATCAAGTTATATTTATTTACATCAAGTTATAAAAAGTTATATCAAGTTACATCAAGTTATATCAAGTTACATCAAGTTATATCTCTCTCTCTCTCTCTCTGCGATCAGGACTCAATCAGAGTAGGACGTCCAGACTCTCATAAGAAGACAGCTGTCTGTTTAAGCCTGTTAGATCCACTCTGATTGAGTACCCGTTAAAACGTTGCACTGTGTTTTGCGCCAGTGGCCCAGTGCATCCGATTTCAGCCAGCATTTTTTCAGGTTTGCTTTCCTTAGCCTTTGATTGTCCCCAATCTTCCTGCAAGGCAGCAGTTGATCTTTTCTGTCGGGGTATTCTGCCCTTAGATGGTCGGCCTTCCCAGGTTTACGAGCACCATCTGCCTAGTGAGTCACTAGAGGTGACTAACACAGACATGCGACTTGTAATATGAGGAAACTGCAACAAGGAACACATTTCATGCATAGCCTTCATTTGTTCCCGCCGCCTATCCCCATATACCGGTAAGTCACGTCCTCTTGAAAATGATGATCATCGTAGCACTTGATGAAATTAGGCCATCGTTGATGACTCCAATTCCGAACATATAGACACACAGTCAGTCGTCAAATTATTCTTGTTGCACATCAAACAGCAGACCGTAAGATTTGCGCACGGCCGGTTTAGGGAACCAATACGATGACGTAGCACACAATGTCGCCAAACTCATAATCTCGATACCTTTAGACTTATGTCTGATTACTCAAGTGTAAACAGTCTACGACGAACAATACACGAAGCAACTTCCCCAAAGAGACAAAACTGCGACTGACGAAGTAGTTTACATTAATGTGTAACGTGGAAATAACTTGCGTCAAAGAATCCCAATAACAGTCTTGAACAGCACTAATGTGACGTAAAGCACAGATCTAGTCTAGACGGTGGAATGTCTCACTCACAACACTTGATTCGTCAAAAACGGACTGTTGTCGGCCTACGACCTCGCTTTAGCGACACAGATGTATCAAGCATATCATCATTTTGACTTTTACTCAGAAAAGTGCAATGAAGATCCGAAATTAATCAGACCTTGGGTGCATTTTCTGCAGGGATCGAGAGGACGTGGACTAGATCCGCCATCTTGGAAACGGAAGTCATCAAGTTATATGAAGTTATATCAATTTATTTCATGTTATACCACGTTACACCTCTCTCCTTCCCTCTGTGAACACGATCTGTCGTCTGTGAATTAAAACAAAACGAACTCACTTTAGTTTAACAAATGATACTTTTTCTATGGAAGTTTGTGTTCCCCAAGAAGGAGCGAGATAATAATCGCACAATGTCTTCGAGATAGTGGTAAAACACTCTTGCTATAGAATTAGTTTGAGGACAAGAAACTTTGTTGTAAAGCACTCTTACTATAGAATTAGTTTGAGGACAAGAAACTTTGTTGTAAACCACTCTTGCTATAGAATTAGTTTGAGGACAAGAAACTTTGTTGTAAACCACTCTTGCTATAGAATTAGTTTGAGGACAAGAAACTTTGTTGTAAAGCACTCTTACTATAGAATTAGTTTGAGGACAAGAAACTTTGTTGTAAACCACTCTTGCTATAGAATTAGTTTGAGGACAAGAAACTTTGTTGTAAACCACTCTTGCTACAGAATTAGTTTGAGGACAAGAAACTTCGTTGTAAAGCACTCTTACTATAGAATTAGTTTGAGGACAAGAAACTTTGTTGTAAACCACTCTTGCTATAGAATTAGTTTGAGGACAAGAAACTTTGTTGTAAAGCACTCTTACTATAGAATTAGTTTGAGGACAAGAAACTTTGTTTTAAACCACTCTTGCTATAGAATTAGTTTGAGGACAAGAAACTTTGTTGTAAAGCACTCTTACTATAGAATTAGTTTGAGGACAAGAAACTTTGTTGTAAACCACTCTTGCTATAGAATTAGTTTGAGGACAAGAAACTTTGTTGTAAACCACTCTTGCTACAGAATTAGTTTGAGGACAAGAAACTTTGTTGTAAACCACTCTTGCTACAGAATTAGTTTGAGGACAAGAAACTTCGTTGTAAAGCACTCTTGCTATAGAATTAGTTTGAGGACAAGAAACTTTGTTGTACACCACTCTTGCTACAGAATTAGTTTGAGGACAAGAAACTTTGTTGTAAACCACTTGCTACAGAATTAGTTTGAGGTCAAGAAACTTTGTTGTAAACCACACTTGCTATAGAATTAGTTTGAGGACAAGAAACTTTTTTATACACCACTCTTGCTACAGAATTAGTTTGAGGACAAGAAACTTTGTTGTAAACCACTCTTGCTATAGAATTAGTTTGAGGACAAGAAACGTTGTTGTAAACCACTCTTGCTACAGAATTAGTTTGAGGACAAGAAACTTTGTTGTACACCACTCTTGCTATAGAATTAGTTTGAGGACAAGAAACTTTGTTGTAAAGCACTCTTGCTACAGAATTAGTTTGAGGACAAGAAACTTTGTTGTAAACCACGCTTGCTACAGAATTAGTTTGAGGACAAGAAACTTTGTTGTAAACCACACTTGCTATAGAATTAGTTTGAGGACAAGAAACGTTGTTGTAAACCACTCTTGCTACAGAATTAGTTTGAGGACAAGAAACTTTGTTGTAAACCACTCTTGCTACAGAATTAGTTTGAGGACAAGAAACTTTGTTGTAAACCATTCTTGCTACAGAATTAGTTTGAGGACAAGAAACTTTGTTGCAAACCACACTTGCTATAGAATTAGTTTGAGGACAAGAAATTTTGTTGTAAACCATCTTGCTACAGAATTAGTTTGAGGACAAGAAACTTTGTTGTAAACCACTCTTGCTACAGAATTAGTTTGAGGACAAGAAACTTTGTTGTAAACCACACTTGCTACAGAATTAGTTTGAGGACAAGAAACTTTGTTGTAAACCACTCTTGCTACAGAATTAGTTTGAGGACAAGAAACTTTGTTGTAAACCACACTTGCTATAGAATTAGTTTGAAAACAAGAAACTTTGTTGTAAAGCACTCTTGCTACAGAATTAGTTTGAGGACAAGAAACTTTGTTGTAAAGCACTCTTGCTATAGAATTAGTTTGAGGACAAGAAACTTTGTTGTAAAGCACTCTTGCTATAGAATTAGTTTGAGGACAAGAAACTTTGTTGTAAAGCACTCTTGCTATAGAATTAGTTTGAGGACAAGAAACGTTGTTGTAAACCACTCTTGCTATAGAATTAATTTGAGGACAAGAAACTTTGTTGTAAAGCACTCTTGCTATAGAATTAATTTGAGGACAAGAAACTTTGTTGTAAAGCACTCTTGCTATAGAATTAGTTTGAGGACAAGAAACTTTGTTGTAAAGCACTCTTGCTATAGAATTAATTTGAGGACAAGAAACTTTGTTGTAAAGCACTCTTGCTATAGAATTAATTTGAGGACAAGAAACTTTGTTGTAAAGCACTCTTGCTACAGAATTAGTTTGAGGACAAGAAACGTTGTTGTAAACCACTCTTGCTATAGAATTAATTTGAGGACAAGAAACTTTGTTGTAAAGCACTCTTGCTATAGAATTAATTTGAGGACAAGAAACTTTGTTGTAAAGCACTCTTGCTACAGAATTAGTTTGAGGACAATAAACGTTGTTGTAAACCACTCTTGCTATAGAATTAATTTGAGGACAAGAAACTTTGTTGTAAAGCACTCTTACTATAGAATTAATTTGAGGACAAGAAACTTTGTTGTAAAGCACTCTTACTATAGAATTAATTTGAGGACAAGAAACTTTGTTGTAAAGCACTCTTGCTATAGAATTAGTTTGAGGACAAGAAACTTTGTTGTAAAGCACTCTTGCTATAGAATTAGTTTGAGGACAAGAAACTTTGTTGTAAAGCACTCTTACTATAGAATTAGTTTGAGGACAAGAAACTTTGTTGTAAAGCACTCTTACTATAGAATTAGTTTGAGGACAAGAAACTTTGTTGTAAAGCACTCTTGCTACAGAATTAGTTTGAGGACAAGAAACTTTGTTGTAAAGCACTCTTACTATAGAATTAGTTTGAGGACAAGAAACTTTGTTGTAAAGCACTCTTACTATAGAATTAGTTTGAGGACAAGAAACTTTGTTGTAAAGCACTCTTGCTACAGAATTAGTTTGAGGACAAGAAACTTTGTTGTAAAGCACTCTTACTACAGAATTAGTTTGAGGACAAGAAACTTTGTTGTAAAGCACTCTTACTATAGAATTAGTTTGAGGACAAGAAACTTTGTTGTAAAGCACTCTTGCTATAGAATTAGTTTGAGGACAAGAAACTTTGTTGAAAAGCACTCTTACTATAGAATTAGTTTGAGGACAAGAAACTTTGTTGTAAACCACTCTTGCTATAGAATTAGTTTGAGGACAAGAAACTTTGTTGTAAAGCACTCTTACTATAGAATTAGTTTGAGGACAAGAAACTTTGTTGTAAACCACTCTTGCTATAGAATTAGTTTGAGGACAAGAAACTTTGTTGTAAAGCACTCTTACTATAGAATTAGTTTGAGGACAAGAAACTTTGTTGTAAACCACTCTTGCTATAGAATTAGTTTGAGGACAAGAAACTTTGTTGTAAAGCACTCTTGCTACAGAATTAGTTTGAGGACAAGAAACTTCGTTGTAAAGCACTCTTGCTACACTTATTTAATGGATCAATCCTCCACTGACTTTTGTCATTATCGCTGGGTTATGTCTTGTTCATGCGAAGAAAGCTCGGGGAAATGAGAACCCCAGAATAAGGCATGGATGACAGCAGAGACCCTAGATAAAATTTAAGAAAGAAAGAACAAGAAAGCAGACATAAATAAAAGCAAAACGAGAAGTAATAAAGCCAAGACACAGGAATCTTACACAGAGGTGAACAAAGAAGTGAGAAGATGTATTAAAAGGGATAAGAGGAAATATATAGATGAACTAGCTAAAGAGGCAGAAGAAGCAGCAAATAAAGGGAATATTAAAGAACTGTACAACAGCACAAAGAAATTAAGTGGAGAATACAAACAGATCAATGCCTTTATTAAAGATAAGAAAGGAAATCTGCTTAGTAATATAAGGGAACAAATGGAGAGATGGAAAGAGCACTTTGAATAACTTTTGAATAGTTCCGGTTCAAATAATCCTCCAGATATACTACCAGCGGAAGAAGAGTTACACGTTAACTGCGGAAAACCAAGCAAAGAAGAAATATTGAAAGCCATCAAACTATTAAAAAATGGTAAAGCCACAGGACCAGATGAAATTCCTTTGGAGGCCATCAAAGCAGATATTAACACCTCTACCAAGATGTTACATGATCTATTGGATAAAATTTGGGAGAGGGAAGAAATACCTAAAGACTGGAGAGAAGGTTATATGATCAAACTACCAAAGAAAGGAAGTTTACAGGAGTGCACAAATTATAGGGGAATTATGCTACTATCAGTGCCAGGAAAAAATATTAAGCAGAATTATTCTGGAGAGACTAAAAGAGGCAATAGAGAAATATTTGATAGATGAACAAGCAGGTTTTAGGAAGAACAGATCATGTGCTGATCAAATAACTACTATACGTATAATAGTTGAACAAAGTTTAGAACTAAAATCCCCACTTTATATTGGATTCATAGATTACGAAAAGGCATTTGATAGTTTAGACAGAAGAGTGCTTTGGAAGTTGCTGAGTCATTACGGAATCCCCATAAAGTTTATTTAGTGACCATAAATTTTACAGACCTTCGGCACATGATTTTTGGGGTAATGTGGTCGGTATTACGCCCGTGCCGCTCTATTTTCCCAGAAAAAAATCCGGTACCCATTAAAGGCTGGCTGCACCCGGAAGCCGTCGGTTGGGATCGAACCCTACCTCTTATCCTCTGTAGTTCAGTTCACTAACCACTGAGCTATCGCGGTTCCATTATTCTCTTGTGTTTAATCACATTTCTGAACTATTTATTGACATCATAGTATAACTGAACTGTTATCAACTATTTATTGACATCTTGTATAACTGAACTGTTATCAACTATTTATTGACATCTTGTATAACTGAACTGTTATCAACTATTTATTGACATCATAGAAAAACTGAACTGTTATCAACTATTTATTGACATCATAGAAAAACTGAACTGTTATCAACTATTTATTGACATCATAGTATAACTGAACTGTTATCAACTATTTCTTGACATCTTGTATAACTGAACTGTTATCAACTATTTATTGACATCTTGTATAACTGAACTGTTATCAACTATTTATTGACATCATAGAAAAACTGAACTGTTATCAACTATTTATTGACATCATAGAAAAACTGAACTGTTATCAACTATTTATTGACATCATAGAAAAACTGAACTGTTATCAACTATTTATTGACATCATAGTATAACTGAACTGTTATCAACTATTTATTGACATCTTGTATAACTGAACTGTTATCAACTATTTATTGACATCTTGTATAACTGAACTGTTATCAACTATTTATTGACATCATAGAAAAACTGAACTGTTATCAACTATTTATTGACATCATAGAAAAACTGAACTGTTATCAACTATTTATTGACATCATAGTATAACTGAACTGTTATCAACTATTTCTTGACATCTTGTATAACTGAACTGTTATCAACTATTTATTGACATCTTGTATAACTGAACTGTTATCAACTATTTATTGACATCATAGAAAAACTGAACTGTTATCAACTATTTATTGACATCATAGAAAAACTGAACTGTTATCAACTATTTATTGACATCATAGTATAACTGAACTGTTATCAACTATTTATTGACATCTTGTATAACTGAACTGTTATCAACTATTTATTGACATCTTGTATAACTGAACTGTTATCAACTATTTATTGACATCTTGTAAAACTGAACTGTTATCAACTATTTATTGACATCTTGTATAACTGAACTGTTATCAACTATTTATTGACATCATAGAAAAACTGAACTGTTATCAACTATTTATTGACATCATAGAAAAACTGAACTGTTATCAACTATTTATTGACATCTTGTATAACTGAACTGTTATCAACTATTTATTGACATCATAGAATAACTGAACTGTTATCAACTATTTATTGACATCATAGAAAAACTGAACTGTTATCAACTATTTATTGACATCATAGAATAATTGAACTGTTATCAACTATTTATTGACATCATAGAAAAACTGAACTGTTATCAACTATTTATTGACATCTTGTATAACTGAATTGTTATCAACTATTTATTGACATCATAGAATAACTGAACTGTTATCAACTATTTATTGACATCATAGAATAACTGAACTGTTATCAACTATTTATTGACATCATAGAAAAACTGAACTGTTATCAACTATTTATTGACATCATAGAATAACTGAACTGTTATCAACTATTTATTGACATCATAGAATAACTGAACTGTTATCAACTATTTATTGACATCATAGTATAACTGAACTGTTATCAACTATTTATTGACATCATAGAATAACTGAACTGTTATCAACTATTTCTTGACATCATAGAATAACTGAACTGTTATCAACTATTTATTGACATCATAGAATAACTGAACTGTTATCAACTTGGTCATATGTTGGCCATGTGATGAGAAGAGACAACAAGAAATGAAGGTAGTCATTTATTGGTCATGTGATGAGAAGAGACAACAAGAGAAGAAAGTGGTCCTTTATTGGTCATGTGATGAGAAGAGACAACAAGAGAAGGTAGTCATATGTTGGCCATGTGATGAGAAGAGACAACAAGAGAAGGTAGTCATATGTTGGCCATGTGATGAGAAGAGACAACAAGAGAAGGTAGTCATATGTTGACCATGTGATGAGAAGAGACAACAAGAGAAGGTAGTCATATGTTGGCCATGTGATGAGAAGAGACAACAAAAGAAGATAGTCTTATGTTGGCCATGTGATGAGAAGAGACAACAAAAGAAGGTAGTCTTATGTTGGCCATGTGATGAGAAGAGACAACAAAAGAAGGTAGTCTTATGTTGGCCATGTGATGAGAAGAGACAACAAGAGAAGGTAGTCTTATGTTGGCCATGTGATGAGAAGAGACAACAAAAGAAGGTAGTCTTATGTTGGCCATGTGATGAGAAGAGACAACAAGAGAAGGTAGTCATATTTTGGCCATGTGATGAGAAGAGACAACAAGAGAAGGTGGTCATATGTTGGCCATGTGATGAGAAGAGACAACAAGAGAAGGTAGTCTTATGTTGGCCATGTGATGAGAAGAGACAACAAAAGAAGGTAGTCTTATGTTGGCCATGTGATGAGAAGAGACAACAAGAGAAGGTAGTCTTATGTTGGCCATGTGATGAGAAGAGACAACAAGAGAAGGTAGTCTTATGTTGGCCATGTGATGAGAAGAGACAACAAGAGAAGGTAGTCTTATGTTGGCCATGTGATGAGAAGAGACAACAAGAGAAGGTAGTCTTATGTTGGCCATGTGATGAGAAGAGACAACAAGAGAAGGTAGTCTTTTTATTCTGGCCATGTGATGAGAAGAGACAACAGAAACATCAAAAGCAGGCCCTCAAATTGGAGATGGAGGGTAGAAGAAAATGTAGCCGTCCTAGACAAACACTAAATGTAACACTGAGGCGAGTGGGAACAACAGCAGACATCAGCTCCCACGCCGAGGTTCAGATGCTCACCAAGAAAGGGCTGTGTGACGAGATATACTGCGGGTTCTGTGCAAGATCTGACACTTGATAACAAAGATCGTCGAGCATAGAAAGTCTGGAATGTATACCCTAAGTGCCGCCTTCGCCTAGAAGTACAATAGATAGAAAGATATTTGATTTATCAAAACAATATATAGAAGAGACAGCACATGTTCCTTATCTCCGGATAACACTAACCCCCCGCAACTGACATCACATGATCTCTCACAGATCATATCCAATGAAACATTATCGAGTTCTGGTACAAACTACCGATACCATTTTGATCAACTCCAAACACTGCATACCTTCCGCCCGTCATTCTTTGTGTGAATTCTAAATTCACAACCAACAATTCTATTTTCTAGAATCTATTTTATGTACAGCTTCAGGATGCTCTCTATCTAATCTTATTTTATTTACGAACCACTCTGTCTATTTTTAGCAAAACATATCCCACACCAAACGTTCCAATTTCCTAGTTTCAGTGTCTGTTTTATCCTGATCTTGCTTACAGTAGCTTGATAACGATCGGGTATCACCTGCAGCACATGAAGTCCTCTACTGAACGAGGGTATTACGTGTCCCCATTAACTTGTCGTCGTGAATAATTCTCCAGTTGTTGCGACCCATGATTAATCAAAGAAGTTACGACGGTGGGAGAGACATGATCACCTACGCCAGCAGACATGGTACTTGATGATGATCTCAAGACTATCATCTTGTGTCGCTTCTCCAAAACTTATCGTTAAGATTCTCTCTTGAACCTTCTACTGCAGATATTATTTATTGTCTCTCACTAGCTAGACGCGTGGCTTGTGTATGCAAATTATAGTGGTTTGGGGGGGGGGAATAAAGGGAGAGGTTACTTCCGAATGAATAAAGTAAGATGGCAGATGTGGGATGGAAGGAGAGAAGTAAGCCTTTATGAACAAGTATAGATGTAAAGCTACTATATTGTACAGACAGACAGACAGACAGATAGACACACAGACAGAGAGATACAGTCAGACAGATAGACAGACTAAGAGACAGACATACTGATAGACTGAGGCATACAGTGAGAGATACAGACACAGACAGAGAGACGGACAGACAGGCACAGAAAGATAGAGAGGCACAGACAGAGAGACAGGCAGACAGACAAACACAGACTGATAGAGAGGTACAGACAGAGAGACAGGCAGACAGAAACAGACTGATAGAGAGGTACAGACAGAGAGACAGGCAGACAGACAAACACAGACTGATAGAGAGGTACAGACAGACAGACAAACACAGACTGATAGAGAGGTACAGACATAAAGACAGACAAACACAGACTGATAGAGAGGTATAGACAGAGAGACAGGCAGACAGACAAACACAGACTGATAGAGAGGTACAGACAGAGAGACAGGCAGACAGACAAACACAGACTGATAGAGAGGTACAGACAGAGAGACAGACAGACAAATACAGACTGATAGAGAGGTACAGACAGAGAGACAGGCAGACAGACAAACACAGACTGATAGAGAGGTACAGACAGAGAGACAGACAGACAAATACAGACTGTTAGAGAGGTACAGACAGAGAGAAAGGCAGACAGACAAACACAGACTGATAGAGAGGTACAGACAGAGAGACAGTCAGACAGACAAAGACAGACTGATAGAGAGGCACAGACATGGAGACAAAGACAGACTGATAGATTCTTGAGTGGCAATAAAGCTGAAGGTAGCCGTAGATATACATCCAGAAGAAACAAATAGGCTTTAATAAATCGTTATCTCTACAGTGTAGTAAAGTAAGAGAAAGAAGCAGGGAAATGATATCTTTGTAATTAATAAAGTTACGTGGCAACTGTAAAGTAAATATAAAACCAACAGAAGCACACAATTAACATAATTAAACTTGTAGATAAATAAGTAGCAAACAAACAAGTTAATGCTGACACACTAATGTCATGTTTAGCTGAAGACAGCACATGTGGACGGTGGTTCAAGTCTGTCCATGCTTGACGCTCTTTACTGCGTCAGACTTTGCACAGTACCCGCTTTGTTTCTCGCTAGCGTCCCTGTTTTGGGCCAGCCTTTTAACCTCGTTAAGGGAGCTGATGCCTGCTGTTGTTGCTCAGTGTACTTCGTTGTGTTTCTCTAGTGTGACTGCTTTTTAATTTGCTCTCTACTTTCCATTTGAGGACCTACTATGCAATTATATCTATCTATCTATCTATCTATCTATTGACCTTTCGAGCCGTAGCCGGCCCATAGGGCATAGACCCAGATACTCTTTCTCTTATCTACATTTAAATTCTAGAAGTTTTCAGTCCTTGAAAAGATATTTTATCAAATCTCGCCATTTGACTCTGTTCTGTACAAGCAACTCTATCTCATTGAGGGAACTAATTCCTGCTGTTCTTGCGTCTCTGTTCTGTACAAGCAACTCTATCTCATTGAGGGAACTAATTCCTGCTGCTCTTGCGTCTCTGATCAATCTTCTTCTCAGTGTCTCTCTGGGTCAGCCTCTTTTCCTCTTGCCTGCTGTTTCCCACATGAGGGTTTAATTTGTTATTCGGTTATTATCTCTCCTCGTCACATGGCCAACATATGACCATTGTCTTTTTTGATTATTGAAGATATTAGTGGTTAATTGGCGATTTCTGTAATTTCCTCGTTTGTTTTTAATTCTTTCAACGCTATACCAAGTATTTTCCTTAGACATTTATTTTCAAATGCGTTCAACATTGTTTATATGTCTCCTTTTGTTTTGTAGCTCTCACACGCTTACGTAAGGGTTGATAGAACATTTGATTTGAATAGTCTAAGTTTTGTGTTTGTGCTGATGAGTTTTGATTTCCACAACTTTTCAAGGCTTCTGAAAGACATTGCTGCTTTAGCTATTCTGATTCTAATTTCTTTACTTGTATCCCCTTCCCGATCAATGATCACTATTATCTACTGCTAATGTACACATTCTGTATCAGGTATATGTTTCATTAACAAAAGCGTTTTTACGATAGCGGCTTGTTCAACCTCTGATCAACGGTTCTATACCAAGCGGGAGAAAAACAAATCCTCCATTTTGGATCCAACCGGAACCTCTATGAAAACTATGCGATTCTCCTGTTATCTTATTTCCCCACATTTCTCACACATGTCCACCTTCTTTTCTTGATCATAGATTATACTGGTGGCCAGGTAATCAAAACATACGACGTCGACCTCAGGGCAGGAAGTACTCAGATTCAAAACCCATCAAAAGCGGTGTTAACGCTTCAAAAATCGGAACAAATAATCCGTGGTTTCTTTATGACATTACTCTCCCACGATCTATTGGGTAGTTAGATCCGATGTCTATGCTCTCTGATAACGGCAATAAACAGGAGGTCCCGTGTGCACACGCGCACGTTAAAGAACCATTGGTACTTACATTGGAAAAGAGTAGGACATAAATATGGTCGCTGTCTGGGCAGAAATTGTCAGTAGAACGTACCCACAACATACCCACAACGTACCCACAACGTACCCACAACGTACCCACAACGTACCCACAACATACCCACAACGTACCCACAACGTACCCACAACGTACCCACAACGTACCCACAACGTACCCACAACGTACCCACAACATACCCACAACGTACCCACAACGTACCCACAACGTACCCACAACATACCCACAACGTACCCACAACGTACCCACAACGTACCCACAACATACCCACAACATACCCACATCTCAGGCCGTTCTACGGAGTTCGTGCATGTGGGCCAGGATTGTCCCTGGATTTTCTCGAGATTCTTGAGGGGGTGTCTCAGCACCTTGATTCGTCCGGTTTGCAGTAATGATGAACCTAATAAACAAAGCAATGATATTGTTGAGCGCATGACCATTTATTTCTTCACAAGTCTGTAATTCATTCATATATGAAGTATCTTCTGGAAATATTTGTTTGGAAGTGTATCTCATTTATTTTCTATTTCTTCAGCTGTTTGCCAGCTCTAGTATGTAATGGAAAGGGTAGATAATACAATTGGGTTGAACATCCTAAATTCTGTGTTTGACCACAGCCAATTATAGATTTACTTAGAGCTTGGGCTAAGAGGGAATTCCTGGAAAACGACCAACCAGCGTGACTTTTCAGCTTTGTGTGCGGGGTTGGTTGTGGGTATAGTGAGGCTTATCTTCGATATTTCCTATACTTGAATACGTCACACTAGTTGATAGGTATTAAGTTTTATTATCTGCCGGCAGGCTTTAGTTAATCTTTAGTTGCCAGTGGTTTGACTATCCCCCAATCAATATTAGAACATTTAGAATAGATTATCGGGTGATATAAATAAACTTCAGACTGCATTTCCGGTCTGGTGGGCGGTCCGGGTATTTGACATACTTCCTGGTTCAGTCGGCTCATTGCTTTCTTCTTTCTAACTTGTGTGATGTGTGTAAGGAGCAAGGTTTGTATTTCTTCAACTGTTAATTTAAATAATCATCACTGTTTGTTGTGTTAAATAAACTCTTATCACGAATATCTATGCCAGATTGGTTTCATGTATCTTGTTATTTAGTCTTCTATCACAGCAGGAATGTTGCCTAGAACGTTCTACCCAGACAAGATTATTGTTTGTTCAAAGACAGGCCAAACAGGCAACAAATGGCTGGACCATTCATGTACTAGACTATAGAAGAAATGATAAACTTGTTTTCTTTCTCTTTAGTTTTATTAATATAATTATCTCTGCTGCGGTATTGTTAGCGGATGTTAGAGACAGTACGTTAGATCCTGATGTAAATTTGCTTGAGAACTTTTGTTGGCACTTTTTTTTCTTCCTTGACCTCCTGATTTGTCGATTATGCTCATCGGAAGATCGTGACAGACACTCACAAGTGCTTTCTATTTATAACTTGTATTTATTATGCGGAGCTGCTGTAAAGCTGGACTTTTAGAATAAAGATAAAGAAATAAAAACAAAAATGAACGGTGCATTGATAGGCACATTATGTTCACAACCAACTGTATGTTTGATAAATGACGCTAAAAGCGGACAATTTCTAACGTCAGATGTCATTTCCTACCGTCCTTGACTTGACATGGCGAAAGTGTCGGCTCAATGTACCGGCAACTCAGGCAGTTGTCCTGGGCGCGCGACATGTGTTTAGGGGCACCATCAAGAATCTTCCAAAATGTTTAGTTTTTGTCTTGTCAACATTGCTATAATTTTACTTAAAAAGAGCGCCAAAGTTCAGTTTACCCAACGGCGCCAAAGTTCAGTTTATTATTATTATTTATCTTTTACAGCAAATTTCTATTGTTACTATCCTTGCCTGTGCTTGTGTTACATCGTGGTACTGGTGTGCTTGTTACTTGTTCTCGATGGCTCAACTAAAACCCTCCCAGCCACAATGTGCGCTCTGCCTTTCCCTCAAAGAGGTTACCATCATGAGGTGTCCGAGTGCCTTTTATGGAATATATTTATTTGTGTGTTTGCCTCAACTGGCATCTGAACCCACGACCTTTAGGTCAACATATGTGTGCACCAACCAGACCGCCACAGTGCTCTCCGGTGTAATATTTACTCATCATCATCAGGTGCCAAACCGGTTGGTATAGGCGATCCTCCACATCACTCGATTCTTCATACATGTCATATTATTTTTAGTCAGTGATCTTTTATACTGCCATTAAGATAAGCTGTTCAATATTTCCTCTGCTCTTCTTTCCATTCATTCTGATTTCTGTTATAATATTCTCAAACGCCTTCTTTCCATTCATTCTGATTTCTGTTATAGTATTCCCAAACGCCTTCTTTCCATTCATTCTGATTTCTGTTATAGTATTCCCAAACGCCTTCTTTTCGCATGACATGTCCAATAAATGTAGATTATGTCCTCCTTATGATTTTGATGATATTTCTGGTTTCTGCAACTTGTTTTAACCTACTTCATTTGTAATTGTTCGCTATCCGTGGAACTCGTAGCATTCTTGTGATTAAGCAAATATCATCAGTGACATTGACTGCTGATGTAAATAAAGCAAATATCACCAGTGTCATTGACTGCTTATATAAATAAAGCAAATATCACCAGTGTCATTGACTGCTTATGTAAATAAAGCAAATATCATCAGTGTCATTGACTGCTTATGTAAATAAAGCAAATATCATCAGTGACATTGACTGCTTATGTAAATAAAGCAAATATCATCAGTGACATTGACTGCTTATGTAAATAAAGCAAATATCATCAGTGACATTGACTGCTTATGTAAATAAAGCAATACATCTGAAGCAGAGAAGGTTAGCAAGTTTCAGTTCATAGACTTATTGATACAAGGAAATAAAGAAGACCTGGAGGAAAAAGTAACAAACTTAAACAACACAAGCACCTAACAGAACATAGACATCAACAACAATAAGACAGAAGTCATGAACATGATGAAAGAAAGAAATAATATTTATAGGAAATAAACTAGAGATAGTAGAGAAGCAAAGCTTGTGATGAAATGTAGGTACCTAAAGTTTAGGTGTACAGGGAAACAGAAATACGAGGAAATAGATTCAAGATGGAAGAAAGTTTGCCAGTAATATCGAACAGATGTCACCGCTAATTAGAGGAAATGGGGACTGGGTGGTCTAGAGGTAAGACATCGACCTCGGGACAGGTAGGTTCTGGGTTCGATTCTGGGAAATTGTCAAATATTGAACCCGTGGTTTCTTCGTGACTTTACCCTTCCCCGGTCTCTGTGTAGTGAGATCCCATGTCTAGCCCTCCCTGGATAGTGAGATCCCTTGTCTGGCCATCTCTGGGTAGTGAGATCCCATATCTGGCCCTCTCTGGGTAGTGAGATCCCATGTCTAGCCCTCTTTGGGTAGTGAGATCCCATGTCTAGCCCTCTGTGGGTAGTGAGATCCCATGTCTGGCCCTCTCTGGGTAGTGAGATCCCATGTCTGGCCCTCTCTGGGTAGTGAGATCCCATGTCTGGCCCTCTCTGCGTAGTGAGATCCCATGTCTAGCCCTCTCTTTGTAGTGAAATCCCATGTCTGGCCCTCTCTGGGTAGTGAGATCCCTTGTCTGGCCCTCTCTGGGTAGTGAGAAACCATGTCTAGCCCTCTCTGGGTAGTGAGATCCCATGTCTGGCCCTCTCTGGGTAGTGAGAAACCATGTCTAGCCCTCTCTGGGTAGTGAGATCCCATGTCTAGCCCCCTCTGTGTAGTGAGATCCCATGTCTAGCCCCCTCTGTGTAGTGAGATCCCATGTATAGCCCTCTCTGGGTAGTGAGATCCCTTATCTAGCCCTCTCGGAAAACAGCGAAAGAGCAGCAGGTCCAGTGTGTACACGGGCACGAACCCTTGGCAGTTTAAAGTCGAAAAGAGAAGGCCAAATTGGTCGCTCTGCGGGCAAAAATTGTTAAGCAAATCTACGCATCTATGTCTCGAAGGCGGATATGTCGGGCTGAAAGGCCATGCTGTTAAGTAGTGACACAACGCACCCACGCCCACTTTTAGATTATGACGCGAAAAAAAGAGAGCAGACAACTCTAGAGGCAAACAGGAAACAACACATTTGTATTCCAACGTTGATCCACTAATGTTCGACCTGGGAGATCAGACTCGAGAAGAATCGAAATAATCACCGCCGTAACGAAACATGTTAGACACGTGACAGGAAACAGCTTGATCGGAGATAAGATCACAAGCGAACAAATAAGAAAAAATAAACCAAGAATAACTCGCGCCATTGGTTGCATCATGAGACACGAGAGAAACTATTTACTCAAATCATAAAACAGAAAGATCATTTTACGAATACAAGAGCTGTAAGAACACCACACACAGGCCGATCATGAGACGTTTGCTTCATGGAATAGTAGGTCCATTTGGAAAACTAACAACAAGAGAGGCCAAAAGAAGAGAAAAAGACAACAATAGATATCCCCAATCGACACGGAAAGATAAATCAGAAATAAATAAGAGCACTACTTCAGCTAATATCTCGGTAATTTATTTTATGAGGGTACATTTTTTTTTTAACAGCAATGACTATTATTGATCCCCTTAATACATTTTATCTGGCAACTCGAACGTTTGCCAAATTGTATTTTTAACATTTCAAAAAAGAAAGCTGACCAATGCTTCTCCATGCTATTATAGTTCATTAATTAAACTATATATTGCTGAAACTGAAGACAAATACAAATAAATTAATATTATTATGGAGGGAAACTATATTTTGCTTCATTGTTTTCCTTATACATTTTCTGATAAATTCTTCGTTTCTGTGGAACTCACAATTTGTACGAATGGGAGCTGATGAGTTGACCAGGGACAAGTTGATGACATACCTCGGAGTTAAGTTTGATCGCAGCATGTGTTTTCGGGACCACGTCGACCATGTGATAACAAAATCCCGCAAAGGATTAACCGCCTTGAGGGTCATGACAGCTGCCAACATCGAGCAGAGGCTACTTACTCTTCTGTTCCAGGGATTGGTCCTCGCACCAATCGAGTATGCCCTGGCAATTCTTACTGTCAGTACGACTCAAGTTGATAGGCTGGAGAAAATACAAAATGAAGCCATGCGCATTATCCTGGGATGTACGAGGGGCACTCCCTGTGTAGCAATGAGATATCTTCTTGACTTTCCAACCATGGATGACAGAATCAAGATCTGGAGAGCACGAGCATACCTGAAGATTAGTACAGATACAGAGCATCCATTGCACCACATGCTCAACACAGTGAAAAGTGCCAGGCTTAAAAGAGGCAAATCATGGGTGGGCCGAGCAGAAGATGTCATCAAACAGGTCTGTGGGCTTGCCAATATCAGCGTTGGTGAGGAGTGGATACCGGTGCCTACGTCATTCAAGGGGACTTTCTCGTGTATTGCCACACTCAACAGGAAAAGTAGGGAACAGAACCCATCCGTGGTTAATGCTGAGGTCAACGGTCTCATCTGCGATAACACCGATGAGAAAGATGCAGTCATCTATACAGACGGATCTGCAATACGACACCAACAAAGCGCTTGGGCATTTACAGCACGCTCGGCAGGCAGAATAGCAAAGGAAGACAGTGGTGCATACGTCATGACCACGAGTAGCATGACAATGGAGGTGATGGCAGTGACCAAGGCATTCAAATGGTTAGAATCACAAGACTACATCCATGCATGTATACTGAGTGATTCGATGAGCATGATTAAAAAAGTGGAGGCGGGCTCTGTACGCATGCAATGGGTAGAGTCGTTGCAGAAATCCAAAATACGTAAGGTCACCTTTGTCTATGTCCCTGGACATGCGGGAGTACGGGGAAATGAGAGAGCGGACAGGTTGGCTAGCTGCGCTGTCGTTGAGGACGGGCAACCAATGGATCGGGCGGACATCATCAATGCCCTCCGAGATGTGGGAAGAGCACAGGACTTCGACAAACACAGATCCACGTCACTTCTTCGGATGATGGAAATGGGAGTTAAGATGGGCACATCCAGAAATGAGAAACTTAGTGGCCGTGTAAGAAGACTTATCAACCAACATAGAACTGGAGTCGTCAGTCGCTGGACACTGAGGGAATTGCTGAGGAGGGGATCTGAGCACCTATGGACATGTTCGGAGTGCAATGATGATGACCCGCAAATAACTCACAATTTGTAAAGGGCATTATGGTGTCCTATAAAATAAAAAAAATGCCTCAGCATATTGATTATTTTGTAGTCCTTTTACGAAAACGATTTTTAAGAAGGAGTTTATTTTTTTTTTTTTTTACATTTTTCAGTTTAAATTGTCATGTTTAATTAATGATTATGACTTATGATAATTCTCTTTTACTTTTCTTCCTCATACATTAGGAAAATATCAAAAAGAACAGAGTAAACATGGATCGCCTACGTGGAATATAAATAACAATAATGGAAAGCAAAAAATAAAAAAGCGTATTAGAATTCAGGGTTGAAATGTGTACAAAGATGTCAGTAACAGACAACGTGGATATGGGGATAAACAAGACAATCTTCATGACTGGCTTACAGACATCTAACTGACAAGTACTGACTCAGTTACAACCAAGTAACATCATTGTTCGACTTAATTATCGGATTATTAACACTGCAATTTTATTTGCAATCAACTAGAAACCAACAATGGAAAGGACATCAGATGACAAGACATTGCAGGGATTTGTTGAATCAAAAACGTATATGGAAGCTATCAAGTTTTTTCATCTCGGCCGTTCAGGGAGACAATCTTCAAATTATTGGCACGATTCTGAAAGCAGGAGCTGACATTAATGCCGCGAATATATTTTGCCATACGCCTTTAGTGAAGGCAAGGAATGCTGAAGTTGCCAGATTTCTGATCCAGAGAGGGGAAAACGTTAATTTAGTGACAGGAGATACGTTTAAATGTTTTACACCAATGACCAACATCCTAACTGAACGTTTCAGCAAAAATTCAATGTTGAAGGTTGTTCGAGATTTGCTTCAAAGGGGAGCTTCTATGGATGAAACAAGCGAGGGCACATCATTTTTGTTGGCAGCTGTGGTAGAAGGGAATGTGGCCACACTAAAGACATTGTTGAATCATGGCGCTGACTTTAACGGCCGCGATATAAATGGTAACACCGCTCTAATGTGTGCTGTGTGTGCAGATTGTTCACAGAATGTCTTGTTTCTGCTCGAGTTTGCTAAAGAAAACAATCTTTCTCTCGATGCACAAAATCATGAAGGATCAACAGCCCTGATGCTTGCGGTTGATCGCATTGAACTACGCCTTATTCAAATGCTGGTCCGCACTGGTGCCGATGTCAATATGGTTGATGCTAGAGGACGTACCGCTTTGATGTTGTCAGTTATTCGTAAAGACTGCAAGCGTGTGAAATTGCTGATAGACCATGGTGCTGATCTGAATAGGAAAGATATGAATGGAAACACCGCATTGATGATAGCTCTAACTGAGAATCCTAAACAGGAAACCTTTACAGACTTGATCATAGCCGGAAGTGATGTGAATTGTCAAAACAAATGTGGTTTCTTTCCCTTGATGATCGCTGCCAGTAAAGGTTTGGCGGATGTGATGACCATTCTACTTGATTCTGGAGCAGACGTGAACGCTGTCAGTGAATGGGACAATAGAACCACAGCGTTGGGAGTTCTTATAGAGAACATTGGCAATATACCACTTTCTGTCCTGCCTTGTTTAAGAGTTCTACTAGAGAGAGGTGCCATCTCATCAACTCTAAAGCAAGAAGATCTTCATAGAATGATTACATTTGGTGAGATGGATGTTATTGCTAGACTGATTCAAGGTGGACTGGCACCTGCAGATACGGACTTATTTGTGCTTAAAACAAGTTTACGGCGCATAGGTCACATTAATTGTCATGTGTTGCCCAATGTCTCCCCACTTCGTGTAGCCCTGCTGGTTGGAAATGTCCCAATGGCCCGCTTCTTTCTAGAAAATCTCTTTCTAACCAAATCTGACATCTCCTTCCTGGTGTCCAATAAAAATATAGAATTTTTTACTCGGTTAGAAAGTAATAAAGAATGTCTGGGCTTTCTGAATGAGACATCATCACAACCATTGTCCCTTTTCCAACTGGCCTTCGTGACAGTGTCGTCTGCTGTAGGCACGTTCCTTGGACGTGAGAGCAGAATCAGCAAGTTACCCTTACCTCAGGTCATGAAAGACAAGCTTCTCTTCAAGTCACAAGATGTACAATTGACACGCCCACGTGAAGATAATAGATCATTGAACATGATGAATTATACCGCCACCGGGTCACGCTCTGACGTTGTCCTGCCACCTTTTGAAGCTCTAGCTAGAGGCAGGGCATCTTTACTTCATCCATTTCTGTGACGTCAATAATGATTTACACATCTTTACTTCATCCATTTCTGTGACATCAGTCATAATTTACACATTTTTACTTCATCCATTTCTGTGACGTCAATAATGATTTACACACCTTTACCTCAGATTATGAAAGACAAACTTCTCTTCAAGTCACAAAATGTACAACAACAGCTTCAAGCAGCAAAGGGCATCGATTTCAGCCATGTTTCTGTACACGGTATCCACAGTCACTCTCTTCCTCATTTTCTTCTTTACCCACCCCTCCCATCCGTCCATCATCAAATTACACCCCCCCCCCCCACACACTTAATTTTCAGATTGCTAAAGATGAATGATGATATCGTATGACAAGAAACATATTGCTGTGTTCGCTTTATGTGCGGTTTCGCCTTATGTTTTTTGGCGTGTGTTGAAACTGCTCTCATGGGGAATGCAGCTACCTTTCTTTGTTTTGGAGATGAGATACTAATTTGGATGATTCCACTGGCACTGGCGCTTGAGCAATTATGGATTTAATTCGTTTGCAGTGATACCGGGGCCTTCCATAACCACAACCATAGTCACACCAGTTTTTTATTTCTTTCCATTTTCACATACTCAGTTTAATTTAAAGATAAAAAATAAAGAATTGAGAAAAAGATAGGAATAGCCCCCACCATATTATATATAAAGAAACAACATATACAATGGTTTGGCCACGGGACACGGCAGAAAGATCAAAACACAACACAACAAGCCCTCAATAAACGTTGCGAGAATACCAGACGCAAGGGTCGACCACGAAAAAGATGGATCGATGGAATACTAGAAGCACTAGGAAACATAACAGCAGCAGAGGCGAACAGAAGAGCAAAAGACAGCAAATTGTATCTCCCCTCGACGCTGAAAGGCGAATGAGGAAGGAAAGAAGAAGAAGACGTTTAATTTACACATAATTATACCTCCTCTACATCCATTTATTGGGGAGCCGCGATAGCTCAGTGGTTAGTGAACTGGACTACAAAGGACAAGGGGTAGGGTTTGATCCCAACCGACGGCTTCGGGTTCACCCGGCCTTAAATGGGTACCGGATTTTTTTTCTGGGAAAGTAAAGCAGTACGGGCGTAATACCGACCACATTACCCCAAAAATCATGTGCTGAAGGTCTGTAAAATATAGGGTCACTAACACCATATTCCCTATACGCCACTTGGCGTGACGGGGGTACTTTACTTTTTTTTACATCCATTTATTTGGCATCCATCCTTGCTTCCTTATCCTAATTCTCTCTGTCTTATCTCTTCTACTTCCACAACATCTATGTGCTCCACCAAGAGGGAACATATGTGCTCCACCAAGAGGGAACATATGTGCTCCACCAAGAGGGAACATATGTGCTCCACCAAGAGGGAACATATGTGCTCCACCAAGAGGGAACATATGTGCTCCACCAAGAGGGAACATATGTGCTCCACCAAGAGGGAACATATGTGCTCCACCAAGAGGGAACATATGTGCTCCACCAAGAGGGAACATATGTGCTCCACCAAGAGGGAACATATGTGCTCCACCAAGAGGGAACATATTTTCTTCCACTAGATTTTACTCGTTGTTGTCACCGTCGTTGTTGTTGTTGTTGTTACTGTTAGGAAGGGGACATAACAAAAAACATATATGGGTCACTTTTATCAAGGATGAAATTGGAGTCCTCAGTGTACAGTCTATAATATTGTCAACAGTTAGAAACTCTTGTTCACAATCATAAATACATTGATACCGCCTTATTTAGTTAGACATTTACTGTGCAGTAAAGGGAAGATAAAGATACTATGGGTGATATAACATTTTTTGGTAAAGCGAAATAGTAATTGTATGTGTCTGACCACTGGTACTTACAAGTGTTTAGATTTCGTTAACTTATTAGCTCCCGGGTTTAGCTATAGCAAGCATTTAGCAGCGTATGACATCAAAGAGACAAAGGGTGTTTTTGTTGCTGTTGTTATGAATATATAACAGAGTTGACCAAACTGACAGAGACACGACTTCCTCCCTACTCGTCCTTTATCTCAAAACTTCAAGATTTTAACATTTCCGATGGCGACTACGCGCTCTGTTAAAATATCATCATCATTGAGCGCCGTCTCCGCATCGAAGGTTGGCTACCATGGAGCGCCATTCAACTCTGTTTCTGGCTTTTATGGTGCAGGTTGTCATAGGTTGACTTGTCCATCTTTTGATGTTACTCGTCCATGTTAGTCTTGGTCTGCTTCTGCCTCTTTTACCCTGTATTTTCCCTTCCAATATTACTTTTAGTAGGTTGTTATGTCTTTTAACGTGCCCAAAAAATTTCATTTGTCTTGTCTTAATTGTATTTAGTAGTTCTCTTTTTATTTTTAGTTGTTTTAAGACTTCATCGTTTGTTTTCTTTTCCTTCCATCCAATTTAACTTATTATTCTATAAATCCACATTTCAAAGGCTTCAATTTTCTGTTTTGTTTTCTTGTCTAATGTCCATGTTTCTGCACCATACAGGAATATTGAGAAGATGTAACATTTTTCTATTCTTAGTTTTAGCCCTGGTGTTATTTGTTTTGATGTTAGTATGTTGTTCATGACATTAAAATTACTGTTTGCCATACTTATTCTTTTGTTTATTTCAGTTGTACATTTTCCATCACTGGTTATAGTATGTCCAAGGTAGTGGTAGCTCTGAACTATCTGTAGATGTATTCCTTCAACTTTGATATTTAATTGTAGGTCTTGAGAATTTTCTTTGTTTATGATCATAGTTTTAGTCTTTTTGATATTCATATCTAGTCCATATATTTTGCTTTTCATGTTTATTGCATGAAGTAATTGTTGTCGATCTTTAGGATTTTCTGCTAGTAATACAGTATCATCAGCATATCTTAGGTTATTGATTATCTTTCCATTAATGTTTAGGCCTGGCATCTCTGAGATGTTTTTAAAGATTTGCTCAGTGTATAGATTGAACAAGCTTGGTGATGGATGCATCCTTGTCTTACTCCTCTTTTCATATCAATGGGTGTAGAGCTCTTCTTGTTATATTTTATTATTGCTGTTTGCTCCCAGTACAAATTATATATTAGTCGTATGTCTGTGTCGTCCAGATTTATATCTTTTAGGCAGTCTATAAGTTGATTATGGTGTATTCTATCAAATGCTTTGGTGTAGTCTATGAAGCAGGCATATATTGGTTTGTTTATTTCTATGTACTTTTCAATCAATGTCCTCATGCTAAATATGGCTTCTTTTGTCCCACTGTTTTTCCTGAATCCAAATTGGTGCTCATCTAATTCAGTATTCATTTTATTCTGAATCCTTCCCTGTGTAACTTTTAGTAAAATTTTGGTTACCTTGCTCATTAGGCTTATTGTTCTGAAATCACTGCATTCAACTGCACTATTCTTTTTAGGCAATGCAATTAAAGTTTATGTTTTTAGTTCATTTTGTATGTATCCTGTATGGTATATGTCATTGCATATTTCTGTGATCACTTCAATGCCAACATTTTCTAGAGCCTGTATCATCTCTATCTGTATATTTTCAGGTCCTGCTGCCTTTCATTTTTCCTTGTTTTTATAGCTTTTTCTACTTCAGATTTTAGGATTTTGTAGCTGGATGTACATTTTATAAATGGTTTTTTGTCCCTTTCGTCATGAAATAATTATGCTATGCTTATTTGCCATCTATCTATTATACCTTTGTTGTCTGTTAGCATTCTTTCCTCTTTGTTTGCAATACATCCGCTTCTTGCAGCTTTTTTGTCTTTATTAGTCATTCTCTTTATTTCTGTGTGCATCCCTCTAAATTTTGTTTACTTTCCATAGTTTCGATTTCTAGACATCTTTTGTTGAGCCAGTCTTCTTTGGTCTTTTTGCACATTTTACATATTTCATTATAAATTTCCTTGTATCAGGCGGTGTTCTTCGCTTGTCTTCTCTCTTCCATGTTTTCTAAGATGTCTTTTATCATTATGTAATCTATTTGATTCCTCTCCCTATCTCCAGGGCTTTTCCACGTTTATAATTTCCTTTTCTCTTGCTCAAAGTGGGTGTTACATATTATCAACCTGTTTTCTTCACAAAATTGAATTAATCTTTTTCCTCTTTCATTTCTTTTTCCTAAACCATGATTTCCTATAATGGTCTTATATCTACATTTTCCTACTTTAGCGTTCATGTCACCCATTACAATCAATATGTTTGATGATTTCACTTGCTTCATAACTGTGTTTATATCTTCATAGTATGCTTCTATTTGTTCGTCTGTGTAGTCTTGAGTAGGTGCATATGTCTGTATTATTGCTATGTCGAATGGTTTTGCCTTCATTTTTAATAATATAATCCTATCATTGTATGTCCAGTGGGTATTTATATATTTTTGTAGTTCTCGTTTTATTAGAATGCCTACTCCTCTTTGATGTTCTGTTGTGTTACCTGAATATATAAATGTATATTTATCGTCTTGTATGTATCCACTTTCTTTCCATCTTGTTTCTGATATGCCTAAAATATCTATGTTTAATCGTTCTGCTTCTACCATAAGAAATAAAATATATGGATACAAAACAAAATGTCGACGCTTTATGATTTCTTAATCTGGTACAATCTTAATCTGGTACAATTGTAGTCGTGTTCAGATGATTGCTTGGTATATGACACAACGCTATAAATTCAAGACTGGTCAGACTCTGATGTGTTATAATCAATCATCATTTATTATATATATATATATATGTAGATACTATCAGGCTATAACATCTCAAATTGCCTCTGTAAATAATTGCTCAATCTGTCAACAGTCTTGGCCTCTGAAGCACTTCGACTACCGTCGGTGATATACCTCAGCTATTCGTTGAGTGGCTGTTCTAATGAAGGTCTACTCAATGATTCACTAGCACTGGGTTTTCTAATAGTCTCTCTATCTAGCTATCTCTCCAACTCTAGCTGTCTCTCTATCTAGCTATCTCTCCAACTCTAGCTGTCTCTCTATCTAGCTCTCTCTCCAACTCTAGCTGTCTCTCTATCTAGCTCTCTCTCCAACTCTAGCTGTCTCTCTATCTAGCTCTCTCTAACTCTAGCTGTTTATCTAGCTCTCTCTCCAACTCTAGCTGTCTCTCTATCTAGCTCTCACTCCAACTCTAGCTGTCTCTCTATCTAGCTCTCTCTCCAACTCTAGCTGTTTCTCTATCTAGCTCTCTCTCCAACTCTAGCTGTCTCTCTATCTAGCTCTCTCTAACTCTAGCTGTCTCTCTATCTAGCTCTCTCTCCAACTCTAGCTGTCTCTCTATCTAGCTCTCTCTAACTCTAGCTGTCTCTCTATCTAGCTCTCTCTCCAACTCTAGCTGTCTCTCTATCTAGCTCTCTCTCCAACTCTAGCTGTCTCTCTATCTAGCTCTCTCTCCAACTCTAGCTGTTTCTCTATCTAGCTCTATCTAACTCTAGCTGTCTCTCTATCTAGCTCTCTCTAACTCTAGCTGTCTCTCTATCTAGCTCTCTCCAACTCTAGCTGTCTCTCTATCTAGCTCTCTCTAACTCTAGCTGTCTCTCTATCTAGCTCTCTTCACTAACTTTCTCCAATGGCTGAGTTCGTACTCTAGACGATGTCACCTTGCTCTGTCTGTCTTCTGTAGCTAACTTCTAAGTCCCTGTGGTTATCTTGGAGACTATCTCTAGTTCTCCGTCTCTTGTTCTAGTTCTCGTCCTCTAGTTCTAGTTTAGTCTTCTAATTCGTGTCTGCTTCCTAAGTCTCTCGTTATATACCCCTCTCTTGTATATTATATATATATATTATACCCCTCTCTACTAACCCAAAGTTAACCTGACTTCCTGCTTGTCTTTGTCCACTCATTGTGACAAATTTCAGAACCAAGCCCTGGGCTGCCCCAGTATTGTATATGTTCAGGTCCACAGCTGTTACTTTCAGAGCTGAACACAACTTCCTACACAAGGACTTTTACCCATCTTGGTAACTCGATCTCCGTGTCTTCCTCTCCTGCTTCCTATTTCTTGTTGAACTTCTACCTCCCTGCTAACTCTTCTCCCAGCTACCTCCCGGCTAACTCTTCTCCCTGCTACCTCCCGGCTAACTCTTCTCCCTGCTACCTCCCTGCTAACTCTTCTCCCTGCTACCTCCCGGCTAACTCTTCTCCCAGCTACCTCCCTGCTAACTCTTCTCCCTGCTAACTCTTCTCCCTGCTAACTCTTCTCCCTGCTAACTCTTCTCCCTGCTAACTCTTCTCCCAGCTACCTCCCTGCTAACTCTTCTCCCTGCTAACTCTTCTCCCAGCTACCTTCCTGCTAACTCTTCTCCCAGCTAACTCTTCTCCCAGCTACCTCCCGGCTAACTCTTCTCCCTGCTACCTTCCTGCTAACTCTTCTCCCAGCTACCTCCCGGCTAACTCTTCTCCCTGCTACCTTCCTGCTAACTCTTCTCCCTGCTACCTTCCTGCTAACTCTTCTCCCTGCTACCTCCCTGCTAACTCTTCTCCCAGCTACCTCCCTGCTAACTCTTCTCCCAGCTACCTCCCTGCTACCTCCCGGCTAACTCTTCTCCCAGCTACCTCCGGCTAACTCTTCTCCCTGCTACCTCCCTGCTAACTCTTCTCCCTGCTACCTCCCTGCTAACTCTTCTCCCTGCTACCTCCCGGCTAACTCTTCTCCCTGCTACCTTCCTGTTAACTCTTCTCCCTGCTAACTCCCTGTTAACTCTTCTCCCTGCTACCTTCCTGTTAACTCTTCTCCCTGCTAACTCTTCTCCCTGCTAACTCTTCTCCCTGCTACCTCCCTGCTAACTATTCTCCCGGCTAACTCTTCTCCCTTCTACCTCCCTGCTAACTCTTCTCCCTGCTACCTTCCTGTTAACTCTTCTCCCTGCTACCTCCCTGCTAACTCTTCTCCCTGCTAACTCTTCTCCCTGCTAACTCTTCTCCCTGCTAACTCTTCTCCCTGCTAACTCTTCTCCCGGCTAACTCTTCTCCCTGCTACCTCCCTGCTAACTCTTTTCCCTGCTAACTCTTCTCCCGGCTAACTCTTCTCCCTGCTAACTCTTCTCCCGGCTAACTCTTCTCCCTGCTAACTCTTCTCCCTGCTACCTCCCTGCTAACTCTTCTCCCTGCTAACTCTTCTCCCTGCTAACTCTTCTCCCGGCTAACTCTTCTCTCTGCTACCTCCCTGTTAACTCTTCTCCCTGCTAACTCTTCTCCCTGCTAACTCTTCTCCCTGCTAACTCTTCTCCCTGCTAACTCTTCTCCCTGCTAACTCTTCTCCCTGCTAACTCTTCTCCCTGCTAACTCTTCTCCCTGCTAACTCTTCTCCCTGCTAACTCTTCTCACTGCTAACTCTTCCCCCTGCTACCTTCCTGTTAACTCTTCTTCCTACTACCTCATAGTTAACTCTTCTCCCTGCTAACTCTTCTCCCTGCTAACTCTTCTCCCTGCTAACTCTTCTCCCTGCTAACTCTTCTCCCTGCTAACTCTTCTCCCTGCTAACTCTTCTCCCCGTTAACTCTTCTCCCTGCTAACTCTTCTCCCTGCTAACTCTTCTCCCGGCTAACTCTTCTCCCTGCTAACTCTTCTCCCTGCTAACTCTTCTCCCTGCTAACTCTTCTCCCGGCTAACTCTTCTCCCTGCTAACTCTTCTCCCTGCTAACTCTTCTCCCTGCTAACTCTTCTCCCTGCTAACTCTTCTCCCTGCTAACTCTTCTCCCTGCTACCTCCCTGCTAACTCTTCTCCCTGCTAACTCTTCTCCCTGCTAACTCTTCTCCCTGCTAACTCTTCCCCCTGCTACCTTCCTGTTAACTCTTCTTCCTACTACCTCATAGTTAACTCTTCTCCCTGCTACCTCCCTGTTAACTCTACTTTCTCCAGATAAATGACATCTAATACTACCCTATTCTTCTCTGAACTCTAAGGTGACTATTTCTGGACGCTTCCATGGAACTGGCCTTTAGTGTGTGAGTTCAACATTCCTCACAGACAGCTCATTCCATGGAACTGGCCTTTAGTTTGTGAGTTCAACATTCCTCACAGACAGCTCATTCCATGGAACTGGCCTTTAGTGTGTGAGTTCAACATTCCTCACAGACAGCTCATTCCATGGAACTGGCCTTTAGTGTGTGAGTTCAACATTCCTCACAGACAGCTCATTCCATGGAACTGGCCTTTAGTGTGTGAGTTCAATATTCCTCACAGACAGCTCATTCCATGGAACTGGCCTTTAGTGTGTGAGTTCAACATTCCTCACAGACAGCTCATTCCATGGAACTGGCCTTTAGTGTGTGAGTTCAACATTCCTCACAGACAGCTCATTCCATGGAACTGGCCTTTAGTGTGTGAGTTCAACATTCCTCACAGACAGCTCATTCCATGGAACTGGCCTTTAGTTTGTGAGTTCAACATTCCTCACAGACAGCTCATTCCATGGAACTGGCCTTTAGTTCGTGAGTTCAACATTCCTCACAGACAGCTCATTCCATGGAACTGGCCTTTAGTTCGTGAGTTCAACATTCCTCACAGACAGCTCATTCCTCGGAACTGGCCTTTAGTTTGTGAGTTCAACATTCCTCACAGACAGCTCATTCCATGGAACTGGCGTTTAGTTCGTGAGTTCAACATTCCTCACAGACAGCTCATTCCATGGAACTGGCCTTTAGTTCGTGAGTTCAACATTCCTCACAGACAGCTCATTCCATGGAACTGGCCTTTAGTTTGTGAGTTCAACATTCCTCACAGACAGCTCATTCCATGGAACTGGCCTTTAGTTTGTGAGTTCAACATTCCTCACAGACAGCTCATTCCATGGAACTGGCCTTTAGTTTGTGAGTTCAACATTCCTCACAGACAGCTCATTCCATGGAACTGGCCTTTAGTTTGTGAGTTCAACATTCCTCACAGACAGCTCATTCCATGGAACTGGCCTTTAGTTCGTGAGTTCAACATTCCTCACAGACAGCTCATTCCCAGTTGACAACCTTTTGGTCAGTCACGGCGGTTTTATTCCTCAACATGGTCTCTTAGTTGTCCCTATGTTAAATGTGTCTGATCGTTACTTGGTCCTATGTCCTCGCTTAATTATGATCTAAATATGTTGTAGCATCATGCACGGTTACATATACAATATGTTCTCTTAGTTGTCCCTATGTTAAATGTGTCTGATCGTTACTTGGTCCTATGTCCTCGCTTAATTATGATCTAAATATGTTGTAGCATCATGCACGGTTACATATACAATATGTTCTCTTAGTTGTCCCTATGTTAAATGTGTCTGATCGTTACTTGGTCCTATGTCCTCGCTTAATTATGATCTAAATATGTTGTAGCATCATGCACGGTTACATATACAATATGTTCTCTTAGTTGTCCCTATGTTAAATGTGTCTGATCGTTACTTGGTCCTATGTCCTCGCTTAATTATGATCTAAATATGTTGTAGCATCATTCTCGGTTACACAATATCAATGATGTAACAGCATTTATTTAATCTCTGGATAAACAATCGGACTTTGATCCAGATCTCGGCATTAACACGTTTAAAGACGCTGTATAAGTTCACTTTGCGCTTTCATTTTAAGACACTCCCTAAAAATCCATGAGGGTCCATCCATTATAATTCATAGGTACAACGAAAAGGTAGGGAGCCGCTATAGCTCAGTGGTTAGTGAACTGGACTACCACGGACAAGGGGTAGGGTTCGATCCCAACCGACGGCTTCCGGGTTCACCCAGCCTTAAATGGGTACCGGATTTTTTTCTGGGAAAGTAAAGCAGCACGGGCGTAATACTGACCACATTACCCCAAAAATCATGTGCTGAAGGTCTGTAAAATATAGGGTCACTAACACCATATTTCCCTATACGCCACTTGGCGTGACGAGGGTACTTTACTTTTACTTTACAACGAAAAGGGAAATACTTTTTTTAGAGGTGATTTGTTTATTAGAGGGAATTCACGAAAACTTGTCCAGTATATTATAAGTTATGATGCCAACGCCCTTTATCTATAGGCATTGATGCTAAATATGCCCACTGATTATGCGGTCATTTGCAAGGTAGATGACGGATATAGACCCCTTTCAAATTGTTATGGTGTTCTTATTTATTATATTATATTATATTATATATATTATATTATATTATATTATATTATATTATATTATATTATATTATATTATATTATATTATATTATATTATATTATATTATATTATATTATATTATATTATATTATATTATATTATATTATATTATATTATATTATATATTATGTTATGTTATGTTATGTTATGTTATGTTATGTTATGTTATGTTATGTTATGTTATGTTATGTTATGTTATGTTATGTTATGTTATGTTATGTTACGTTATGTTACGTTATGTTACGTTATGTTACGTTACGTTACGTTACGTTACGTTACGTTACATTACATTACATTACATTACATTACATTATATTATATTATATTATATTATATTATATTATATTATATTTTATTATATTATATATATTATATTATATTATATTATATTATATTATATTATATTATATTATATTGTGGGAGCCGCGATAGCTCAGTGGTTAGTGAACTGGACTACCACGGACAAGGGGTAGGGTTCGATCCCAACCGACGGCTTCCGGGTTGACCCATCCTTAAATGGGTACCGGATTTTTTTCTGGGAAAGTAAAGCAGCAGTACTGACCACATTACCCCAAAAATCATGTGCTGAAGGTCTGTAAAATATAGGGTCACTAACACCATATTTCCCTATACGCCACTTGGTGTGACGGGGGTATTTTACTTTTATATTATATTGTATTGTATTGTATTGTATTGTATTGTATTGTATTATATTATATCTTGTTTTAACTTGACAGTACAGCACATTTATTTCATTTGATCACAACAGGTAATTCATGACAGACTCTTTTTCTCTCATTATAAAATCATAATCAGTTTATTCTTCTTCTTCTTCTGCTTCTTCTATCCTTCCTCGGCTGCCGTTGGCGTCGAGGGGAGATACAATCTGCGATTCTTTGCTCTTCTGTTGACCTCTTCTGGTGTTATTCCTCCTAGTGACTCTAGTATTCCCTTTATCCATCTCTTTCTCGGTCTTCCTCTTAATCTGGTGTTTTCGTAGCGTTTGTTTATGGATCTTTGAGTCATTGTTAGTTCTTTTTGTCTTGTTATGTGGCCGAACCAATTTATCTGTTGTTTCTTTATGTATTCGATGGCTGGTTCAATTTCGAGTTTCTTCCTCAGGTCAGTGTTTCTTACTCTGTCCCTTAAGCTGTTTCCTGTCATTCTTCTGACACATTTCATTTCGGTGGTCGTTATCTTTCTTATTGTTCTAGAGTCCAGTGTCCAATTCTGGCACTGATAGCACAGAGTTGGTAGAAAAATTGATTTGTATATTGCCCTTTTTGCTTCCGTAGTTATTGCTTTGTTTTTCAATAGTGTTGATACTTGGCCTATAACATGGCATGCTTTGTTACACCTTACATCTATCTCTCTCTCTTGGTTATTGTCTTGTGTTAACGTGCTACTCAGATATTTAAAATTGTCTACTTGCTTCAAAGTTGTATTATCTATTATGATATTTAGTTTTTCTTTCTTTGTCGCTATTGCCATCAGTTTATTGATTTCTCTATTATCAATCTTGGCCCATGATCGTGCACTTATCTTAAATTAATCTTCGTTAATTCAGGACACTCAAGAGACTATCGTTGGTGACTATTTGAATGTCCGTAAGTGCATATCTTTCATACAACATTATTCATTTGTTTACTTACGAACTTGTAAGAATATATTGCAGCACAATTCTATGAATCTTTCAACAACACTTTCACAGCTTAAGTTCATAATGCTCTCTATCAACTTCTGACTAATAATTTCTAAACTGACTTGAACTACAACTTGGAGCTTCTAACTTCCTAACTAACTGGCTTTGCTACATTAAGAAAACTTACTAACTAAACTTGTGATCTAACTTGCTTAGCTTCTTATTCTAACACTTCTAATTCTACTTAACTTCTAACTAACTGCCTTCGGTAGTTCGGCCGAAGCCGGACTAAGCTTACTTAGTCTACATTCTGACTTCTCTCTCTCTCTCTGTCTCTCTAACTGACTGACTTCTTGTGCTGTGTTGAAGTTGAAATACTTCAACCACTGTCTTCACCTGAAAATCAGTAACCAATCAAAATCGTCGCGAAGTGACAATTTGCGACTCCCTCCTGATCACTTGCAGCCTCGTGTCCGAGACTTGAACTCTACAACTGAGTTGTATCTCAACTGTTCAAGACTTTGACAATAACAGATTATTTTCGTGACTTCTATAACCTATTTAAAATAATATTACTTCACGACTCTGACCTTTTCTGGTAGCTGTTTACTGGACAGTAAAGTCATGAGGTCAACAACGCATGCTATTTGTTATGCGCTTATTTTATCCCCATTTCCAAAACAACCTGCGTGGTGGAAATGTCCATGGACCTAAACTCATCATTGTGTCGTCCAGTAATTCTGGACATTTCCTCCTTACCTTGGTGGGTGTCCTTGTTATGTCTGAGGACCCTACCCCGATGTGAACTTCTATTTCTGGCTGGAAATTTTCCATTCCCCAACCTCATGTCCTAACTACTGCTGGTCGCTACTATTTGTTACTGCTATTATCTATTGAGAAGGGGTAACAACTAAGTTACCTGCCCCCATGCTCTCACTAGCTATACTCTATTATACAGATTAATTATTTCATTCAACAGTACCGGAAGTATTTAGAATGGGTGGCTAATTCATGTAAGATTTCCCTCAAAACCCAGTATCATTGTAGGGAAATGGCATTGGGAGGGCGACATATTAGAGAGGATAGGTGGAGTCCCGTACAAGCGAGATTGTCTTGTAATATTATGCTTGTCTATGGCACGGTCATAAAGACTGAAATCACCAAAGGAGTGACTATTAACCCAGAGAATAAGATTCCCCTAAGCGAGTGCCGTACATGCGAGATTGCCGATTATTTAATAAACAATGTCGGGGTTAGAGTAGATGTTTAACAGGAGAGTGCAGCTGGATGGTCTTAAGAGTAAGAAGGTCTTACTGCTCCAGGGCGTACCACAGGGAGGGGTACTATCTCCAACACTTTTTTTCTAATCTACATCAATGACCTAGTTACTGAACTACCACATTGTATCAAAGTGGCAATGTATGCAGATGACTTGGTAATGTGGTGTACAGAGGAGTATGCAACAGTGGCCTCCAAATTGCTGCAAAGAGCTATGAATGCACTGAATTCATGGACAAATAGATGGTGCATCAGCATCAATACAGACAAATGCAGTACTACACTTTTCACTCTCTCCCCAAAACAAAAAGCAGGAGCCATCTACATAAACAATGAGCCTGTGAAAGAAGACATACAAGCTACATATCTCGGAGTTACATTTGATAACAAACTATCTTGGAACTATCAGATAAATAAGGCAACCCAAAAAGCAAGGAGGAAATTGGCTATCCTAAGAAAGCTGTGTGGAACTACGTGGGGTGCGAGTGGGAAAATACTCAGTAAAGTTTACCAACAGAGTATACGCCCACATTTAGAATATGGATCATCTGCATGGTGCTCAGCATCAAACACCACACTGCAAGAACTGGATAAAGTACAAAACCAGGCACTTAGGGTCATCACAGGAGCAATGAAATCAGCACCAATATTGGAGATGGAGAAATTGTGGAGGATACCAGCACTGAGAGAACGGAAGGACACAAAGGTGCTGATACAGGCAGAAAAATGTGTATGCATGCCGAGACATCCAATGAAGGACAGATTCCAAAATCTTGCATTGGGACGACTTAATATGAGAAGCAGTTTTATTCACCAAGCCAAGTGTATTTGTAAACAAACAACCAGACATGCCAAGAGTTGGTAACCCCCTACTGCCTATACCAGAACAGACTCCCTGGACAGAGGAATCAGGATTATCAGTTCAAATACGGACAGAAGTGAAAGAAATAGTTGACAAAGAGGAGAATAGTCTACAGCGAAAAACAATAACTCTCAGTTTCCTGGATGAAGAATACTCACAAGACCTATGGATTCGTGTGTACACAGATGGATCAGCACAGAATGCAGTAAAGAATGGGGGAGCAGGTGCATATATAGAGTACCCAAATAACATTAGGGATATGAATAAAATAGCAACAGGGAAATATTGTCACAATTATGATGCAGAAATACAAGCAATAAAGTTGGCAATAGAAAAACTGCTGAACAGTAATCTTAGTCCACAGCCTGTAGTGTTTTTGACAGATGCAAGATCAGTACTCCAGGCACTACAATCCAGAAAATTACCACATCTGCAGACCTTATTGACTGAACGTCTGCAAGCACCACAGGGTTGCCCTGCAGTGGATCCCATCTCACTGTGGAATACCAGGAAATGAGAAAGCAGATCAGTTGGCAAAGGAAGGTTCAAAAAGCACACAATTAGATACACCGGTTACATACCATCATAAGAAACAGATAATCAAATAAATCAGAGGACCACAAGCCCCCAAATCAGGATGCCTTTCATAATATGAATAGATACGGACAAGTTATCATTATACGCCTAAGAACAGGACACAATCGACTCCATAGTCACATGTATACAAAATTCAAGATCGGCACATCAACTACTTGTACATGTGGACAGGCACCCCAGACTGCTGAACACATACTTCAAGACTGCACTGAATATAGTAGACTGAGGAAAATCCATTGGCCCATAGATACAACACTACAGACAAAACTATATGGGCCACTGCAAGAATTACAAAAGACAGTAAAATTTATACAGGAAACGACATTGCAGATATAGACAATACTTCGGACGAACGAAAGATAGATAGATAGTGTAGATGTTATGTTGGGAATGTGAGTGGAACAAAGTTGAAAAAGACAAATCCAGATATCAAGAAGTTCACAGATAACGTTTCCTGTACTTCAAGGCCATCCTTTAATCGATCCACCCTCACATCACCACCTTTCATTATTAGTTTCACACGAGACTTTTGTCGGGCTTGTCGAGTGTCATATGTCGGGCTTTTCGAGTGTCATATGTCGGGCTTGTCGAGTGTCATATGTCGGGCATGTCGAGTGTCATATGTCGAGCTTGTCGAGTGCCATATGTCGGGCATGTCGAGTGTCATATGTCGGGCTTGTCGAGTGTCATATGTCGGGCTTGTCGAGTGTCATATGTCGAGCTTGTCGAGTGTCATATGTCGGGCATGTCGAGTGTCATATGTCGGGCATGTCGAGTGTCATATGTCGGGCATGTCGAGTGTCATATGTCGGGCATGTCGAGTGTAATATGTCGGGCTTGTCGAGTGTCATATGTCGGGCATGTCGAGTGTCATATGTCAGGCATGTCGAGTGTCATATGTCGGGCATGTCGAGTGTCATATGTCAGGCATGTCGAGTGTCATATGTCAGGCATGTCGAGTGTAATATGTCGGGCTTGTCGAGTGTCATATGTCGGGCATGTCGAGTGTCATATGTCAGGCATGTCGAGTGTCATATGTCGGGCATGTCGAGTGTCATATGTCGGGCATGTCGAGTGTCATATGTCGAGCTTGTCGAGTGTCATATGTCAGGCTTGTCGAGTGTCATATGTCAGGCTTGTCGAGTGTCATATGTCAGGCTTGTCGAGTGTCATATGTCAGGCTTGTCGAGTGTCATATGTCAGGCTTGTCGAGTGTCATATGTCAGGCTTGTCGAGTGTCATATGTCAGGCATGTCGAGTGTCATATGTCGGGCATGTCGAGTGTCATATGTCAGGCTTGTCGAGTGTCATATGTCAGGCATGTCGAGTGTCATATGTCGGGCATGTCGAGTGTCATATGTCGGGCTTGTCGAGTGTCATATGTCGGGCATGTCGAGTGTCATATGTCGGGCTTGTCGAGTGTCATATGTCGGGCATGTCGAGTGTCATATGTCGGGCTTGTCGAGTGTCATATGTCGGGCATGTCGAGTGTCATATGTCGGGCATGTCGAGTGTAATATGTCGGGCATGTCGAGTGTCATATGTCAGGCATGTCGAGTGTCATATGTCGGGCATGTCGAGTGTCATATGTCGGGCTTGTCGAGTGTCATATGTCGGGCATGTCGAGTGTCATATGTCGGGCATGTCGAGTGTCATATGTCAGGCATGTCGAGTGTCATATGTCGGGCATGTCGAGTGTCATATGTCGGGCATGTCGAGTGTCATATGTCGGGCATGTCGAGTGTCATATGTCGGGCTTGTCGAGTGTCATATGTCGGGCATGTCGAGTGTCATATGTCAGGCTTGTCGAGTGTCATATGTCAGGCATGTCGAGTGTCATATGTCGGGCATGTCGAGTGTCATATGTCGGGCTTGTCGAGTGTCATATGTCGGGCATGTCGAGTGTCATATGTCGGGCTTGTCGAGTGTCATATGTCGGGCATGTCGAGTGTCATATGTCGGGCATGTCGAGTGTCATATGTCAGGCTTGTCGAGTGTCATATGTCGGGCATGTCGAGTGTCATATGTCGGGCATGTCGAGTGTCATATGTCGGGCTTGTCGAGTGTCATATGTCGGGCATGTCGAGTGTCATATGTCGGGCATGTCGAGTGTCATATGTCAGGCATGTCGAGTGTCATATGTCGGGCATGTCGAGTGTCATATGTCGAGCTTGTCGAGTGTCATATGTCGGGCATGTCGAGTGTCATATGTCGGGCATGTCGAGTGTCATATGTCGGGCTTGTCGAGTGTCATATGTCGGGCATGTCGAGTGTCATATGTCGGGCATGTCGAGTGTCATATGTCAGGCATGTCGAGTGTCATATGTCGGGCATGTCGAGTGTCATATGTCGTGCTTGTCGAGTGTAATATGTCGGGCTTGTCGAGTGTCATATGTCGGGCATGTCGAGTGTCATATGTCAGGCTTGTCGAGTGTCATATGTCAGGCTTGTCGAGTGTCATATTTACGTACCGCAAGATTAAAGCAACATTTCAGCGAAATGAGCTCGATCTTCAGAAAATACCGATCTAAAATTAGATGTAGGACGTTTTATGGGCGCTGAAACCCATCAGCTTTTGAATACTCCAAGATGTACTTTAATAGGTAGCTATTTCGGCGAAATTCAAATGTTAAGTCGGTCCTATTATATGGCTGTGAAACATGGAGAATGACAAAATTGACAATCACGAAAGTACAGACTTTCATTAATGGATGCTTGCGCAGAATAAAGGGATGGAAATGGCAGGACAAAGTCACTAACGTGGAATTATGGAAATGTACCGGTCAAATACCAGTGGATAAAGAGATACAGCGAAGACGATGGCGATGGATAGGACACACACTACGGAAACCAACTGAGAGTATTACACAACAGGCCCTTTTTTGGAATCCCCAGGGGAAAAGACAAAGAGGAAGACCAAGGAATTCTTGGAGAAGACAGATAGAAGCAGAGATGAAGATGATGGGGAAGACATGGAATGATCTTAAAAGAATGGCAAAAAACAGAACGACTTGGAAAGTGTTTGTTGAAGACCTATGCTCCACCAGGAGCTAAAAGGTATTATGTATGTATGTTATTTCGGCGAGAAGACTACTCAGTTATTAAAATGTTGCTTGAAATACGGTTTGGAAGCAACTAGGATATATTAAAATATCACCCTGTTAGATGGGAGCCGCGATAGCTCAGTGGTTAGTGAACTGGACTACAAAGGACAAGGGGTAGGGTTCGATCCCAACCGACGGCTTCCGGGTTCACCCAGCCTTAAATGGGTACCGGATTTTTTTCTGGGAAGTAAAGCAGCACGGGCGTAATACTGACCACATTACCCCAAAAATCATGTGCTGAAGGTCTGTAAAATATAGGGTCACTAACACCATATTTCCGTATACGCCACTTGGCGTGACGGGGGTACTTTACTTTTTTACCCTGTTAGATGTTGTAAAGAGATTGGCGATAAAGCAAGAGGCGCGGTGACATAGGGATAAAAACCAGGCATATTCCATCACTAGCGATACGATAACATTACCAGGTAATCCCGCTACGGAAAAGACATTTTCATGTTTCATCTACTTGGGGTTGGGACCACCCACCACAACATCAAGTATTCCCATTTCATCCACATGGGGTTGGGACCACCCACCACAACATCAATTATTCCCATTTTATCCACATGGGGTTGGGACCACCCACCACAACATCAATTATTCCCATTTTATCCACATGGGGTTGGGACCACCGACCACAACATCAAGTATTCCCATTTCGTCCACATGGGGTTGGGACCACCCACCACAACATCAATTATTCCCATTTTATCCACATGGGGTTGGGACCACCCACCACAACATCAATTATTCCCATTTCGTCCACTGGAGTTAGGACCACCCACCACAACATCAAGTATTCCCATTTCATCCACATGGGGTTGGGACCACCCACCACAACATCAATTATTCCCATTTCATCCACTGGGGTTGGGACCACCCACCACAACATCAATTATTCCCATTTCATCCACTGGGGTTGGGACCACCCACCACAACATCAATTATTCCCATTTCGTCCACTGTGGCTGGGACCACCCACCACAACATCAAGTATTCCCATTTCGTCCACTGGGGTTGGGACCATCCACCACAACATCAAGTATTCCCATTTCATCCACTGGGGTTGGGACCACCCACAACAACATCAAGTATTACCATTTCATCCACTGGGGTTGTGACCACAACATCAAGTATTCCCATTTCATCCACTGGGGTTGGGACCACCCACCACAACATCAAGTATTCCCATTTCGTCCACTGGGGTTGGGACCACCCACCACAACATCAAGTATTACCATTTCATCCACTGGGGTTGGGACCACCCACCACAACATCAATTATTCCCATTTCATCCACTGGGGTTGGGACCACCCACCGCAACATCAAGTATTACCATTTCATCCACTGGGGTTGGGACCACCTACCACAACATCAAGTATTACCATTTCATCCACTGGGGTTGGGACCACCCACCACAACATCAAGTATTCCCATTTCAGCCACTGGGGTTGGGACCACCCACCCATTTCATCCACTGGGGTTGGGACCACCCACCACAACATCAAGTATTCCCATTTCATCCACTTGGGGTTGGGACCACCCACCACAACATCAATTATTCCCATTTCATCCACTTGGGGTTGGGACCACCCACCACAACATCAAGTATTCCCATTTCATCCACTTGGGGTTGGGACCACCACCACAACATCAAGTATTCCCATTTCATCCACATCATCCCCATAGCATCGAACCCCACTTTTTTGCAAATAAAATGTATTTTGTTGTGCACCGTTGTTTTTACTCCTTTTTTTAACTCTGTAATTTTGTTCTTTATAAAATTGTTGTCTTTGACGTGTGTGTGTTATATATTGTTTATGGATCCTGCATCGTTTATATATATATATATATCATATTCATCAGCAGTCAGATAAAAACGATGCAGGAAAACACAAATGAACTATCATCAATAGCCAGCAAAATTGGGCTTGAGATCAATCATGAAAAGATTAAAGTCATGAAAAGTTTAATTCCAACAGATGACAAAATATACATGGAAAACAGACCAGTAGAAGAGATTGATCACTTTATCTATCTTGGAAATCACATTGATCGAGAAGGGGATACAAGCAAAGAAATTAGAATCAGAATGCTAAAGCAGCAATTGCCAAAGAAGCCTGGAAAATTTGTTGAAATCAAAATTCATGAGCACGAACACAAAACTTAGGCTATTCAAATCAAATGTGCTATCAACCCTTACGTAAGCGTGTGAAAGCTGGAAAACAACAAGAGATACAGAAACAAAGTTGAACGCATTCGAAAATAAATGTCTAAGAAAAATACTTGGTATAGCGTGGAACGAATTCAAAACAAACGAGGACATTAGAGAAATCGTCAATCAACCACTCATATCTTCAGTAATAAAGAAAAGACGATGGTTCATATGTTGGACATGTGATGAGAAGAGATATAGCAAAGCAAGCCCTCATGTGGGAAACAACAGGTAAGAGAAAAAGAGGAAGACCAGAGGGACACTGAGACGAACATTGATGAGAGAGGCAAAAGCAGCAGGAATCAGCTCCCTCAATGATATAGAGCTGCTTGCACAGAACAGAGACAAATGGCGAGATTTGATAAAATATCTTTAAAAGAATTGAAAACTGCTAGAACAAAAATTCAGATAAGAGAAGGAGTATCTTGGTCTGCGCCCTGTGGGCCGGCTACGGCTCGAAAGGTCAATATATATATATATACACACACACACACAAATGCATTACTCAGTTATACTTATTCACTACCAAACTTTACACATTTCTCATTTTCTTCCAATTCTTGTTCTTCTAATAAAACACCTTTCACCAATATTTCAACTTTTTCTTTTACTTTTTCTCCTAAAAAAATCACTACCTGACAACACGTAATTTACAACCCATTTTTATTCTCCTAAAAAAATATCCTCTACGCAACAACGCGTGACACACATTTTGATTCTCTTAAAAAAATTATCCCCTACACCCCCATGCGTAACCCACATTTTATTCACCGAAAGATAAACAACGTTTTCTTCTAAAAATAAAAAAAATAACTCAACACTTTCAAGCACATGCAACTTCGCTTGTTACTCATAAAAAGGACCACCTATGACGTCAACCAACATGACCTAGATTCAACAAGTGGTCAACCCACATGACCTAGATTCGTGATTCATGGCCTAGATTCCAATGACTTGATCTAGATTCAACAAGTGGCTTCCACACATTCAACAAGTGACCACATTGCTTTCAAGAAGTGGTTTCACCACATACAGCACAAGTGGCTTCTTCACAACTCAAAATATGCAACAAGCTACCAACCCACCTGACCGACATTCAATAAGTGGCTTCCCCCTCAAGTTCTCTTTTCCGCAGGGCGTGCGTAACTTCCGGTTTGAGCAGTTCGCGGAATTGAATGTTTCAGTTTCAAAATATCGAAGAAACAAAAGTTATCAGTAAGTGATTCCAAATTCCAATTGGAAGGAGTTTCCTTTCCTCCGTCGAGGTGTCAATGAATCTGCTGTCTAATGTTCTTTCTGTCAAACATCATCTAGTGTCGGGAGCGGCGGTAAAACTTCTGTTGTAGAACACATCGGAACAAACAAGCATAAACTGGTGCTTCTGCTGTGAAGTTAACACGAAAGTGTCTCCGTTCTTCTTAATACGATGCCAGTTAAATGCGATTTGATTATATCAGAGGAAGGAATATTTGCATTTCATGCAGTCAAACATTATCAAAGTTTTCGATCTATCGATTTTACTGCTGATTTAAGAAGGAAATTTAATGAACCTAAACACCTACGACCTACGTTTAACGTGCGCTAGAACAAAAGTTGAGGCTGTTGTAAAGTGTGTCATAGCGCCTTGGACTTTTGATACAGTGATAGAAGAACTTCTAGCTTTTCTTTAGTAACCAGACTTTTGATGTAATGGTAGAAGACATCCAAGCTGCTTCTTTAGTAACCAGACTTTTGATACAGTGATAGAAGACATTCATTCTGTTTCCTTAGTAACCAAACGTGTTGATGCTTCAAACCATGAGATTTGAAAACACTGCCTATCCTACATAGATATGTTAACATAGACGGAGAAAGGAGAATTCATATTCAGACTAAACTGATTGACTTTGTTGAGATAACAGGGGAGACAATTCTGTCAGAGGTTTCATTGGAAACAGTCAAACAATTTGGTTTGTTATGATGGGGGCTGCAGTTACCTTTCTTTGTTTGGGAGATAAACATTAATTCGGATGATTCCACTGGCAGGGGCGGTTGGGCAATTATGGATTTTAATTCGTTTGCAGTGATAACAGGGCCTTCCATAACCATAAACAATTTGGTTTTGAGAATACATTTGTAGCAGTTTCGAAAAACATGTTTTTACCAAAGTGAGGGAACAGTAATAAAGGATGTTCTTGATTGTGTCTGTACAGCTCACGTGATATACAATCGTGCACAATTAGCTGTTGAATCAATCGTCCTTGATGTGGAAGGAATTGTTGTGAAGTTACATGGCTATTCTCACATATTTACGGTCAGAGTGGACAGACTTCAGGAGTTGTGTGACTTTGTTGGACACGGATATAACAAGAGACAGAGCTACAACAAAGTTAGGTTACTCTCTTTACTACCAGACATCATCATTGAGTGCCGTCTCCGCATCGAAGGTTGGCTACCATGGAGCGCCATTCATCTCAGTTTCTTGCATTGATAGTCCAGGTTGTCATATTCTGACTTGTCCATCTTTTGATGTTACTCGTCCATGTCAGTCTTGGTCTGCCTCTGCCTCTTTCACCTTGAATTTTCCCTTCCAAGATTACTTTTAATAGGCTGCTGTGTTTTTAACATGCCCAAAAATCTAGTTTGTCTTGTTTGCATTGTGTTTTGTAGTTCTCTTTTCATTTTTAGCTGTTTAAAGACCTCATCGCTTGTTGTTCTTTTCTTTCCATCCAATTACTATCAGTAATAAGAAGACTCTGAAATGTAGCCTGTACTTAAGTCATTCTTCCTCTCTGGAGAAAAGTGTCAAGTGATGTTAAAGCTTTAGTGATCCTTGCACTTTGCTGTGGATACATTTTAACGATGTGATAATAGAAACTGAAGGCGGGGAAGTAACTGCAGTAGAGTCGTCCATATTGTTATCGAATTTAAATTTTAAAAAAATGACCTGTAGGAAAGAAGAGAAGCTCATGCCATTATCGATGAAGTACTTTCTGGCATCTTAAGATGACAATGTCTCCTACTCCACAACAGAATTTATCAGTTTCTTATGAATTTTTTTTTTTTAAATGTTGTTCGATATCTCAGTGCCTGGTTTATTCATACACAAGATAACAAAACAATGGAATGTTGGCTATTGAGATCGACTCCGGAAAGGGAGAAACTTGAAGAAACTGCTCATTATTTTGCTTTCAATTTAGAGGTCTTGACTTGAATGAAGATAACTTGTTTGACGAATTTCTTTCTTGGAATTGTTTGTGACGTCAGAAAATAATAGCGAAGTGGAAGGAAGAAAATGCCACATTTTGTTCTAAATGGGGGAAGTTTTTAAATTCTTATATAAAAAAAATGATTTCATATGTAGAACTTCTGAAGTTCACTGAACTGTCCTTGTATCTTCCTGGAAGTAATGCTTAAGTGAATAGAGTTTTCTCTTCAATAAACATGATGTGGACATCCCAAAAGTCAAACATGATGTGGACATCCCAAAAGTCAAACATGATGTGGACATCCCAAAAGTCCAACATGATGTGGACATTCCAAAAGTCCAACATGATGTGGACATCCCAAAAGTCCAACATGATGTGGACATCCCAAAAGTCCAACATGATGTGGACATTCCAAAAGTCCAACATGATGTGGACATCCCAAAAGTCAAACATGATGTGGACATTCCAAAAGTCAAACATGATGTGGACATCCCAAAAGTCAAACATGATGTGGACATTCCAAAAGTCAAACATGATGTGGACATCCCAAAAGTCAAACATGATGTGGACATCCCAAAAGTCCAACATGATGTGGACATCCCAAAAGTCCAACATGATGTGGACATCCCAAAAGTCAAACATGATGTGGACATTCCAAAAGTCAAACATGATGTGGACATCCCAAAAGTCAAACATGATGTGGACATTCCAAAAGTCAAACATGATGTGGACATCCCAAAAGTCCAACATGATGTGGACATCCCAAAAGTCAAACATGATGTGGACATCCCAAAAGTCCAACATGATGTGGACATCCCAAAAGTCCAACATGATGTGGACATCCCAAAAGTCCAACATGATGTGGACATTCCAAAAGTCAAACATGATGTGGACATTCCAAAAGTCAAACATGATGTGGACATTCCAAAAGTCAAACATGATGTGGACATTCCAAAAGTCAAACATGATGTGGACATTCCAAAAGTCAAACATGATGTGGACATTCCAAAAGTCAAACATGATGTGGACATTCCAAAAGTCAAACATGATGTGGACATTCCAAAAGTCAAACATGATGTGGACATCCCAAAAGTCAAACATGATGTGGACATTCCAAAAGTCAAACATGATGTGGACATTCCAAAAGTCAAACATGATGTGGACATCCAAAAAGTCCAGCATGTGTCTATGAACTGCTCGAGCCATGCTTGCCATCCTTGCAATCTTTAACATGACCCGTCAATTTGCCTCAACCTGGGATCCAGATAAGACCTGCTGAAGAGATTAACTCTTAGGAAAAGTGCTTGTATACCTTAAAGATGCGTATTGCGTAAGCGCTTTAAGTAGAATTAATTGTGTTTATATTATAAATAGAATATTTAAATTCTTAAAACGTGTCTGAACTATATAACCAAAAGGCAAACTAAGAGGAGGCACATTTCAAATGTAGTTTTTCTTGTGTTTAAAACCTGTCCCAGGAAAATGTGGACAAAAAATCGGGCAACTTTTACCCTAACTAGAACACCACCAGACTCTCGTAGCTTGCATTTTAAAAAAGAGAGATTTTCAAGTAAATTATCTCCCTAAGATTGGAAACAAACTATATTTGGTAATTTATTAGTTTAGTGTCGAAAGAAGAGATTGGAGCCTCATCACGTAACACTCCAAAGAAAGCCGTGGAGAGAAATTCTAACTACTGTATTAAGAACGAATTAAAAAAAACATTAGACAAGAAAACAGAACAGAAAATTAAAGCCTTTGAAATGTGGATTTATAGAAGAATAGGTAGAATTGGATGGAAGGAAAAGATAACAAACGATAAAGTTTTAAAACAACTGAAAATAAAAAGAGAACTACTAAATACAATTAAGACAAATGAAATTTTGGGGCATGTTAAAAGACACAACAGCCTACTAAAAGTAATATTGGAAGGGAAAATACAAGGTAAAAGAGGCAGAGGCAGACCAAGACTAACATGGACGAGTAAAGGTAAAGGCATCAAGATGCACCAAGATGCGTAGAGATGCGAAGCTGCTGTAAAGCTGATGATAATGGCGATACTAAAAAAAAGAAGAAGAAAAGTGGTATGGTGACAGCTTTACGTGGTAATGGACGAAACAAAAGTCGACGTTTCGGCCCAGTAGGCCTTCATCTGGAAGAACAACAAATTATTATTATATTATATATATTATTATACTATAACGTTATATATAATTTTTGTGTTTGTTGTTCGTCCAGATGAAGGCCTACTTGGCCGAAACGTCGACTTTTGTTTCGTCCATTACCACGTAAAGCTGTCACCATACCACTTTTCTTCTTCTTTTTTTTAGTATCGCCATGGACGAGTAACATCAAAAGATGGACAAGTCAATCTATATCAGCCTGCACCATCAAAGCAAGAAACAAGAGTAGAATGGCGATCCATGGTAGCCAACCTTCGTTGCGGAGAAGGCACTCGATGATGATGATGATGATGATGATGATGATGATGATGATGAGTGTTGAAATCCTATTTCTGCTAAACGAGTGGTCTCTCCTGACTGACCGCATCGACAGCTTCAGTTTTTGTGCATTTAATTGTTTTGTTTGTTTTTCAACAGGGTTTAGCCTAGTTTAAAGTATTCCTAACCCATGGGTCTTTTAATGACAGATTGTAGAACAACCGAAGAAAGTGATATGGGACGTTACTCCGAACAGAAATACGCTAAACTAGTAATTTACCCTTTATTTATACCAATAACAAAAAAAAAAGCCTAAGAAAATGCAGTTACAGTAGAACATGTGTGTACTTATCGGTTCGGCGAGAAAGGTAATGCTTTAAAAAAAAATTACAATGGAAATAGGCCACACAAAAAATTAAAAGTGTGTACACATGTACAACATAGTGACGGAAAACGAAAGCATTGAAGGTTACAGTTTCAGTTCACACATGAAATTGAAACACTGGTTTATGAAGAGCGTTTAGAAGAAAGAGAACCAAATAGAAAACGCATAAACTGAGACGCATCTAGAACCAAATATTTGTATTGCTGTATCCTTTATGTTTGCTTCTTGCCTCAGAGTTTCTCCAAACATTTGTTTATTTATTTTATTTCGTCTTTTATTTTTTAAAAGACTTTCTTGGAAACAAGACGAATTCCGAGAAACACTAGGTGTGCCAGGTTGGACTGGACCATACACAAACTTACTTGTTAGTTGTTAGCACTAGTACTAGTTGCTGTTGACAGTGTTGAGTGTTTGATGTCACAACTTTAGCACTTGTGGTAAGTTAATTATTGTATTATTTTCTGTCACCATTTTACTTAACTTGAACATTTATATTTATAGTGTTTTATATGACTATGGTGAGAGGAGCGAAGAATATAGCCACTGTCACCTGTCATGAATGTGTGGCTACTTGGGTCCTGACTATGGTGAGAGGAACAAAGAATATAGCCACTGTCACCTGTCATGAATGTGTGGCTACTTGGGTCCTGACTATGGTGAGAGGAACAAAGAATATAGCCACTGTCACCTGTCATGAATGTGTGGCTACTTGGGTCCTGACTATGGTGAGAGGAACAAACAAAGAATATAGCCACTGTCACCTGTCATGAATGTGTGGCTACTTAGGTCTTAGTCTTGACCATGGTGAGAGGAGCAAAGAGTATAGCCACTGCTGCCTTCCATGAATGTGTGGCTACTTGGGTCCTGACTATAGTGAGAGGAGCAAAGAATATAGGTACTGTCGTCTGCCTTGCATGTGTGGCTACCTGGGTCCTGACCATGGTGAGAGAAGCGAAGAATATAACCAGGCATGTTGTAAGACATTTAAAGGGGGTGGCTTAGGAAATTTGGGGACAAGGTTTTCACCTGTGCCACAGAGTTTGTGCATCTAAGACAGAACCATCTTCACTGCTTTCACTATTGTATGGCAGGTGTGCTCCATATACTGGGGAATGTGCTGAGGAGTGTTTCTGATGGAGTTGTCTGTGCTGTTGTGTAATGAACATGATCTTTGAACTAAACTAAACTAAGAGACAGAGAATGCAAAACAAATAAGTACAAGAATAGGAAGCATTTTTAACATGAAGAAGAATACTTGTAATAAATAATAATTAATTGATTCTTCCAATTTTTTTTTGTCCACTTCCTTTTAGATTGTTAGTCCTTTTGTTGTGAAGAGAAATGTAAAGCTCTAATTCTTGCCATTCGATTCAGTGAGACTAAATCTAAGAGTAGTAAATTATTATTATAATTAAAATTTGTTGTATCGGGAAGAAATATGGATGTAAATAAAAGAAACATGAATCTGTAACTGAAGCCCTTGAAATGTAGGTTTATAGGAGAATTGAGGAAATAGGTGGACAGATATGAAAACAAATGACATTTGTAAAAAGTTGAAAATTAAGATTGAACTAAACAAATACATGTAATGAGGTTCTGAAATAGTTAACAACAATAGAAGTTTTATTAAATGCAATTTTAACAAGCAAATGATGTATGTAAGTTTTTTTTTTCTTTTTGCAAATACAGAGACGCAATAATTTATTGAAAGTTATCAGTGAAGGAAAAATACAAGGTAAACAAGACAGAAGCAGACAATAACTAAAGTGGGAAGATAACATCATGAGGTGAACTAATGACAGCAAGTACCATCAAGGCAAAAAGTGGTGTTGAATAACAATTCACAATAGCCAGTCTTCCGTCAATTAGCACTAGATGATGATTATAGACCATGCAAAACAGAGATTTGAGAAATAAACTATAATGGATTTCTATTCCTGTTAATATTCATGCCAGTATTAAGCTTAAGTGGGTCCTAGATTTCTTTCGTATGAGGTGCATGTTCACATCGTATAGAAGTCTCAATATTGAAGATACGTAAAGTGTTAGAGCAGCAACAGTAGCTCAATACCAACATTGCACCATATACCCAAACATCAAAGTGCCAATCAATAGTAATAAAATAATAGAATATTTCTACCACCCCACTTATCAGTGTCATGAACAACCTCAGAACAATAAAGAAAGTTCATGTGAGATGATATCCTTGAGGGGGGACAAACAAGAATATGATCAGAAAAATAATGGGAATTTAAAAAAAACAAATATAGAAAAAACAAATGTTGCAGCTACACCATGTATTAACAAACACACAGAAGGATATAAGATAGATCTAGCAGCCCATGAGTGGAGCCTGTTACCAACACAAACCTGTGACAATCAACTGGTTTTAAAGCTGGAAAAAAGAACAAGTTATAAATAACAAATATTGCTAAAAACAGACAGCTGACAGTGCAACATATTTGACCATTGTATGGGATTTTAGGCATTGATGTTGATGCCAATTTCAGTAATCTGTTTCATGATGCTTCACAGATCCTTCAAAGAGCCAAAGATCTTGTCTTTCAGCCATTTAAAAAAGAAGAAAAAATAAATTGTATCTTGAAATGAATTGTATGGTTGCATGTACTGGAGTTCAGCATTTTCCGGAGACTCATCAAAAGAGTACTCTAGGTAGTAATAGTTGAATCAGCAGGAGCAGAACAGGAATCACAAGAGTACTATATTTACTGAATCAGCAAGAGCAGAACAGGAATCACAAGAGTACTATATTTACTGAATCAGCAAGAGCAGAACAGAAATCACAAGAGTACTATATTTACTGAATCAGCAAGAGCAGAAAATAAATTGAAACTTTCATTTCAATGATTTGAACTAAGTGTGTAAGCATCACAAATTGACAATTAACATAGACAAGACAGAGTTCATGCTTTGTATTAAGATAAGAAAATAAAGCACAAATCTTCATTTTAAAAAAAAATTAATTAAAGCAACTAGCAGAATTTATAAACTTTGACACTGTAAGTCAATATAGATATTTAAATGGATAAATGGTTATTTACATATCATCTTCCTAACCCCCTCCAACCCTCCCTCCCTCCATCCATCTATCCGTCCTCCCTCCCTTCATCCCTTCATCCCTTCCTTTCTCCCTCCCTCCCTTTCTTTCTTTCTTTCTTTCTTTCTTTCTTTCTTTCTTTCTTTCTTTCTTTCTTTCTTTCTTTCTTTCTTTCTTTCTTTCTTTCTTCCTTTCTTTCTTTCTCATTTGCCTTTCAGCATCGAAGGAAGATATGGTTTGCGGTTTCTTGCTCTTCTATTGGTCTCTTCTGCTTTTAACCTCAGAGTGTTTCAAGCATTTTATTTATTCACCCTTTTCTTGGTCGGCCTCTTGGTCTGGTGTTTTCATTATCTATGTTGGTGACTTGTTGTATTAGATTTAGTTCTTGATGTCTTATCACATGCCTAAACCACTTAATCTGTTCTCACTTTATGTATTCAATATCTGGTTCCATTCCTAGTCTTTTTCATAACACTTCCTTTTAAATCTTATCTCTCAGACTGTTACCTGTCAGGCTTCTGATACACTCCTTCTGTGGTGGTTAGTTTTCTAATAGTTCTTGAGTCTAAGGTCCATGTCTGGCACTTACAGCACAATGTTGGGATAAAGATAGTCCTATAAATAGCTTGCTTCGTTTCTGTTACTTCTTTGTTCGACAGTAGTGTTGAGTTCTGTCCGATAACTTGACATGCTTTGTTACACCTTTAGTCTATTTCTGTACTTGTATGTTGTTATAAGTCAGGGTACTCCCTGAGTATTTGAATTCTTTCACTTGTTTTAGGGAAGTGCCATCTCTCATTATCTTGGTGTCTTGCACTTCTTTGATATCGTCTTATTTATGTTGATTTCCATATTGTTTTGTTTCCTGACTCTGTTAAGTCTGTCTTGATGTTCTTGCGTGTCTTCTATTTTTGTGTGTTTCAGTGCTTGGACATCTACAAAAAGGAGCATAGATTGATAATAAATTTTGCAAAGCAGACCAAGTGTTTGGGCATGGTTTCAACATTACTTAATAAATGTATTTATTTATGACTCTAATATAAAAAGAGAGCACTATATAACACAATATTCCCCCCACACTCTACTGTCAGTGCTAATATTGGATTCTAACTGCTAAAGAAAAAGAAAACTTGTTTCTAAACAGATGATATTTCTAATATGGACGCTGAATGTGACATAAAAAAACTGAGATATATATGAAGTTATATGAAAATGAGTTGAAGTAGACTTTAGGTTTTAGAACTGATTGACATCGCTGCATGTGGGACATTCCAATATTTGCTCTAATCCATCAACCAAGAAAGTGTCCATTCTAATTGTTCATACATTTCTAGTGAACTTTTGAGGTTCTGGAAAAAACGGTGCACAGTTCATGATGCACACTTCCAGGTCACTGTAACTGTCATTGCAGGCAGCATGACATTCATGTGCCTCATGTAAAATCCGTGTTGACTTTATGGTTAGTGCACACGCCCCTAGAATTACTGTCCCAACAAATGAAGTCTGGGCTCCACTTTAGTGAAACACTCAGTCCAATGCAGTCCAGAATATGGTCAATTTGTCGTTGAATGCAGATCAAAGCCTGTGCTTGGTACTGATCCACTTAAATCAATGGTTAGTCGCTTGCAGCATGGATCTCCGCATGCTGGCACCAAAACCATATTGACCTTGTGGTCAGATGAATGGAATTGGACCATTACTGTTTCCGCAAACGAAAATCCAGACCAGAAATAATCACTTGAACAACACTGCAGCAAAAATGCCAAGTTAAAAATCTGATTATCTTGGGATGCCATACCAACTGGAAGTCCAGAGTTGAAGTAACACCAGCGCTGCATCATATTAGGAAATAACAGAAAGATGGCTTGGACATGCAATATGATCACCACCAGTTAGCATCTCTCAGAAGCAATGGAGAGAGGGAAAAAGGTAAACCTGGAAGACAATGGTTTAATGAAATAGCAGAAACCATGATGGGCAAGATGTAGGAGACTATTATTAAGCTTCGATTATGACCATTCATAAAATTTCAATCGCAAAATTTAACATTTAAAAAATCTACAGTTTAAAAATCTCACCACACGAGGTTGCCTTGGCCTGCCGTGTACCTTCATAAGTGTTGGCATCATTTATTCAGGATTGGCCATTGAGACTACACATGTTTTTGTTCTCAAAAGAACGCTGGTTCATCATAAAAAATACAATTGTTTTGTGAGATTGTACATTTCAGCCCAAATATATAAAATTAATAACATTTCTAAAAACTGAACCAAAGCTGACAGTTCAACCGCAGGCCGGACGCTCATCAACAGTTTGTTACCTGTGCCCCTCAAAGGACAGAAAAATGATAACAAACTTTTGTGTTATTTACAATAAAGCTATTTGTCAAGGACATAATGTCCCTCTTTGTACTGGCTGTGCTCCTGAATTATTTGCATTATTTTTAAGTTTCATTCATTACTAAAAGTCATGTTTTAACATATTTGTAACAAAATGTAACAAGAAAAATATTTTTTCTCACAGTTACATAGGTTTTTATTGTAAGTTTTAAAATTGATGATAGTTTCATAAAACAGTTATGTTGAAATAAATATCATAATCTAGAGTTACGCATTGATCCAAAGACTCCACTTGAAAGGCAGCAGAGGCAGAGGATAGTAAAGTGAATTATTCTAAGCTTTATGTCCAAGTTTGTATAAGTATTGAGATTAGACCTTCCATATCTAATCTAGCTGGTTTTTAAATTAGATGTAAACATTTATTTCCTTTCTATTGATTTTTTCCCCTTTCGGTATTTTTAGATGAGTCTTAAGTTCAATGTGATTCCCCAAATAGGTTTGCTTATCTGTCATTTCTGATTATCTGTTGTCAACATATGCTTTTGTGTTGATAAGTTAAAGATGAAGATATATATATATATATCTGTGTTTGTGATGTACTCCACTTTTTTTGTTGATGATATACCCCACTTTTTTGTGGATGGTATACCCCACTTTTTTGTGTGGATGGTATACCCCACTTTTTTGTGGATGGTATGCCCCATTTTTTTGTGGATGGTATACCCCATTTTTTTGTGGATGGTATACCCCACTTTTTTTGTTAATGGTATAACCCACTTTTTTTTTAATGGTATACCCCACTTTTTTTTGGATGGTATACCCCACTTTTTTTTTGGATGGTATGCCCACTTTTTTGTGGATGGTATACCCCACTTTTTTTGTTGATGGTATACCCCACTTTTTTTTGAATGGTATACCCCACTTTTTTTTGGATGGTATGCCCCACTTTTATGTGGATGGTATACCCCACTTTTTTTGTTGATGGTATACTCCACTTTGTTGTTGATGGTATACCTCACTTTTTGTTGTTGATGGTATACTCCACTATGTTGTTGATGGTATACCCCACTTTTTTTTGTTGATGGTATACTCCACTTTGTTGTTGATGGTATACCCCACTTTTTTTGTTGATGGTATACTCCACTTTCTTGTGGATGGTATTCCCAACTTTTTGTTGTTGATGGTATACCCCATTTTTTTGTGGATGGTATTCCCCACTTTTTGTTGTTGATGGTATACCCCATTTTTTTGTGGATGGTATTCCCCACTTTTTGTTGTTGATGGTATACCCCATTTTTTTGTGGATGATATTCCCCACTTTTTGTTGTTGATGGTATACCCCACTTTTTTGTGGATGGTATACTCCACTTTTTTTGTTTATGGTATACTCCACTTTTTTGTGGATGGTATACCCCATTTTTTGTGGATGGTATTCCCCACTTTTTTGTGGATGGTATACCCCATTTTTTTGTGGATGATATTCTCCACTTTTTGTTGTTAATGGTATAGTAAAGTAAAGTACCCCCCGTCACGCCAAGTGGCGTATAGGGAAATATGGTGTTAGTGACCCTATATTTTACAGACCTTCAGCACATGATTTTTGGGGTAATGTGGTCGGTATTACGCCCGTGCTGCTTTTACTTTCCCAGAAAAAATCCGGTACCCATTTAAGGCTGGGTGAACGCCATCGGTTGGGATCGAACCCTACCCCTTGTCCGTAGTAGTCCAGTTCACTAACCACTGAGCTATCGCGGCTCCCACTAATTTTTAGGGAATTAGTAAAACCCAGGTGTCCTCGCCAGGGTACGAACCCCGGCTGTTGCCGTGGTAAGCCAACCGCCTATCGATTGCGCTAACCGGACACCCTGTTGATGGTATACTCCACTTTTTTGTGGATGGTATACTCCACTTTTTTGTTGATGGTATACTCCACTTTTTTGTTGATGGTATATCCCACTTTTTTGTTGATGGTATACTCCACTTTTTTGTTGATGGTATACCCCACTTTTTGTTGATGGTATACTCCACTTTTTTGTTGATGGTATACTCCACTTTTTTGTTGATGGTATACTCCACTTTTTTGTTGATGGTATACTCCACTTTTTTTGTTGATGGTATACTCCACTTTTTTGTGGATGGTATACTCCACTTTTTTTGTTGATCGTATACTCCACTTGTTGTTGTTGATGGTATACCCCACTTTTTGTTGTTGATGGTATACTCCACTTTTTTTGTTGATGGTATACTCCACTTTTTGTTGTTGATGGTATACTCCACTTTTTTGTGGATGGTATACCCCACTTTTTGTTGTTGATGGTATACTCCACTTTTTTTGTTGATGGTATACCCCACTTTTTGTTGTTGATGGTATACTCCACTTTTTTGTTGATGGTATACTCCACTTTTTTGTTGTTGATGGTATACCACACTTTTTTGTGGATCAAATACTAAGTTAGTCCAATACATTTCAAATTGTAAAATCTGATGTTGTCACAGTTAATTTTGAGCTACCAGAGGCTCAATCATCTACATGTAGGCTGACTAAAGCAAGTCTCTACACAGATTATTTTATGTCATTGATGCAGAAGAGACAGAGTGAGTCTGTTTATTATTCATTCAATCATTTTACAGAGACATCTTGTTAGAATAAGATATAAGTTGCCATCTCTGTTTTTGGACTTGTCCTTAGAATTGGAATTAGTATTGCTTTCTTCTAGGTCCTAGCTGTAGAATTGGAATTAGTATTGCTTTCTTCTAGATCCTAGCTGTAGAATTGGAATTATATTGCTTTCATCTAGATCCTACCGGTAGAATCAGAATTAGTATTGTTTTCTTCTAGATCCTAGCTGTAGAATTGGAATTAGTACTGCTTTCTTCTAGATCCTAGCTGTAGAATTGGAATTAGTATTGCTTTCTTCTAGATCCTAGCTGTAGAATTGGAATTAGTACTTCTTTCTTCTAGATCCTAGCTGTAGAATTGGAATTAGTATTGCTTTCTTCTAGATCCTAGCTGTAGAATTGGAATTAGTATTGCTTTCTTCTAGATCCTAGCTGTAGAATTGGAATTAGTATTGCTTTCTTCTAGATCCTAGCTGTAGAATTGGAATTAGTACTTCTTTCTTCTAGATCCTAGCTGTAGAATTGGAATTAGTATTGCTTTCTTCTAGATCCTAGCTGTAGAATCGGAATTAGTACTGCTTTCTTCTAGGTCCTTGCTGTAGAATAGGAATTAGTACTGCTTTCTTCTAGATCCTAGCTGTAGAATTGGAATTAGCACTGCTTTCTTCTAGATCCTAGCTGTAGAATTGGAATTAGCACTGTTTTTTACTAGGTCCTAGCTGTAGAATCGGAATTAGTACTGCTTTCTTCTAGGTCCTAGGTGTAGAATCAGAATTAGTATTGTTTTCTTCTAGATCCTAGCTGTAGAATTGGAATTAGTATTGCTTTCTTCTAGATCCTAGCTGTAGAATCGGAATTAGCACTGCTTTCTTCTTGGTCCCAGCTGTAGAATAGGAATTAGTACTGCTTTCTTCTAAATTTAGACATTTTACTTGTTGTGCAGGTCTTACTGAAAAGTTAATAAGTTTAACTTTTCACTTTGCTCATTGGCTTGAGGTGAAGAAGAATGTCAGACATTTTGTTTGGGCCATGAGCTTGTTTTTTGGCATAGAAGTTTTACAGACATGTTCAAGTTTGTCTTTATCTTGTAACAAATTCCTTTATTTGGCTCCAATGGAGTACAAAGTATTCCAAAAATACTTTTATTGCTTAGTTGTATCATTATGAGTATCTTGTTAATTTCTAGAAATATAAGAGATAGCATGTGTACTTCCTGGTTGAAGTAATTTCTTAAAAATGTTAAATCATCAAAGACATTTGAATTCAAAGTTAAATACATTTTCCAGCTTAAAACTGGATAAATGAAGTAAAAAATATGATAAGTCAAGTTCAAAACATCATTTGTTGAATTTAACTTCCCTGGTTGTTTGAATTCTAAAATTGTTTACCATTTCTCTAAATGGCAATCTTAATCATGGATAATAAACATGGATAATAAACATTGGTAAGACATAAATTATTAGAGAGAGAAGGGGGGAATCTTTGAAGGTAACTTTATGTGTTTTTACTGAAATCCACAAGTATAAAGTAGAACAAAAAGAATGAAGAACACCTGGATGACAGGAGTAGAAGAGTAGTTGAAGCCATGTGTTGATAGCTTAACATGATGGTCTCCAAGAAGGTTTGTGGCAAATTTTAGTGGTGTATTCTTTATACATCATAAGGCATGATGGGTAGACTTCAGTTTTTAAAACTTCCTAAGGAACTTCAAAGATAGGAGAGGTCTGACCCTCACATAAGAGAGGTCTGACCGGCACATAGGAGAGGTTGAACCAGCACATATAAGAGGTCTGACCAGCACATAGAGTGAGAGCAGTCAAAGATTCACAACTGATTACGTATGTCAGGATCAGTGGACAAGAAAGTGTCAAACCTAAGATAGATATGTCAGGCCAAAAGACAGAAATATTGTGGCATTTAGAAAACTAGCAACAAGATGCATCTACTCCCACTTAACATCCTTTTAAGGGTGGATGATGAGAAGTAGTTGTCAGATGAAGGCAGAAGAATAAGAATAGCTTGTCTTTTTGTAATGTTTCAGTAATTCACATTTAATATAATCTCTTTGTGTCTTCTTAGCAACCAGAAGATGCCGCATCGGAAACAGAACAAGAAGCACCGCAAGAAGAAGAGAAACTTATCTATGACAGAACAAACTCTGAAACAAAAACAGAGGAAAAACTTGAACATCCAAGGCCACACTTTGTTGCCATTGACATAAGTTGTGTCACAGGGGCATCAAGTGATACTGTTAGTTCAGTTCCATCGACTGAATCAAAGACTCCTTTGTCATATCGTTCATTAGTAAAATCACAAGGTGATTGTTTAGTGGCTTGTGATGGAATCTGTTTGTATCAAAACTTGTTTTCTAGAAATGAAAAAGCAAGTAAATACAATCAACAGCCTGTGACTGATGTAGAAGGGAATATAAATACAGGTACAGAAGCAGACAAGACCCTTCTGTATACCATTGAATCGGCTGATCTTGACTTGGCCATAATATTTCTAAAGGGAGACCACACTTTCTCACAGAATGGACTTGACAGAGCTCTGATCTCCTCTTGTCGTCAAGGGCTCAAATATCTGGTCCAGACACTTGTTCGTCTTGGGGCCAATGTACAGTTCAGTGAGACACATGGAAGCACACCGTTGTTGATTTGTGCAGAAAGTGGTTTTGTTGATATTGTCCGTTTTCTCCTTAAGATGAAAGCAGATGTGAATGTATCCAACTCTGCCGGTGACACAGCTTTGATTCTGTCAATAAAGACATCAGGATCATTAGAGATGGTGAAAGTTCTTCTACAACAGAAAGGAATAGACATCAACCATCAGAACAGGAATGGGTACACAGCTCTCATGAGGGCAATGGAGGTCAGGGATGTTGATGTGATGAAGTTGTTGATGGACAGAACCATCAGGCTGAGTGAGGATCGTATTTATGGAGCTGTTTTTAGACATAGATTTTTGGAACTCAGACAAACTTTCAGTAACAAAGAAATGAGAGAGAAAGAGATTGCAGACAAATGTGGACTTGGGAATATTTACCAAATTTTGAAAACATATCAAAAGACACGAGAATCACCATTGTTGATGGCTGTTAGCACACAAGATGTAGAAGCATTAAATATGTTGTTGGACTGTCACTTTGTAGAGAGGCATGATGTGCAGGAGGCATTCACAAAAATATTTGAAAAAATTGACGTAAGAAAAGTTAAAAACATTTGTAATATTGAGACAGCAATGATAAGAGACTATTAGAATGTGGAGCAGTCATAAACATAGGCTGGTACCATGGTTCTAGTCCACTGTCTATTGCTGTTCAGACAGGAGACTACAGTCTGGTTGAGCTGTTATGTCAACATCTTGATCAACAACAACTTAAGCATCAGAACACAACAGGGGCTTTAAAAGCAGCAGCCATGTCTGATCGCTGTGACCTCATTGAACTTTTACTCAAATATCACGCAGACAATATTAATGGTTATAATTATTCTGATTCCCCACTGGACAATGCCCTCATTTGTGGACATTTTGAAAGTGCTAAAGTGCTTATCAAACATGGAGCTGAAATGGACATTAGAAGTGCCCTTAAGTCAGCAGTGACAGAACAAGTTCCAGAGTACATGAACTATCTCTTGAAGAACTGTCAGTCAGAAGTAGCCACTTATGTCACAGAGAAGGCAGACAATCTCAACAGCTTGTTAGTGTCTGCAGCTGAAGGTGGGAACCTGGAGATTATCAGGCATCTTCTTGATGCTGGTGCAGATGTTAATCTTGGGAAAGTTTCTGGAGTGACACCTCTGGTGGAGTCAAAAGATGGGGATGTTGCCAGGTTTCTTATCAGTAAGGGAGCAAATGTCAATCATGTGATGCTTGATGGAAATACTCCATTGCTTAAGATTTTGGGTGAAAGATATAAATATGTCCATTCTAATGGAAGATGTGAGTATGCCTCTTCTGACATGGAGATTGTGAAAGTTTTGCTAGAAAATGGAGCTTCAGTGAATGGAAGACAAAGTAGAGGTAGAACACCAATAATGGTGGCAGCTTCTAAAGAAGGAAGTGTGACCATGTTACAGGTCTTGCTAGATCATGGCGCTGATTTTAATGGCCAGGATGATGAAGGTGATACAGCTCTAATTTGTGCTGTCAGGGGACACTGTACTCAGAATTTATCGTTTCTGCTTCATTTTGCTAAAGAGAAAAATCTGTGCCTTAATGTTCAAAACAATAAAGGATTATCAGCTCTGATGTTTGCTGCAACTTCTGGCTATCCCAAGTTATTGAAAGAACTGGTTGATTACAATGTTGATGTGAATATTAAAGATAACAATGGTAATACTGCATTGTTGAATTCAATAATTGAAAAATCCTCATTTTCTGTTGAGATCCTGACAACTTTGATAAGAGCTGGGAGTGATGTGAATTGTCAGAACAATGATGGTCTCTCTCCCTTGATGCTTGCCGCTAGAAGTTGTCATGAAGATGTCATATTACACCTACTTAGTTCAGGAGCAGATGTGAATGCTGTCAGCAAAAAGGATGCCACAAAAACAGCGATCTCATTTCTACAAACTACAGGGTATCTTGGTAGAGATAAAAAGTCTTGCCTTCAAGCTTTACTAAGGACAGGTGCCAGTTCTTCATACGTAAACCCAAGTATTCTTCATGAACTAATTATTAATAATGAGTTCGATATTATGTTCGAGCTGATTCGATGTGGATTAGGACCAGTGGATGTCAAGGCTGAAAGTTTACCTCTCAAACTCAGAAACAAAGATATCAGTCATGTTTCCCCATTGTGTGTGGCACTGTTGGCAGGAAATGACTTACTGGCCTGCGGTTTTGTGGAGAATTTGTTTCTGACCAGCTCTGATGTGACGACCTTGACAGGCAACAAGAACCTCCTTCAAGTCCTTGAAAGAAATAATCACAAGAATTGTCAAGACTTCCTTGATGAGATGTCCTCACAGCCGCTGTCACTGCTGCAGCTGGCCTTTGTGGCAGTGTCATCAGCTGTAGGTTCATCCCCTGGACGTGAGATCAGGGTCAACTTGCTGCCCTTACCTCAGGTCATGAAAGACAAGCTGCTCTTTAAAACAAAAGAGTTACAACTCAATATTGAAAAAGATGACATAGTTACATTTTTTGATAAATATCAAGAAAGAAATATTATTACTCTCTTTCAATTTGTCAGCAGCTATGATATTGAGTACTTCTGTGCTGACAATAGCAGTGATAGTGATTATTAAGATTATAGTTTCTATGGCAGTGACACTGACTGAAAATGCTGACAATATTAGGACAGTAACCTCTCTGTCACATTATAAATTATTTCTATGTTTTCTTTTGTGTATTTTCTTATTTACTTTGTCAATTTGTTTAGCTCCAACAAGCAAACTGACATCTTGTATGTTGATTATTTTGTTTCTCTAATAACCACACACATTTTTTGACTCTCACTTTTATGATTGTGGTAAGTAGGCAGTTAGCAATGTTTGCTGTGACAGTAATGTCTGGTAGGAGATTTGTGTTTGATGAAATAGCAATGTTTGCTGTGACAGTAATGTCTGGTAGGAGATTTATGTTTGATGAAATAGCAATGTTTGCTGTGACAGTAATGTCTGGTAGGAGATTTGTGTTTGATGAAATAGCAATGTTTGCTGTGACAGTAATGTCTGGTAGGAGATTTGTGTTTCATGAAATAGCAATGTTTGCTGTGACAGTAATGTCTGGTAGGAGATTTATGTTTGATGAAATAGCAATGTTTGTAGAGAAAGTTATGTTTGTTGAGAGAGTAATATTTGTTGAGACTGCAGTGTTTGTTGAGACAGTAATATTTGCTATGACAATGTCTGGTAAGAGATTTGTGTTTGATGAAAGTGCAATGTTTGTTGAGACAATAATGTCTGTTGAGACAGTAACGTTTGTTGAGACAGTAGTGGTTGTTGAGACAGTAGTGGTTATTGACACAGTAATGGTTGTTGATACAGTAATGATTGTTGAAACAGTAAAGTTTATTGAGACAATAATGGTTGTTAAGACAGTAATGTTTGTTGAGACAATAATGTTTGTTAAGACAGTAATGTTTGTTGAGACAATATTTGTTGAGATGGTAATTTTTGTTAAGACAGTAATGTTTGTTGGGACAGTAATTGTTGTTGAGAAATAATTGTTGAGACAATATTTGTTGGGACAATAATTTTTGTTGAGAGAGTAATGGTGGGTTGTTGGGACAATAATTTTTGTTGAGAGAGTAATGGTTGTTAAGACAGTAATGTTTGTTTGACCATAGCGGCTGTTGAGAAATTAATGTTTGTTGAGACAGTTATGTTTGTTGAAACAATGATATTTGTTGAGATGGTAATGCTTGTTAAGACAGCAATGTTTGTTAAGACAGTAATTGTTGTTGAGAAAATAATTGTTGAGACAATATGGTTGTTGGGACAATAATTTTTGTTGAGAGAGTAATGATTGTTAAGACAGTAATGTTTGTTCAGACAATAATGTTTGTTGAGACCATAATGCTTGTTAAGACAGAAATATTTGTTGAGACCATAATGGTTGTTGAAAAAATAATTGTTCAGAGAGTAATGGTTGTTGAGACAGTAATGTTTGTTGAGATAATAATGTTTGTTAAGACAATAATATTTGTTGAGACAATAATGGGTGTTGAGACAGAAATGTGTAGTGAGATAGTAATTTTTTGTTGATGCAACAATGGTTGTTGAGACAGTAATATTTGTTGAGAAACTAATGGTTGTTGAGACAGTAATATTTGTTGAGAAACTAATGGTTGTTGAGATAGTAATATTTGTTGAGAAACTAATGGTTGTTGAGAGAGTAATATTTGTTGAGAAACTAATGGTTGTTGAGATAGTAATATTTGTTGAGAAACTAATGGTTGTTGAGAGAGTAATATTTGTTGAGAAACTAATGGTTGTTGAGAGAGTAATATTTGTTGAGACACTAATGGTTGTTGAGACAGTAATATTTGTTGAGACACTAATGGTTGTTGAGACAATTCTATACCTTCTTCAGTTGCTGTGTTTTTTTTTTTATGACTAACCTTATGTTTTGAAAATGATGTTAAATGTGCAAAAACACTTTCTTTTAGTTGTTTACTGTCGGCTGTCATATGTTATTGTTTACAGTTTGCTGTCGTATATTGTTGTTGTTTATTGTCAGCTGTGGTATGTTGTAATTGTTTATTGTCAGCTGTGGCACATTGTAAAGGGTTAAGGCATAAAAAAGCGAAGCTGCAGTAAAGCTGAATGTGAGGAAAAATTAAAAAATAAAAAATAAAAAAAATGGTATGTAAGAAGCTTTACGTGATAAGTGGACGACACAGACTAAACAACGTTTCGGCCCAATAGGTCTTCATCAGGAACAAACAAAAAAGCACACACACAAAACTAATAACGAAACAACTAAAACAAAAACAATCGAAATGTGTTAAAGAAAACAAAATTAACTATCCTGTCAAAACAATAGGAAATAGCAACCAAGTGCGGCTGTCGTGAACGTAGAGAAACATGCCGAAATGTGCGCAAGTGCACAAAGAACCAGAGGAGTTCACACAGGGGTCAGTGTGCAAACACAAAGGATTGCAATACAATCGAATAGTAGACTAACATGTGTTCAAAAGGCGGTAAGAGTGAGATGTCTGAGAGTGGGGTACAATAAAAACAAATGAGGGGTAAGGAGCACAGGTATAGAGAAAACCGAAGTGTCTCATAAGGGACTAGAGGAGAAGAACTATAAATAGCATGGCATAGTAAGTAGACCAAAGAAACCAAATATGTGCAGTAGAGAAGGCTATGCAAAAGGGAAGGAGCAACCAAAAGGAAACTATGCGTATGAGTGTGATACATTCATAACTCTCGGGGTCAGCGAACCATACTGGATAATGAGGCGATTTTCACAAGGTATAGCGGCTGCGGTCGCCAGAGTGACAAAGGACAATACCAGTGACACGGATGTCGTCTTTGCCCTTGTGATCAGGGGAGTTTAAGTGGGAAGACATCGGAGTACCAGTATTCTGTTGGACATCCCATAGATGTTCACAAAATCTTTCCGCTAATCTTCTCCCAGACTCACCAATATAGGTCATGTGGCATCGTTGGCATATGATGGCATAAATGATGTTGCGGGACACACATGTGAAGCTATGCTTGATCTCGAACCGTCCATTAGAGAACAAGACCGAGTCAGCAGGGAGCACATAGGCACAGGTGCTCCCTGCTGACTCGATCTTTATTTTTTAATTTTTCCTGCGGTACATTGTAGTTGTTTATTGTCAGCTGTGGTACATTATAGTTGTTTATTGTCAGCTGTTGTACATTGTAGTTGTTTACTGTCAGCTGTTGTACATTATAGTTGTTTATTGTCAGCTGTTGTACATTATAGTTGTTTATTGTCAGCTGTTGTACATTATAGTTGTTTATTGTCAGCTGTTGTACATTATAGTTGTTTATTGTCAGCTGTTGTACATTATAGTTGTTTATTGTCAGCTGTTGTACATTATAGTTGTTTACTGTCAGCTGTTGTACATTATAGTTGTTTATTGTCAGCTGTTTTAAATTGCATCTATTTGCCTACCACATCCAGCCTGTTATGGTAAGTTGTTGTGTACCAGTTTTCTTGACATCTTCAATCCCTACTAACTTATCTAGACAATTTGTCTGTGTCTAGTGCCACTGCAAGGAGAAAGTAGGGTCTTTTTCAGCTTTGGTTAACTGACCCTTATGCATGCAAGCAATCAACTATGAGACACTGACCCTAATGATGTAAAGCAATCAACTATGAGACACTGACCCTAATGCAGGAAAATAATCAACTACGAGACACTGACCATTTTCAGCATAGAAATCCTTATACATATTCACAATACAATAATGTTTATTGAGATAATTTTGTTTAGGGAGACAATAATGTTTAGTCACATAATTTTGTTAAGGGACACAATAATGTTTAGTCACATAATTTTATTTAGTGAGACAATAATGTTTAGTCACATAATTTTGTTAAGGGACACAATAATGTTTAGTCACATAATTTTGCTTAGGGAGACATAATGTTTAGTCACATAATTTTGTTTAGGGAGATAATAATGTTTAGTTACATAATTTTATGTAGTGAGACAATAATGCTTAGTCAGATAATTTTATTTAATGAGACAATAATGTTTAGTCACATAATTTTATTTATTGAGACAATAATGTTTAGTCACATAATTTTGTTTAGGGAGACAATAATGTTTAGTCACATAATTTTGTTTAGGGAGACAATAATGTTTAGTCACATAATTTTGTTTAGGGAGACAATAATGTTTAGTCAGATATTTTTGTTTAGGGAGACAATAATGTTTAGTCACATAATTTTATTTAATGAGACAATAATGTTTAGTCACATAATTTTATTTAGGGAGACAATAATGTTTAGTCAGATAATTTTATTTAATGAGACAATAATGTTTAGTCACATATTTTTGTTTAGGGAGACAATAATGTTTAGTCACATAATTTTATTTAGTGAGACAATAATGTTTAGTCAGATAATTTTGTTAAGGGAGACAATAATGTTTAGTCAGATAATTTTGTTAAGGGAGACAATAATGTTTAGTCAGATAATTTTGTTAAGGGAGACAATAATGTTTAGTCACATAATTTTATTTAATGAGACAATAATGTTTAGTCACATAATTTTATTTAGTGAGACAATAATGTTTAGTCAGATAATTTTGTTAAGGGAGACAATAATGTTTAGTCAGATAATTTTGTTAAGGGAGACAATAATGTTTAGTCAGATAATTTTGTTAAGGGAGACAATAATGTTTAGTCAGATAATTTTGTTAAGGGAGACAATAATGTTTAGTCAGATAATTTTGTTAAGGGAGACAATAATGTTTAGTCAGATAATTTTGTTAAGGGAGACAATAATGTTTAGTCAGATAATTTTGTTAAGGGAGACAATAATGTTTAGTCAGATAATTTTGTTAAGGGAGACAATAATGTTTAGTCAGATAATTTTGTTAAGGGAGACAATAATGTTTAGTCAGATAATTTTGTTAAGGGAGACAATAATGTTTAGTCAGATAATTTTGTTAAGGGAGACAATAATGTTTAGTCAGATAATTTTGTTAAGGGAGACAATAATGTTTAGTCAGATAATTTTATTTAGTGAGACAATAATGTTTCTTCTTCTTCTTCTACCTTTCAGCTCCCTGTTGAGTATAGGTCTTCAACAAACACTTTTAGCTTCCAGTTAAGTATAGGTCTTCAACAAACACTTTTAGCTTCCAGTGGAGTATAGGTCTTCAACAAACACTTTTAGCTTCCAGTGGAGTATAGGTCTTCAACAAACACTTTCAGCTTCCAGTGGAGTATAGGTCTTCAACAAACACTTTCAGCTCCCAGTGGAGTATAGGTCTTCAACAAACACTTTCAGCTTCCAGTGGAGTATAGGTCTTCAACAAACACTTTTAGCTTCCAGTGGAGTATAGGTCTTCAACAAACACTTTTAGCTTCCAGTGGAGTATAGGTCTTCAACAAACACTTTTAGCTTCCAGTGGAGTATAGGTCTTCAACAAACACTTTCAGCTTCCAGTGGAGTATAGGTCTTCAACAAACACTTTTAGCTTCCAGTGGAGTATAGGTCTTCAACAAACACTTTCAGCTTCCAGTGGAGTATAGGTCTTCAACAAACACTTTCAGCTCCCAGTGGAGTATAGGTCTTCAACAAACACTTTCAGCTCCCAGTGGAGTATAGGTCTTCAACAAACACTTTCAGCTCCCAGTGGAGCATAGGTCTTCAACAAACACTTTCAGCTCCCAGTGGAGTATAGGTCTTCAACAAACACTTTCAGCTCCCAGTGGAGTATAGGCCTTCAACAAACACTTTCAGCTCCCAGTGGAGTATAGGTCTTCAACAAACACTTTCAGCTCCCAGTGGAGCATAGGTCTTCAACAAACACTTTTAGCTCCCAGTGGAGCATAGGTCTTCAACAAACACTTTCAGCTCCCAGTGGAGCATAGGTCTTCAACAAACACTTTCAGCTCCCAGTGGAGCATAGGTCTTCAACAAACACTTTCAGCTCCCAGTGGAGCATAGGTCTTCAACAAACACTTTCAGCTCCCAGTGGAGCATAGGTCTTCAACAAACACTTTCCAAGTCGTTCTGTTTTTTGCAATTCTTTTAAGATCATTACATGTCTTCCCCATCATCTTCACCTCTGCTTCGATCTGTCTTCTCCAAGAATTCCTTGGTCTTCCTCTTTGTCTTTTCCCCTGGGGATTCCAAAAAAGGGCCTGTTGTGTAATACTCTCAGTTGGCTTCCGTAGTGTGTGTCCTATCTATCGCCATCGTCTACGCTGTATCTCTTTATCCACTGGTATTTGACCGGTACATTTCCATAATTCCACGTTAGTGACTTTGTCCTGTCATTTCCATCCCTTTATTCTGCGCAAGCATCCATTAATGAAAGTCTGTACCTTCGTGATTGTCAATTTTGTTATTCTCCATGTTTCACAGCCACATAATAGTACCGCTTTAACATTTGAGTTGAAAATTTTTATTTTTGTATTTAACCTAATTTCTTTGGATTTCCATATGTTTCCCAGTGCAATGAAAGCTCCTCTTGCTTTTGATATCCTTATTTTGGTATCATTTTCTGTTCCTCCCTCTTTATCTATATTACTGCCCAGATATATATAAGATTGTACGTCTAGTAGAGGTATTTCTCCTAGTTTTATTTGGTTATTGCCAACTGCATTAATTCTCATAATGTTGGTCTTATCTCTATTAATCTTTAGTCCTAGCTGTTGTGATCTCTCATCTAATATACTCATTTTATCCTGCATCTGTTGATGGCTGTGTGATAGGAGAGCTATGTCATCAGCAAAGTCTAAATCATCAAGTTGTTTGGTCAGTGACCACCGGATCCCATTTCTGTTGTTTTGAGTTATTTTCATAATCCAATCTATGGCCAGTAAAAAAGAGAAATGGGGACAGGAAGCATCCTTGCCTTACTCCTGTTCTTATTTCAAATGCTTCTGTAAGTTGTCCTTCATGCACCACTCTAATTTTGTTCCTTCATACATTGTTTTTATCAGGTTAATAAACTTTATGGGGATTCCATAATGACTCAGCAACTTCCAAAGCATTCTTCTGTCTAAACTATCAAATGCCCTTTCGTAATCTATGAATCCAATATAAAGTGGGGATTTTAGTTCTAATCTTTGTTCAACTATTATACGTAGAGTAGTTATTTGATCAGCACATGATCTGTTCTTCCTAAAACCTGCTTGTTCATCTCTCAAGTGTTTCTCTATAGCCTCCTTTAGTCTCTCCAGAATGATTCTGCCTAATATTTTTCCTGGCACTGATAGTAGCATAATTCCCCTATAATTTGTGCACTCCTGTAAACTTCCTTTCTTTGGTAGTTTCATCATATAACCTTCTTTCCAGTCTTTAGGTATTTCTTCCCTCTCCCAAATTTTACCCAATAGATCATGTAACATCTTGGTAGAGGTGTTAATATCTGCTTTGATGGCTTCCGAAGGAATTTCATCTGGTCCTGTGGCTTTACCATTTTTTAATAGTTTGATGGCTTTCATTATTTCTACTTTGCTTGGTTTTCCGCAGTTAACGTGTAACTCTTCTTCTGCTGGTAGTATATCTGGAGGATTATTTGAGCTGGGTCTGTTCAAAAGTTCTTCAAAGTGCTCTTTCCATCTCTCCATTTGTTCCCTTATATTACTAAGCAGATTTCCTTTCTTATCTTTGATAAAGGCGTTGATCTGTTTGTATTTTCCACCTAATTTCTTTGTGCTGTTGTACAGTTCTTTCATATTCCCTTTATTTGCTGCTTCTTCTGCCTCTTTAGCTCATCATCATCATTGAGTGCCGTCTCCGTAACGAAGGTTGGCTACCATGGAGCGCCATTTTGCTCTATCTCTTGCTTTGATGGTGCAGGTTGTCATCGGTTGATTTGTCCATCTTTTGATGTTACTCGTCCATGTTAATCTTGGTCTGCCTCTGCCTCTTTTACCTTGTATTTTCCCCTCCAGGATCACTTTCAGTAGGCTGTTGTGTCTTTTAACATGGCCTAAGAATCGCATTTGTCTTGTTCTAATTGTGTTCAGAAGTTCTCTTTTCATTTTTAGTTGTTTTAAGACTTTGTCATTTGTTTTCTTTTCCTTCCATCCAATTCTACCTATTCTTCTATATATCCACATTTCAAAGGCTTCAATTCTCTGTTCTGTTTTCTTGTCTAATGTCCATGTTTCAGCACCATATAGGAATATTGAGAAGATGTAACATTTTGCTATTCTTAGTTTTAGCTCTGGTGTTATTTGTTTTGATGTTAGTATGTCCTTCATGACATTAAAATTACTTTTTGCCATTCCTATTCTTTTGTTTATTTCAGTTGTACATTTTCCATCACTGGTTATAGTATATCCAAGGTAGTTGTAGTTCTGAACTGTCTCCAGGTATATTCCTTCAACTTTGATATCCACTTGTGGGTTTTGAGTATTTTCTTTGTTTATGATCATAGTTTTAGTCTTTTTGATATTCATATCTAGTCCATATTTTTTGCTTGTCGTGTTTATTTCATTAAGTAATTGTTGTAGGTCTTTAGGATTTTCTGCTAGTAGTACAGTATCGTCAGCATATCTTAGGTTATTGATTATCTTTCCATTAATTTGTAGGCCTGGCATCTCTATGATGTTTTTAAAGATTTGCTCAGTGTATAGATTGAACAAGCTTGGTGATAGGATGCATCCTTGTCTTACTCCTCTTTTTATATCAATGGGTGTAGAGAACTCTTTGTTATATTTTATTATTGCTGTTTGCTCCCAGTATAGATTGCATATTAGTCGTATATCCATGTCATCTAGATGTATCTCTTTTAGGCATTCTATAAGTTGTTTGTGGTGTACTCTATCAAAAGCTTTGGTGTAGTCTATGAAGCAGGCATATATTGGTTTGTTTACTTCTGTGTATTTTTCGATTAATGTTCTCATGCAGAATATGGCTTCTTTTGTCCCGCTATTTTTCCTAAATCCAAATTGCTGCTCATCTAATTCAGTATTGATTTTATTCTGAATCCTTCCTTGTATAACTTTTAGCAAGATTTTTGTAACATGGCTCATTAGGCTTATTGTTCTAAAGTCACTGCATTCAACTGCACCATTCTTTTTAGGCAATGCAATGAAAGTTGATGTTTTTAGTTCATTTGGTATGTATCCTGTGTGGTATATGTCGTTGCATATGTCTGTAATCACTTCAATGCCAAAATCTTCAAGTGCCTGTATCATCTCTATCTGTATGCTTTCAGGTCCTGCTGCTTTTCCCCTTTTCATTGTTTTTATAGCTTTTTCCACCTCAGATTTTAAGATTTTATAGCCTGATGTACATTTTATAACTGGTTTCTTGTCCCTTTGATCATGAAATAGTTCTGTTATATATTCCTGCCATCTATCTATGATATCCTTATTGTCTGTTAGCATTTTTCCTTTTTTGTCTGCAATGCATCCACCTTCTGTGGCTTTAGCTAGTTCATCTATATATTTCCTCTTATCCCTTTTAATGCATCTTCTCACTTCTTTGTTCACCTCTGTGTAAGCTTCCTGTGTCTTGGCTTTATTACTTCTTGTTTTGCTTTTATTTATGTCTGCTTTCTTGTTCTTTCTTTCTTTAATTTTATCCAGGGTCTCTGCTGTCATCCATGCCTTATTCTGGCGTTCTCTTTTCCCCAGTGTTTCTTCGCATGTCTCTTTCCATATATCTTTTACCTGTTTCCAATGATCTTCTATATTTATTGTATTTTCTAGTTGTTGGAGGACTTGGTATTTGTTTGATATTGTGACTGCGAATTTATCTTTAATTCCTTGTTCTTTAAGAAACCTTACATTGAAATACTTTCTACCCTTATTCGTTGTAGTATACCTTTTTAGTTTAATTTTAAGTTTGGCTAATAGAAGATGATGATCAGAAGCTATATCTGCCCCTCTATATACTTTTACATCCTGTAAGGATGACTTAAACTTATTATTAATACATATGTGATCAATTTGATTTTCCGTTCTTTGATCTGGTGACACCCATGTAGCTTTATGTATTCTTTTATGTTGGAATATTGTTCCTCCTAGGCTCATTTGATTAAGGGCGCAGAAATTCACAAATATCTCTCCATTCTCGTTTATATCTCCAAGTCCATGTTTTCCCATAATCTCTTCGAAGCCTCTGTTGTCTGATCCTACCTTAGCATTTAGGTCTCCCATCAAGATTGTAATATCCTTGGCTCGTCTTGCATCCATCTGGCTTTGTAGCTGTTTATAGAAATCATCTTTAACTGAATAATCCTTATCGTTGGTTGGTGCATAGCATTGTATAATGTGTAATTTTATTTTGATTTTGGTTGTTTTAAATGTTGCTCTCACCAGTCTTGGTCCCACTGCCTCCCATTCTATTAGTGTCTTCTGTGCATTCTTTGATAGCATTATAGCTACCCCTTCGCTATGTTGTGCTCCTGGTTCCTGGTGTTCTGATGATAAAATCATCTCCCCTGTATTCAGTTTTATTCTCTCCGCTCCCAGCCATCTTGTTTCACACATTCCCAGAATATATATTTTGTAGTTAGTCATTTCTGCTGCCACTTATGCAGCTTTTTTCCCCTGTTCGTTAAGGGTACGAACATTCCAGGTGCCAATTGTGGAGGATTTCCTGGTAGACAAAGGGTGAGTCGGCAACCCGGACTCCTTGCGGCTTTCTCCGGATTGCGTCATACGTCTCTTAGACAGAGAGCCCTTCTCTTTCCTGGTTGACGGATTAACTTTATCTATCTTTGACTTGTTCATGTTTGTGAAGTTTTTTCGGCTTATTTATTTTACAGTATGGGATAGCCAGTCCCATGCCTAACCCTCCTTTCTCGCCTCTTACGAACATGCCTGGTAGGGTACAGCGCCGCTATTCTTTACTCCCCTTTCGGGCCCCGGCAGCGCATGGGCCACAATAATGTTTAGTCACATAATTTTATTTAGTGAGACAATAATGTTTAGACTCTTAATTTTATTTAGTGAGACAATAATGTTTAGACTCTTAATTTTATTTAGTGAGACAATAATGTTTAGTCAGATAATTTTGTTTATGTTTCTCTCTTTGTACATTAAAAGTTGTGGGTAATCGAATTCATTTCTCCATTAATTCGTTAGATAAGTGAGGTCATGACAGATTTCTCCCTCAATTCGTTAGATAAGTGAGGTCATGACAGATTTCTCCCTCAATTCGTTAGATAAGTGAGGTCATGACAGATTTCTCCCTCAATTATTTAGATAAGGGAGGTCATGACAGATTTCTCCCTCAATTCGTTAGATAAGTGAGGTGATGACAAATTTCTCCCTCAATTCGTTAGATAAGTGAGGTCATGACAGATTTCTCCCTCAATTCGTTAGATAAGTGAGGTCATGACAGATTTCTCCCTCAATTCGTTAGATAAGTGAGGTGATGACAGATTTCTCCCTCAATTCGTTAGATAAGTGAGGTGATGACAGATTTCTCCCTCAATTCGTTAGATAAGTGAGGTCATGACAGATTTCTCCCTCAATTCGTTAGATAAGTGAGGTGATGACAGATTTCTCCCTCAATTCGTTAGATAAGTGGGGTCATGACAGATTTCTCCCTCAATTCGTTAGATAAGTGAGGTCATGACAGATTTTTCCCTCAATTCGTTAGATAAGTGAGGTCATGACAGATTTCTCCCTCAATTCGTTAGATAAGTGAGGTCATGACATATTTCTCCCTCAATTCGTTAGATAAGTGAGGTGATGACAGATTTCTCCCTCAATTCGTTAGATAAGTGGGGTCATGACAGATTTCTCCCTCAATTCGTTAGATAAGTGAGGACATGACATATTTCTCCCTCAATTCGTTAGATAAGTGAGGTCATGACAGATTTCTCCCTCAATTATTTGGATAAGGGAGGTCATGACAGATTTCTCCCTCAATTCGTTAGATAAGTGAGGTGATGACAGATTTCTCCCTCAATTCGTTAGATAAGTGGGGTCATGACAGATTTCTCCCTCAATTCGTTAGATAAGTGAGGTCATGACAGATTTCTCCCTCAATTCGTTAGATAAGTGAGGTCATGACAGATTTCTCCCTCAATTATTTAGATAAGGGAGGTCATGACAGATTTCTCCCTCAATTCGTTAGATAAGTGAGGTGATGACAGATTTCTCCCTCAATTCGTTAGATAAGTGGGGTTATGACAGATTTCTCCCTCAATTCGTTAGATAAGTGAGGTCATGACAGATTTCTCCCTCAATTCGTTAGATAAGTGAGGTGATGACAGATTTCTCCCTCAATTCGTTAGATAAGTGAGGTCAAGACAGATTTCACCCTCAATTCGTTAGATAAGTGAGGTCAAGACAGATTTCTCCCTCAATTCGTTAGATAAGTGAGGTCATGACAGATTTCTCCCTCAATTCGTTAGATAAGTGAGGTCAAGACAGATTTCTCCCTCAATTCGTTAGATAAGTGAGGTGATGACAGATTTCTCCCTCAATTCGTTAGATAAGTGAGGTCATGACAGATTTCTCCCTCAATTCGTTAGATAAGTGAGGTCATGACAGATTTCTCCCTCAATTATTTGGATAAGGGAGGTCATGACAGATTTCTCCCTCAATTCGTTAGATAAGTGAGGTCATGACAGATTTCTCCCTCAATTCGTTAGATAAGTGAGGTCATGACAGATTTCTCCCTCAATTCGTTAGATAAGTGAGGTCATGACATATTTCTCCCTCAATTCGTTAGATAAGTGAGGTGATGACAGATTTCTCCCTCAATTCGTTAGATAAGTGGGGTCATGACAGATTTCTCCCTCAATTCGTTAGATAAGTGAGGTCATGACATATTTCTCCCTCAATTCGTTAGATAAGTGAGGTCATGACAGATTTCTCCCTCAATTATTTGGATAAGGGAGGTCATGACAGATTTCTCCCTCAATTCGTTAGATAAGTGAGGTGATGACAGATTTCTCCCTCAATTCGTTAGATAAGTGGGGTCATGACAGATTTCTCCCTCAATTCGTTAGATAAGTGAGGTCATGACAGATTTCTCCCTCAATTCGTTAGATAAGTGAGGTGATGACAGATTTCTCCCTCAATTCGTTAGATAAGTGGGGTCATGACAGATTTCTCCCTCAATTCGTTAGATAAGTGAGGTCATGACAGATTTCTCCCTCAATTCGTTAGATAAGTGAGGTCATGACAGATTTCTCCCTCAATTCGTTAGATAAGTGAGGTGATGACAGATTTCTCCCTCAATTCGTTAGATAAGTGAGGTCAAGACAGATTTCACCCTCAATTCGTTAGATAAGTGAGGTCAAGACAGATTTCTCCCTCAATTCGTTAGATAAGTGAGGTCATGACAGATTTCTCCCTCAATTCGTTAGATAAGTGAGGTCAAGACAGATTTCTCCCTCAATTCGTTAGATAAGTGAGGTCAAGACAGATTTCTCCCTCAATTCGTTAGATAAGTGAGGTCAAGACAGATTTCTCCCTCAATTCGTTAGATAAGTGAGGTCATGCAATTATTTGCCTGGTCCCTATTGGTAGCACAACGTTGGGATGAAGATTGTATTGTATAGTGCTCGTTTTGTCTCCAGAGTTATTTCCTTGTTGGACAATAGTGGTGATAACTGTCCGATGATTTGACAAGCTTTGTTGCATCTTGATTCTATCTCTGCTGTTTGAGAATTATCGTTTGTCATTAAACTTACTAGGTATTTGAATTCCTCTACTTGTTTAAGTTGTCTACCTTCTATAGTTATGTTGATGTTCTGTTTATTTTTGGCGACATTCATGATTTCTGTATTGTTGACGCTGATTTTCATGTTGTATGTTGTTCTTGAGCTGTTGAGTTTGTTTAAGTGTTCTTGTAGGGTCTTCTATTGTTTCATGTATTAGTGCCTGATCGTCTGCAAATAAAAGCTCGTTGATCTCCTCTGTCTCTGATGGGTTGGCTAGCTTGCATATATAGTCCAGTATGTAATAAACAGTAGGTGGGATAGTACGCACCCCTGTCTTACACCTGATCTAACTTCGAAGTGGTCTGTGTAGCCTGCTGCTGTTCTCACCCTGCAACTGCTGTTGATGTAGAGACTTTTAATAAGGTTGGTTAGATGTTGACTTACTCCGTATGTTGTTTGTATCTCCCACAGTTGTTCTCTGTTAGATGTTGGCTTACTCCGTATGTTGTTAGTATCTCTCACAGTTGTTCTCTGTTAGATGTTGGCTTACTCCGTATGTTGTTAGTATCTCTCACAGTTGTTCTCTGTTAAATGTTGACTTACTCCGTATGTTGTTAGTATCTCCCACAGCTGTTCTCTGTTAGATGTTGGCTTACTCCGTATGTTGTTAGTATCTCTCACAGTTGTTCTCTGTTAGATGTTGACTTACTCCGTATGTTGTTAGTATCTTCCACAGTTGTTCTCTGTTAGATGTTGACTTACTCCGTATGTTGTTAGTATCTCTCACAGTTGTTCTTTGTTAGATGTTGGCTTACTCCGTATGTTGTTAGTATCTCTCACAGTTGTTCTCTGTTAGATGTTGACTTACTCCGTATGTTGTTAGTATCTTCCACAGTTGTTCTCTGTTAGATGTTGACTTACTCCGTATGTTGTTAGTATCTCTCACAGTTGTTCTCTGTTAGATGTTGGCTTACTCCGTATGTTGTTAGTATCTCTCACAGTTGTTCTTTGTTAGATGTTGGCTTACTCCGTATGTTGTTTGTATCTCCCACAGTTGTTCTCTGTTAGATGTTGACTTACTCCGTATGTTGTTTGTATCTCCCACAGTTGTTCTCTGTTAGATGTTGATTTACTCCGTATGTTGTTTGTATCTCCCACAGTTGTTCTCTGTTAGATGTTGGCTTACTCTGTATGTTGTTAGTATCTCTCACAGCTGTTCTCTGTTAGATGTTGGCTTACTCCGTATGTTGTTAGTATCTCCCACAGTTGTTCTCTGTTAGATGTTGGCTTACTCCGTATGTTGTTTGTATCTCCCACAGTTGTTCTCAGTTAGATGTTGGCTTACTCCGTATGTTGTTTGTATCTCCCACAGTTGTTCTCTGTTAGATGTTGACTTACTCCGTATGTTGTTTGTATCTCCCACAGTTGTTCTCAGTTAGATGTTGGCTTACTCCGTATGTTGTTTGTATCTCCCACAGTTGTTCTCTGTTAGATGTTGACTTACTCCGTATGTTGTTTGTATCTCCCACAGTTGTTCTCAGTTAGATGTTGACTTACTCCGTATGTTGTTTGTATCTCCCACAGTTGCTCTCAGTTAGATGTTGACTTACTCCGTATGTTGTTTGTATCTCCCACAGTTGTTCTCAGTTAGATGTTGGCTTACTCCGTATGTTGTTAGTATCTCTCACAGTTGTTCTCTGTTAAATGTTGACTTACTCCGTATGTTGTTAGTATCTCCCACAGTTGTTCTCTGTTAGATGTTGGCTTACTCCGTATGTTGTTAGTATCTCCCACAGTTGTTCTCTGTTAGATGTTGGCTTACTCCGTATGTTGTTAGTATCTCTCACAGTTGTTCTCTGTTAGATGACATAATCATCAGAGTAACAATTGTAGTTTCAATCTATGTTTGTGTTTGAGAGGATGGCTGTGTCATCAGAGTAACAATTGTAGTTTCAATCTATGTTTGTGTTTGAGAGGACAACTGTGTGAGACCGTTCTTGTGGAAAACCATCGGCTTGAAATCGAGCTGATGAAACCTAGCCCTGAGGAAGGCTGCAGATTGGTCAGAGACAGAAGCGTCAACAGTTGCATTCATTAATCAGTTATGAGATTAAGATCATACTTTTCATGTGCAGTATTCAATAGGAAAACTGCAAGCTAACATATGTAGGACTACTATGTAAAGTTCAAAGAAGTGTGAAGCAAACATTAAATTAGAAGCTACTACATTACACAAAAAGAAACATAACCACACTTAAGTGCTTGAACAGCGTTCGGAAATTAAATCCAACTAAAAGCTTAGATAAAGATCGACGTCTAGAACAAAAAATATGGATTATTGCCTCGGTCTCTCTCTCGCTCTCTCTCTCTCTCTCTCTCTCTCTCTCTCTCTATCTATCTATCTATCTATCTATCTATCTATCTATCTATCTATCTATCTATCTATCTATCTATCTATCTATCTATCTATCTATCTATCTCTCTATCTATCTCTCTATTTAAGTCTCTATCAGAATTTTTTTTGTTTTTGGAAACAAATATAGTTCCTAGAACGACTAGATTGCCAAGTTGGCCTAGTCATCGCGACCTGGAGATAAACGGTTTCAGGGGGCGGTGGCGAACCACACATAAACTAACACTCTTAGCTACATTTCAAGGTTTGTGGTCACAAACAGAGAACTTCAGGTAGGTTTTGTGAATTCTTTGCATTTACATTTTACCATAATTCTTGTAAATTTTCTCTTTCAGAATGGTTTATATTTATTTCTACATCGGGACAAAATCTATTTCTGTCAACATTTTAAAAAATTATTCAAAGTAATAATTGATTATATTTGTTAATTAAATTATATCTAGATAGCCCTTGAACAGAGCAACAACAAAAAATGACACCTCATTCAATGTTTGTACGTCAATTATTTATAAAAAGTTATGCAATTTTAAATTAAATTTTAGCACAGTAATAGATTTAATTATCATGCCATTTTAGACATTTCTACTATCTAAAGTTCAAATACATGAACATGTAGACAGGCGCCCCAGACTACTGAACATATACTTTAAGATTGCACTGAATATAGTAGACTGAGGAAAATTCAATTGGTCCATAGATACAGCACTACAGGCAAATCTATATGGGACACTGCAAGAATTACAAAAGATAGTACAATTTATACAGGAAACGACATTGCAGATATAGACAATACTTCAGGCGAACGAAAGATAGATAGATAGATAGATAGATAGATGCAGTCAAATTTATCACTTTTTGGATTTATAGTTTTTCAATGCCAACAAAATCATAAAACGTTATGTACATGCGAATTGTTGCTCAGTCGTGAAACGACTTCTCATCATCATCATTGAGCGCTGTCTCCACATCGAAGGTTGGCTACCATGGAGCGCCATTCCGCTCTATCTCTTGCGTTGATGGTACAGGTTGTCATAGGCTGACTTGTCCATCTCCACATCGAAGGTTGGCTACCATGGAGCGCCATTCCGCTCTATCTCTTGCTTTGATTGTGCAGGTTGTCTTCTGTACAAAATCCCACAAAGGATTAGCCGCCTTGAAGGTCATGGCAGCTGCCAACATCGAGCAGAGACTACTTACTCTTCTGTTCCAGGGATTAGTCCTCGCACCAATCGAGTATGCCCTGGCAATTCTTACTGTCAGTACGACTCAAGTTGATAGGCTGGAGAAAATACAAAATGTAGTTGTTGTTGTTGTTGTTGCGTTCGCCAGCTTTCATCTCTGACGAAGTCCCTAGAGACTAGGAACTGAATTTTGCGTGTTAATCCATTTTCCCCTGGCATCCGTGTGCACAGGGGTCCCTCGCCACACAGACAGATAACTCCGACTTCGGAGGTATTCATGTTTTTTTCCGTCGATGAGTAATTGACGTTTCAAGCCTGGCCTCTCTGTCGAGAACAGGGGTGGTTGCCGCAGAGAGAAATCATAAATAAAAATGCCAACCGGTGTAGCCGAAATTTGAACCTACAACCTCTCTGTCTCAAGGACGGTGTCTTGCTTCGAGACCAACAGGTCCCCCATGGACTGGGAATATGAGGAAACTGCAACAAGGAACACTTTTCATACATAGCCTGCAATGATTCCTGCCACCTATCCACCATATACCCCGAAGTTCACGTCCTCCTGAAAATGATGATCGTCACATTTTAAAAAAAATGTATAGCGCTTGATGATGTTATGCCATCGTTGTTGACTCCAATTCCGAACAATTAAACACACAGTTAGTCGCCAGATTATCCCCGTCGCACATCAAACAACAGACCGTAAGATTAGCGTAAGGCCGGTCTATTGATTTACGATGAGCCATTACGATGACGTAGCACGCATAACAATGTCGCACTCACAGCAATGACGCGCACTTTAGATTCTTGTTTACTCTAGTGAATGCAGTCCACGACGAACAAAACACAGTGCAAATTCTCTAAAGAGATAAAACTGCGGCTGACGAAGCATTTCACATTAATAAGTAACATGTCAATAACTTCCGTCAAGGAATTCCAACAACGGTCATGAACAGCACCAATGTGACGTAAAACGCAAAACAAGTCTAGACGGTGGAAAGGTCGCATTCACAACACTTTATTTGTCAAAAAGGGACTGTTGCCGGCGTACGACTTCGCTTTAGCGGCGCAGATGTAATAAGTAGCTCATCATTTTGACTTTAATGCAGAAAAGTGCAACGGAGAACCGAAATTAATCAAACCCCGAATGCACTTTATACAGAATGAAGCTATGCGCATTATCTTGGGATGTACGAGGGGCACTCCCTGTGTAGCAATGTGGTATCTTCTTGATTTTCCAACCATGGATGACAGAATCAAGATCTTGAGGGCACGAGCATACTTGAAGATGAGTGCAGATAAAAAGCATCCATTTCACCACGAGCTCAACACAGAGAAAGGTGTCAGGCTAAAAAGAGGTAAATTGTGGGTGGGACGAGCAGAAGATGGCATCAAACAGGTCTGTGGGCTTATCAATATCAACACTGGCGAGGAGTGGATATCGGTGCTTACGTCATTTAAGGGGACATTCTCGTGTATTGTCACACCCGACAGGAAAAGTAGGGAACAGAGCTCAGTCGTGGTCAATGCGGAGGTCAACGGTCTCATCTGGGATAACACCGATGAGAAAAATTATAATCATCTATACAGACAGATCTGTAATACGACACCAATGGAGTGCATGGGCATTTGCAGCACGCTCGGCAGGCAGAATCGTCAAGGAAGACAGTGGTGCATACGTCATGACCACGAGTAGCATGACGGTGGATGTGATAGCAGTGACCAGGGCATTCATCTGGTTAGAGTCACAAGACTATACCCACACCTGTATGCTGAGTGATTCGATGAGCATGATAAGAAAAATGGAGGCGGGATTTGTACGCATGCATTGGGTAAAGTTACTGCAGAAATTAAACATAAGTAAGGTCACCTTTGTCTGCGTCCCAGGACATGCGAGTGTACGGGAAAGTGAAAGAGCGGACAGGTTGGCTAGCTGCGCTATCGTTGAAGACGGTCAACCGATGGATCGGGCGGATATCATCAATCCCCTCCGAGATGTGGGAAGGGCACAGGACTTCAACAACCATGAGTCCACGTCACTTCTTCGGATGAAAGAGATGTGAGTTAAGATGGGCACAGCCAGAAACAAGAAACTTAGTGAGCGTGTAATAAGACTTATCAACCAACACAGAACTACAGTCGTCAGTGGCTGGGCACTGCGGGACTTGCAGAGGAGGGGATCTGAACACCTGGGGCGTGTTAAGAGTCCAACGATGATGACCCGCAAATAACCCAATTCATTTAGTTTCTTTTAAATATAGTAAAACGGCCAGACTCATTTTAAAAGGTGACTGGTTCATATCAAAGAAAACCAATATGGCAGTAGCGTACCTGGCAACAATAGTAATGTCAACGGTTCCGGTATTATAATAATACAACAAAACAGTAAAGACGAAAATACAAAAATTGAAATTCATTGAAGATAAAAAAAAAAAAAAACCCACAACAGATGTAAGCAGAAAACTTTGTTAGCTTTTACTATTTATGAAATCTACTGAATATCAAAATTAGGATTTTATGAATCTTTACTTGCAAATTTTGAAAATCCTATTTTCACGAACAGAGAATTTAGAAATCATGGCTACCATCTTGGATGTGGACGTTTCTTGTTGTCTTAGAATGAGGCAGAAATTAATAAAAGAATACGAATGGGTGGTAGTGGGGAGGGGGGGGGATTTTTCAAGAAGTAAAGCAAATATGAAATATTTGTACTAAAACTGAGAATAATAAAGTTGATTATTACGAAGGCGTTATTTAGTCAGCATTCTTGTTGCAGGAACACGAGCGTTATTGAGAACAAAAGCTGGCTATTAATAAAATGGAGATTTAGACAAGAATGTGAGAATTGGATGAAGATGAGAAAACTAAAAATAAATGGCATTTTGAAACGGCTGAACATTAAAAATAATGAAGCTATCAAATAATTGTCTATGAATATCATCGGTAGCCATTTGCTCAGGTGTTCCCCGCCATACAAGCAGATATTCTCCAACGTCAGAGATATTCTCACATTTTATCTTCTAACTGTCAATGGTTCTTATTTGCATTGTACGAAAAGTTACAAACTTTACCTACCCACGCAGCAAAATGTCCAGAGATGGAGACATAACATCAGAAATCATGACACGCATCGCACTAGCATCAAATGGAGACATAACATCAGAAATCATGACACGCATCGCACTAGCATCAAATGGAGACATAACATCAGAAATCATGACACACATCGCACTAGCATCAAATGGAGACATAACATCAGAAATCATGACACACATCACACTAGCATCAAATGGAGACATAACATCAGAAATCATGACACACATCACACTAGCATCAAATGGAGACATAACATCAGAAATCATGACACACATCGCACTAGCATCAAATGGAGACATAACATCAGAAATCATGACACACATCGCACTAGCATCAAATGGAGACATAACATCAGAAATCATGACACACATCGCACTAGCATCAAATGGAGACATAACATCAGAAATCATGACACACATCGCACTAGCATCAAATGGAGACATAACATCAGAAATCATGACACACATCGCACTAGCATCAAATGGAGACATAACATCAGAAATCATAACACACATCGCACTAGCATCAAATGGAGACATAACATCAGAAATCATGACACACATCGCACTAGCATCAAATGGAGACATAACATCAGAAATCATGACACACATCGCACTAGCATCAAATGGAGACATAACATCAGAAATCATGACATACATCGGACTAGCATCAATGGAGACATAACATCAGAAATCATGACACACATCGCACTAGCATCAAATGGAGACATAACATCAGAAATCATGACACACATCGCACTAGCATCAAATGGAGACATAACATCAGAAATCATGACACACATCGCACTAGCATCCCATGGTGACATAACATCAGAAATCATGAAACACATCACACTAGCATCAAATGGAGACATAACATCAGAAATCATGACACACATCACACTAGCATCCCATGGAGACATAACATCAGAAATCATGACACACATCACACTAGCATCAAATGGAGACATAACATCAGAAATCATGACACACATCGCACTAGCATCAAATGGAGACATAACATTAGAAATCATGACACACATCGCACTAGCATCAAATGGAGACATAACATCAGAAATCATGACACACATCGCACTAGCATCAAATGGAGACATAACATCAGAAATCATGACACACATCGCACTAGCATCAAATGGAGACATAACATCAGAAATCATGACACACATCGCACTAGCATCAAATGGAGACATAACATCAGAAATCATGACACACATCGCACTAGCATCAAATGGAGACATAACATCAGAAATCATGACACACATCACACTAGCATCAAATGGAGACATAACATCAGAAATCATGACACACATCGCACTAGCATCAAATGGAGACATAACATCAGAAATCATGACACACATCGCACTAGCATCAAATGGAGACATAACATCAGAAATCATGACACGCATCGCACTAGCATCCCATGGATACATAACATCAGAAATCATGATACACATCACACTAGCATCAAATGGAGACATAACATCAGAAATCATGATACACATCACACTAGCATCAAATGGAGACATAACATCAGAAATCATGATACACATCACACTAGCATCAAATGGAGACATAACATCAGAAATCATGATACACATCACACTAGCATCAAATGGAGACATAACATCAGAAATCATGATACACATCACACGAGCATCAAATGGAGACATAACATCAGAAATCATGACACACACATCGCACTAGCATCAAATGGAAACAACATCAGAAAGCATGACACACATCGCACTAGCATCAAATGGAGACATAACATCAGAAATCATGACACACATCGCACTAGCATCAAATGTTTTCAAATTCTTCTTCTTCCCTTCCTCATCTGCCTTTCAGCGTCGAAGGGAGATATAATTTGCGGTCTTTTGCTCTTCTATTCGCCTCTGCTGATGTTATGTTTCCTAGTGCTTCTAATATTCCGTCAATCCATCTTTTTTGTGCCCGTCCCTTGGGCTTGGTATTCTCACAACGTTTGCTGAAGGCTCGTTGTGTTGTGTTTTGATCACGCTGCCCTATCACGTGACCAAACCATTTTATCTGTTATTTCTTTATATATTATATGGCGATGGTTATTCCCAACTTTTTTCTCAGTTCTTAATTTCTGATCTTGTCTCTCAGGTTGTTTCGTGTCATTCGTTTATCACATTTCATCTCAGCAGAGGTTATTTTTCTTGTAGTTCTTGCACCTATGGTCCAGGACTGGCATTGGTAGCACAACGCTGGGTTGAAGATTGTATTGTAGAGTGCCCGTTTTGCCTCTAGAGTTATGCCCCTGTCATACTTTCAACAAACTACTGAAATTGAATGTGATACCAATGCTGACATATGGATGTGATATCAGTGCTAACATATGGATGTGATACCAGTGCTAACATATTGATGTGATACTAGTGCTAACATATGGATGTGATACCAGTGCTAATATATGGATGTGATACCAATGCTAAGATATGGATGTGATACCAGTGCTAACATATGGATGTGATACCAATGCTAACATATGGATGTGATACCAATGTTAACATATGGATGTGATACCAATGCTAACATATGGATGTGATACCACTGCTAACATATGGATGTGATACCAGTGCTAACATATGGATGTGATACCAGTACTAACATATGGATGTGATACCAATGCTAACATATGGATATTATACCAGTACTAACATATGGATGTGATACTAGTGCTTACATATGGATGTGATACCAGTACTAACATATGGATGTGATACCAATGATAACATATTGGTGTGATACCAGTACTAACATATGGATGTGATACCAGTACTAACATATGGATGTGATACAAATGCTAACATATGGATGTGATACCAATGCTAACATATGGATGTGATACCAGTGCTAACATATGGATGTGATACCAATGCTAACATATGGATGTGATACCAGAGCTAACATATGGATGTGATACCAATGTTAACATATGGATGTGATACCACTGCTAACATATGGATGTGATACCAGTGCTAACATATGGATGTGATACCAGTACTAACATATGGATGTGATACCAATGCTAACATATGGATATTATACCAGTACTAACATATGGATGTGATACTAGTGCTTACATATGGATGTGATACCAGTACTAACATATGGATGTGATACCAATGATAACATATTGATGTGATACCAGTACTAACATATGGATGTGATACCAGTACTAACATATGGATGTGATACAAATGCTAACATATGGATGTGATACCAATGCTAACATATGGATGTGATACCAGTGCTAACATATGGATGTGATACCAATGCTAACATATGGATGTGATACCAGAGCTAACATATGGATGTGATACCAATGTTAACATATGGATGTAATACCAGTGCTAACATATTGATGTGATACCAGTACTAACATATGGATGTGATACCAGTGCTAACATATGGATGTGATACCAATGTTAACATATGTATATGATACCAATGCTAACATATGGAAGTGATACCAATGCTAATATATGGATGTGATACAAATGCTAACATATGGATGTGATACCAATGCTAACATATGGATGTGACACAAATGCTGACATATGGATGTGATACCAATGCTAACATATGGAAGTGATACCAATGCTAATATATGGATGTGATACAAATGCTAACATATGGATGTGATACCAATGCTAACATATGGATGTGACACAAATGCTAACATATGGATGTGATACAAATGCTAACATATGGATGTGATACCAGTGCTAACATATGGATGTGACACAAATGCTAACATATGGATGTGATACCAATGCTAACATATGGATGTGATACCAATGCTAACATATGGATGTGATACCAATGCTAACATATGGATGTGACACAAATGCTAACATGGATGTGATACAAATGCTAACATATGGATGTGAACCAGTGCTAACATATGGATGTGACACAAATGCTAACATATGGATGTGATACCAATGCTAACATATGGATATGATATGGAAATCCACCAAGACTTTAGATAGGAAATTAAATGACTGAAAACAAATGTCTTCGTAGGATCTCAAACATAAGCTGGAAAGAATAGATTTCAAATGAACAGATAAGAGGCAAATCAAAACAAGAATATGTGTCGAGCTTTATAAGAAGAGGGAGCCGTGATAGCTCAGTGGTTAGTGAACTGGACTACCACGGACAAGGGTAGGGTTCGATCCCAACCGACGGCTTCCGGGTTCACCCAGCCTTAAATGGGTACCGGATTTTTTTCTGGGAAAGTAAAGCAGCACGGGCGTAATACTGACCACATTACCCCAAAAATCATGTGCTGAAGGTCTGTAAAATATAGGGTCACTAACACCATATTTCCCTATACGCCACTTGGCGTGACGGGGGTACTTTACTTTTACTTTACTTTATAAGAAGAAGAGTGGAAATACATCGGTCATGTGCTGAGAAAGAATGAAGAAAGATCTCTCCTTTAGACATTCATGTGGAAACTATCTGGTAAAAGAAAACAATGCAAACTAAGAGAAGTTTATAATTACTAGGGAAGGCTGAGCCATGGGACTAAGAGACAATCAAGAACTATAAGAACTAGTGTAAACAGGGAAAGCAATATTGCACTTAGTAACGGACACCCAGTCTGTCCATTGTGGGTGGAATTAACAATTTTAATTATAGTCAAGATATCTGACTGCGTAGAAGTAATATTTAAAAACTATACTACCAGACTGTGTGGACAGACAGACACATAGTCAACAAATATTTGGACAATTATTTATTAACAGACAAGTGGGCGGATAGACACATAGAGGTTAAAAAGGCAGTGCCCCGCATATATATATATATATATATATATATATATATATATATATATATATATATATATATATATATACTCGAGACATTAGAGAGATTAGAGATAGCGGTGATTTTTATGAGACGGAGATTAGACAGAAGACAGAGCAGAGACGCAAACCTTAGAGTTTAGCAGAGAAAGATAGAGATAAGCATAGATTAGCAATAACGAGCAATAATTAGCAGAGAGAAATGAATAATGCTCCGATTACTAATGAGAAGTTAATAAATAGCAGATGTAGTTAGTCCATAACAGGACTAGTGTTTAGACATCTAGAAATGTGTTCTGTGACTTACTAATTCCAGGTTTGTGTGAGTTCGATGGTTGTGCAGACCGCCCGATAGTTTGGTTATATTACTGACTGTACTTTATTATGTGAAAATAGAGTTAATGCTAGGAATGGCAGTTAGTATTAGGAATGGAAGCTAGTGTTATAAATTAGAGTTAATGCTAGGAATGGGAGTTAGTATTAAGAATAGGAGTTAGTGCTAAAAATGGGAGTTAGTGTTAGGAATGGGAATTAGTGCTAAAAATGGGAGTTAGTGTTAGGAATGGGAGTTAGTGCTAAAAATGGGAGTTAGTGTTAGGAATGGGAATTAGTGCTAAAAATGGGAGTTAGTGTTAGGAATGGGAGTTAGTGTTAGGAATGGGAGTTAGTGCTAAAAATGGGAGTTAGTGTTAGGAATGGGAATTAGTGCTAAAAATTGGAGTTAGTGTTAGGAATGTGAGTTAGTGTTAGGAATGGGAGTTAGTGCTAGGAATGGGAGTTAGTGCTAAAAATGGGAGTTAGTGTTAGGAATGGGAATTAGTGCTAAAAATGGAAGTTAGTGCTAAAAATGGGAGTTAGTGTTATGAATGGGAATTAGTGCTAAAAATGGGAGTTAGTGTTAGGAATGGGAGTTAGTGTTAGGAATGGGAGTTAGTGCTAGGAATGTGAGTTAGTGTTAGGAATGTGAGTTAGTGCTAGGAATGTGAGTTAGTGCTAGGAATGTGAGTTAGTGCTAGGAATGTGAGTTAGTGCTAGGAATGTGAGTTAGTGTTAGTTAGGAATGTGAGTTAGTGCTGGGAATGTGAGTTATATAGTGCTAGGAATGTGAATTAGTGTTAGGAATGTGAGTTAGTGCTAGGAATGTGAGTTAGTGCTAGGAATGTGAGTTAGTGTTAGTTAGGAATGTGAGTTAGTGCTGGGAATGTGAGTTAGTGCTAGGAATGGGAGTTGTGCTAGGAATGGGAGTTAGTGTTAGGAATGTGAGTTAGTGTTAATATGTGAGTTAGTGCTAGGAATGTGAGTTAGTGCTAGGAATGGGAGTTAGTGCTAGGAATGTGAGTTAGTGTTAGAAATGTGAGTTAGTGTTAGGAATGGGAGTTAGTGTTAGGAATGTGAGTTAGTGTTAGGAATGGGAGTTAGTGTTAGGAATGTGAGTTAGTGTTAGGAATGTGAGTAAGTGTTAGGAATGGGAGTTCGAAATGGACATTTTTAAATGTTCAAAATGCTAGATATTTTGCATTTCTTCTAGTTTGTATTAAAAGGTTGTAGCAGACTGAACGCAGTGAGTGACTGAAAGGTGAGTAGAAGCATCAGGACCAATGAACTGACCAGCACTATCCAGTCTGGCCAAGGGTGTTAGGATCGAAGAGGGTAGTACCAAAGAATGTCATGCTGAAGGTGGATATGTTTGGCTGAAGGTGGATATGTTTGGCTGAAGGTGGATATGATTGGCTGAAGGTGGATATGTTTGGCTGATGGTGGATATGTTTGGCTGAAGGTGGATATGTTTGGCTGAAGGTGGATATGTTTGGCTGAAGGTGGATATGTTTGGCTGAAGGTGGATACGTTTGGCTGAAGGTGGATACGTTTGGCTGAAGGTGGATACGTTTGGCTGAAAGGTGGATATGTTTGGCTGAAGGTGGATATGTTTGGCTGAAGGTGGATATGTTTGGCTGAAGGTGGATATGTTTGCTGAAGGTGGATATGTTTGGCTGAAGGTGGATATGTTTGGCTGAAAGGTGGATATGTTTGGCTGAAGGTGGATAAGTTTGGCTGAAGGTGGATATGTTTGGCTGAAGGTGGATACGTTTGGCTGAAAAGTGGATATGTTTGGCTGAAGGTGGATATATTTGGCTGAAGGTGGATATGTTTGGCTGAAAGGACTAGGTATCTTGGCAGAAAAGCGGGAGAAGAAGAAGTTATCAAGCCTGTTGCTCTTTTCTATTTTATCACTAAATATAATTTCATTTTTTTTTGTTTTTTAGCCATCAGATAATGCAACGTAGGAAGTGAAATAAAAGGCAAAGTAAAAAGAAGAAACTTTCCTTCAACACAACAACCTCCAATACAGGAAAGGGAGGAACGGCACGAAGATACAAGACCACATTTGCTTTCCACTGACAGTGAGGTCACAGAGACATCCTATGATACTGTTAGGTCAGTTCCACTAACAGTGAGGTCACAGAGACATCCTATGATACTGTTAGGCCAGTTCCATTAACAGTGAGGTCAGAGAGGGGAAAAAACCAATAAATGCAAAGAAAAATTACCTGAGATGGATGTACAACAAGGGGATGTAAAGACAACACAAGTAGATGATGATATTCTTCTGAGTTTCACTGAATCAGCTGATCTTGACCAGGCCATTCAATTTCTAAAGGGAGATCACTCTTTCTCACAGAATGGGCTTGACAGAGCTCTGATTTCCTCTTGTCGTCAAGGGCTCAAATATCTGGTCCAGGCACTTGTTCATCTTGGGGCCAATGTACAGTTCAGTGAGACACATGGAAGCACACCGTTGTTGATTTGTGCAGAAAGTGGTTTTGTTGATATTGTCCGTTTTCTCCTTAAGATGAAGGCAGATGTGAATGCCCCCAACTCTGCCGGTGACACAGCTTTGATTCTGTCAATAAAGACATCAGGATCATTAGAGATAGTGAAAGTTCTTCTACAACAGAAAGGTATAGACATCAACCATCAGAACAGGAATGGGTACACAGCTCTCATGAGGGCAGTAGAAAATGATCTTTTTTATATTGTCCGTTTTCTTCTCATTAAAAGAGCGGATGTGAATGCCTCAAATTGTTCAGGTGACACAGCTTTGATTCTCTCAATAAAGACATCAGGATCATTAGAGATGGTGAAAGTTCTTCTACAACAGAAAGGAATAGACATCAATTTCCAAAACAGAAATGGGTACACAACTCTCATGAGGGCAGTAGAAAATGATTGCGTTGATATTGTCCGTTTTCTTCTTAAGATGAAAGCAGATGTGAATGTCTCCAACTCTGCCGGTGACACAGCTTTGATTCTGTCAATAAAGACATCAGGATCATTAGAGATGGTGAAAGTTCTTCTAGAACAGAAAGGAATAGACATCAATCATCATAACAGGAATGGGTACACAGCTCTCCTGAGGGCAATGGAGGTCAGGGATATTGATGTGATGAAGCTGTTGATGGACAGAACCATGAGACTGAGTGAGGATGATTGGGTTCATAAATTTGGATCTTTGGAACTCACACAAACCTTCAGCTACGGAGAAATGAGAGAGAAAGAGATTGCAGACAAATGTGGACTTGGGAATATTTACCAAATTCTGAAAACATATCAAAAGACACGAGAATCACCATTGTTGATGGCTGTTAGCACACAAGATGTAGAAGCATTACATATGTTGTTGGACTGTCACTTTGTAGAGAGGCGTGATGTGCAGGAGTCATTCACAAAAATATTTGAAAAAATTGACGTAAGAAAAGTTAAAGACATTTGTAATATTGAGACAGCAATGATCAAGAGACTATTAGAATGTGGAGCAACCATAGACACAGGCTGGTACCATGGTTCTAGTCCACTGTCTATTGCTGTTCAGACAGGAGACTACAGTCTGGTTGAGCTGTTATGTCAACATCTTGATCAACAACAACGTAAGCATCAGAACACAACAGAGGCTTTAAAAGCAGCAGCCAAGTCTGATCGCTGTGACCTCATTGAACTTTTACTCAAGTATCACGCAGACAATATTAATGGCTATAATTATTCTGATTCCCCACTGGACAATGCCCTCATTTGTGGACATTTTGAAAGTACTAAAGTGCTTATCAAACATGGAGCTAAAATGGACATTAGAAGTGCTCTTCAGTCAGCAGTAACTAAACAGGTTCCAGAGTACATGAACTATCTCTTGAAGAACTATCGGTCAGAAGTAGCCACTTATGCCACAGAAGATGGGAGTAATTTTAACAATTTATTTGTGTCTGCAGTGGAAGATGGAAATCTAGAGATTGTCAGACATCTTCTTGATGCTGGTGCAGACGTTAATTACTGTGATTACACTGCAGACGTTAATCATGGGAAAGTTTCTGGAGTGACACCTCTTGTGGAGTCTAAACATGCGGACGTTGCCAGGTTTCCTATTAGTAAGAGAGCAAATGTCAATCATGTGATGCTCGGAAGAAATACTCCATTGGTTAGGGTTTTGTGTGAAAAATACAAATATGCCCATTCAGATGCCTTTTCTAATATGAAGGATGGTACAGTATTTTTTAAAAATGGAGCTTCAGTGAATGGAAGACAAAGTAGAGGTAGAACACCAATAATGGTGGCAGCTTCTAATGAAGGAACTGTGAACATGTTACAGGTCTTACTAGATCATGGCGCTGATTTTAATGGCCAGGATGATGAAGGTGATACTGCTCTAATTTGTGCTGCCAGAGAAAACTGTACTCAGAATGTATCGTTTCTGCTTCATTTTGCTAAAGAGAAAAATCTGTGCCTTAATGTTCAAAACAATAAAGGATTATCAGCTCTGATGTTTGCTGCAACTTCTGGCAGTCCCAAGATGTTGAAAGAACTGATTGATTACAATGTTGATGTGAATATTAAAGATAACAATGGAAATACTGCATTGTTGAATTCAATAATTGAAAAATCCTCATCTTCTGTTGAGATCCTGACAACTTTGATAAGAGCTGGGAGTGATGTGAATTGTCAGAACAATGATGGTCTCTCTCCCTTGATGCTTGCCGCTAGAAGTTGTCATGAAGATGTCATATTACACCTACTTAGTTCAGGAGCAGATGTGAATGCTGTCAGCAAAAAGGATGCCACAAAAACAGCTATCTCATTTCTACAAACTACAGGGTATCTCGGTAGAGATAAAAAGTCTTGCCTTCAAGCTTTACTAAGGACAGGTGCCAGTTCTTCATACGTAAACCCAGGTCTTCTTCATGAACTAATTATGCGTACTGAGTTTGATATTATGTTTGAGCTGATTCGATGTGGATTAGGACCAGTGGATGTCAAGGTCGAAAGTTTACCTCTCAAACTCAGAAACAAAGAAATCAGTCATGTTTCCCCATTGTGTGTGGCACTGTTGGCAGGAAATGACTTACTGGCCCGCTGTTTTGTGGAGAACTTGTTTCTGACCAGCTCTGATGTGACGACCTTGACAGGCAACAAGAACCTCCTTAAAATCCTTAAAAGAAAACATCACAAGAATTGTCAAGACTTCCTTGATGAGATGTCCTCACAGCCTCTGTCACTGCTGCAGCTGGCCTTTGTGGCAGTGTCGTCAGCTGTAGGTTCATCCCCTGGACGTGAGAACAGGGTCAACTTGCTGCCCTTACCTCCGATCATGAAAGACAAGCTGCTCTTTAAAACAAAAGAGTTAGAACTCAATATTTCAGAAGACGATATGATTCCATATTTTGAAGAAGATGAACCAATAGATTGTATTTTCGATTTAATTGGCTATGACAGGGACACTATTGATGAGTACCTCTCTTGCTACAATAGTAGTGATGATGATGACGAATACCTCTCTCGCTACAATAGTAGATATTATGATGATTACTAATGATTATTACATTTGTGCACGAACACGTACCCCGTGCGCACTAACATTCTTTTTTTCCTTTTTAATATATCAGAGTATACAGGGAAGACTTTCTATTTTTAATTTTCTGTTTATTTCTTCTTCTAGTTCGAAATTATTATATATTTTTTTATTTTAAATACATATATGTATGTGTGTTGTATGTTTGTTCCTAATGAAGGCCTGTTGAGCCGAAACGTCATTCTGGTTTGTGTTGTCCACTTGTTACGTAAAGCTTTAACCAGACCGTTTTTTTTATTTTTTTTCTATATTTTTTTTCCTCTTTCATGATTATTGCTCCTCTCGCTATAATAGTAGTGGTGATGATGATTATTGTTACAGCAATTACTGAAAATATTGACACAGTTGTGGCAGTATTTAGGGCAGTAACCTTTCCAACTCACTGTTATGTTTTCTGTTTTATTTTTTTTCTTACTTTCTTTGACACATTATGTAGCACGCTGACTTCTTGTATATTATTATAACATGTGTGACTTTTGTCAAAGTGCCACAGGCATTACAATACTCAGGTTTATGTTTGTGTAAAGTAGCCAATTAGAAATGTTTGTGAAAACAAAAGTGTTTGTTGAGATAGTAATGTTTATTCAGTCAAGATATCGTCTGTTGTTGTGTTTGTTCGATGACGGCACCGCTTTATTATTCATCCTAAAAAAATAAGGTTAAATGGGTAAATATGTCATCTGTTGTTGTTTGTAGTTTGATATTTTGTACCTCAAGCCAATGCCTCCAGCCCAATGCCTCCAGGCTAATGCCTCCAGCCCAATGCCTCCAGGCTAATGCCTCCAGCCCAGTGCCTCCAGCCCAGTGCCTCCAGGTCAATGCCTCCAGCCCAATGCATCCAGCCCAATGCATCCAGGCCAATGCCTCCAGCAATATGCATCCAGGCCAATGCCTCCAGCAATATGCCTCCAGGCCAATGCCTCCAGATCAATGCCTCCAGGCCAATGCCTCCAGCCCAATGCCTTCAGGCTAATGCCTCCAGCCCAGTGCCTCCAGGCCAATGCCGCCAGGCCAATGCCTCCAGGCTAATGCCTCCAGGCTAATGCCTCCAGGCCAATGCTCTAGCCCAATGCCTCCAGCCCAATGCATCCAGGCCAATGCCTCCAGTCCAATGCATCCAGGCCAATGCCTCCAGCCCAATGCCTCCAGGCTAATGCCTCCAGCCCAATGCCTCCAGCCCAATGCCTCCAGGCTAATGCCTCCAGCCCAGTGCCTCCATGCCAATGCCTCCAGCCCAATGCCTCCAGCCCAGTGCCTCCAGGTCAATGCCTCCAGCCCAATGCCTCCAGCCCAATGCCTCCAGCCCAATGCATCCAGCCCAATGCCTCCAGCCCAATGCCTCCAGGCTAATGCCTCCAGCCCAATGCCTCCATGCCAATGCCTCCAGCCCAATGCCTCCAGGCTAATGCCTCCAGCCCAATGCCTCCAGCCCAATGCCTCCAGCCCAATGCCTCCAGGCTAATGCCTCTAGCCCATTGCCTCCAGCCCAATGCCTCCAGCCCAATGCCTCCAGGCTAATGCCTCCAGCCCAATGCCTCCAGCCCAATGCCTCCAGCCCAGTGCCTCCAGGTCAATGCCTCCAGCCCAATGCATCCAGCCCAATGCCTCCAGCCCAATGCATCCAGCCCAATGCCTCCAGCCCAGTGCCTCCAGGTCAATGCCTCCAGCCCAATGCCTCCAGCCCAATGCCTCCAGCCCAATGCCTCCAGCCCAATGCATCCAGCCCAATGCCTCCAGCCCAATGCCTCCAGCCCAATGCATCCAGCCCAATGCCTCCAGCCGAATGCATCCAGCCCAATGCCTCCAGCCCAGTGCCTCCATGTCAATGCCTCCAGCCCAATGCCTCCAGCCCAATGCATCCAGCCCAATGCCTCCAGCAATATGCCTCCAGGCCAATGCCTCCAGGTCAATGCCTCCAGCCCAATGCATCCAGCCCAAGGCATCCAGCCCAATGCATCCAGACCAATGCCTCCAGCAATATGCCTCCAGGCCAATGCCTCCGGCAATATGCATCCAGGCCAATGCCTCCAGGTCAATGCCTCCAGCCCAATGCATCCAGCCCAATGTATCCAGCCCAATGCATCCAGCCCAATGCCTCCAGCCCAATGCATCCAGCCCAATGCCTCCAGGCCAATGCCTCCAGGTCAATGCCTCCAGCCCAATGCATCCAGCCCAATGCATCCAGCCCAATGCCTCCAGCCCAATGCATCCAGCCCAATGCCTCCAGCCCAATGCATCCAGCCCAATGCATCCAGGCCAATGCCTCCAGCAAAATGCCTCCAGCCCAATGCCTCCAGCCCAGTGCCTCCAGCCCAATGCATCCAACCCAATGCATCCAGCCCAATGCATCCAGCCCAATGCATCCAGCCCAGTGCCTCCAGCCCAATGCATCCAGCCCAATGCATCCAGCCCAATGCCTCCAGCCCAATGCCTCCAGCCCAATGCATCCAGCCCAATGCATCCAGCCCAGTGCCTCCAGCCCAATGCCTCCAGCCCAATGCATCCAGCCCAATGCCTCCAGCCCAATGCATCCAGCCCAATGCCTCCAGCCCAATGCATCCAGCCCAATGCATCCAGCCCAATGACTCCAGCCCAATGCATCCAGCCCAATGCCTCCAGCCCAGTGCCTCCAGCCCAATGCCTCCAGCCCAATGCATCCAGTCCAATGCCTCCAGCCCAATGCATCCAGCCCAGTGCCTCCAGCCCAATGCATCCAGCCCAATGCCTCCAGCCCAATGCATCCAGCCCAGTGCCTCCAGCCCAATGCCTCAAACCCAATGCATCCAGCCCAATGCCTCCAGCCCAATGCATCCAGCCCAATGCATCCAGCCCAATGCCTCCAGCCCAATGCATCCAGCCCAATGCCTCCAGCCCAATGCCTCCAGCCCAATGCATCCAGCCCAATGCCTCCAGCCATATTCCTCCAGCCCAATGCTTCCAGCCCAATGCCTCCAGCCCAGTGCCTCCAGCCCAATGCCTCCAGCCCAATAGCTCCAGCCCAATGCCTCCAGCCCAATGCATCCAGCCCACTGCATCTAGGCCAATGCCTCCAGCAATATGCCTCCAGGCCAATGCCTCCAGGTCAATGCCTCCAGCCCAATGCATCCAGCCCAATGCATCCAGCCCAATGCATCCAGCCCAATGCATCCAGGCCAATGCCTCCAGCAATATGCCTCCAGGCCAATGCCTCCAGGTCAATGCCTCCAGCCCAATGCCTCCAAGCTAATGCCTCCAGCCCAATGCCTCCAGCCCAATACCTCCAGGCTAATGCCTCCAGCCCAGTGCCTCCATGCCAATGCCTCCAGCCCAATGCCTCCAGCCCAGTGCCTCCAGGTCAATGCCTCCAGCCCAATGCCTCCAGCCCAATGCCTCCAGCCCAATGCATCCAGCCCAATGCCTCCAGCCCAATGCCTCCAGGCTAATGCCTCCAGCCCAATGCCTCCATGCCAATGCCTCCAGCCCAATGCCTCCAGGCTAATGCCTCCAGCCCAATGCCTCCAGCCCAATGCCTCCAGCCCAATGCCTCCAGGCTAATGCCTACAGCCCATTGCCTCCAGCCCAATGCCTCCAGCCCAATGCCTCCAGGCTAATGCCTCCAGCCCAATGCCTCCAGCCTAATGCCTCCAGCCCAATGCCTCCAGCCCCGTGCCTCCAGGTCAATGCCTCCAGCCCAATGCATCCAGCCCAATGCCTCCAGCCCAATGCATCCAGCCCAATGCCTCCAGCCCAGTGCCTCCAGGTCAATGCCTCCAGCCCAATGCCTCCAGCCCAATGCCTCCAGCCCAATGCCTCCAGCCCAATGCCTCCAGCCCAATGCATCCAGCCCAATGCCTCCAGCCCAATGCCTCCAGCCCAATGCCTCCAGCCCAATGCATCCAGCCCAATGCCTCCAGCCGAATGCATCCAGCCCAATGCCTCCAGCCCAGTGCCTCCATGTCAATGCCTCCAGCCCAATGCCTCCAGCCCAATGCATCCAGCCCAATGCCTCCAGCAATATGCCTCCAGGCCAATGCCTCCAGGTCAATGCCTCCAGCCCAATGCATCCAGCCCAAGGCATCCAGCCCAATGCATCCAGGCCAATGCCTCCAGCAATATGCCTCCAGGCCAATGCCTCCGGCAATATGCATCCAGGCCAATGCCTCCAGGTCAATGCCTCCAGCCCAATGCATCCAGCCCAATGCATCCAGCCCAATGCATCCAGCCCAATGCCTCCAGCCCAATGCATCCAGCCCAATGCCTCCAGGCCAATGCCTCCAGGTCAATGCCTCCAGCCCAATGCATCCAGCCCAATGCATCCAGCCCAATGCCTCCAGCCCAATGCATCCAGCCCAATGCCTCCAGCCCAATGCATCCAGCCCAATGCATCCAGGCCAATGCCTCCAGCAAAATGCCTCCAGCCCAATGCCTCCAGCCCAGTGCCTCCAGCCCAATGCATCCAACCCAATGCATCCAGCCCAATGCATCCAGCCCAATGCATCCAGCCCAGTGCCTCCAGCCCAATGCATCCAGCCCAATGCATCCAGCCCAATGCCTCCAGCCCAATGCCTCCAGCCCAATGCATCCAGCCCAATGCATCCAGCCCAGTGCCTCCAGCCCAATGCCTCCAGCCCAATGCATCCAGCCCAATGCCTCCAGCCCAATGCCTCCAGCCCAATGCATCCAGCCCAATGCATCCAGCCCAATGACTCCAGCCCAATGCATCCAGCCCAATGCCTCCAGCCCAGTGCCTCCAGCCCAATGTCTCCAGCCCAATGCATCCAGTCCAATGCCTCCAGCCCAATGCATCCAGCCCAGTGCCTCCAGCCCAATGCATCCAGCCCAATGCCTCCAGCCCAATGCATCCAGCCCAGTGCCTCCAGCCCAATGCCTCCAGCCCAATGCATCCAGCCCAATGCATCCAGCCCAATGCATCCAGCCCAATGCCTCCAGCCCAATGCATCCAGCCCAATGCCTCCAGCCCAATGCATCCAGCCCAATGCATCCAGCCCAATGCCTCCAGCCATATTCCTCCAGCCCAATGCATCCAGCCCAATGCCTCCAGACCAGTGCCTCCAGCCCAATGCCTCCAGCCCAATAGCTCCAGCCCAATGCCTCCAGCCCAATGCATCCAGCCCACTGCATCTAGGCCAATGCCTCCAGCAATATGCCTCCAGGCCAATGCCTCCAGGTCAATGCCTCCAGCCCAATGCATCCAGCCCAATGCATCCAGCCCAATGCATCCAGCCCAATGCATCCAGGCCAATGCCTCCAGCAATATGCCTCCAGGCCAATGCCTCCAGGTCAATGCCTCCAGCCCAATGCCTCCAGGCTAATGCCTCCAGGCTAATGCCTCCAGCCCAATGCCTCCAAGCTAATGCCTCCAGCCCAGTGCCTCCAGCCCAATGCCTCCAGGCTAATGCCTCCAGGCTAATGCCTCCAGCCAATGCGTCCAGGCTAATGCCTCCAGCCCAGTGCCTCCAGCCCAATGCCTCCAGGCTAATGCCTCCAGCCCAATGCCTCCAAGCTAATGCCTCCAGCCCAGTGCCTCCAGCGCAATGCCTCCAAGCTAATGCCTCCAGCCCAGTGCCTCCAGCCCAATGCCTCCAGCCCAATGCCTCCAGGCTAATGCCTCCAGCCCAATGCCTCCAGGCTAATGCCTCCAGCCCAATGCCTCCAGCCCAGTGCCTCCCGGCCAATGCCTCCAGCCCAATGTCTCCAGCCCAATGCCTCCAGCCCAATGCATCCAGCCCAATGCCTCCAGCCCAATGCCTCCAGCCCAATGCCTCCAGCCCAATGCATCCAGCCAAATGCCTCCAGCCCAGTGCCTCCAGCCCAATGCCTCCAGCCCAATGCATTCAGCCCAATGCCTCCAGCCCAATGCCTCCCGCCCAATGCCTCCAGCCCAATGCATCCAGCCCAATGCATCCAGGCCAATGCCTCAAGCAATATGCCTCCAGGCCAATGCCTCCAGGTCAATGCCTCCAGCCGAATGCATCCAGCCCAATGCATCCAGCCCAATGCATCCAGCCAAATGCATCCAGGCCAATGCCTCCAGCAATATGCCTCCAGGCCAATGCCTCCAGGTCAATGCCTCCAGCCCAATGCCTCCAGGCTAATGCCTCCAGGCTAATGCCTCCAGCCCAATGCCTCCAAGCTAATGCCTCCAGCCCAGTGCCTCCAGCCCAATGCCTCCAGGCTAATGCCTCCAGGCTAATGCCTCCAGCCCAATGCCTCCAGGCTAATGCCTCCAGCCCAGTGCCTCAAGCCCAATGCCTCCAGGCTAATGCCTCCAGCCCAATGCCTCCAAGCTAATGCCTCCAGCCCAGTGCCTCCAGCCCAATGCCTCCAAGCTAATGCTTCCAGCCCAGTGCCTCCAGCCCAATGCCTCCAGCCCAATACCTCCAGGCTAATGCCTCCAGCCCAATGCCTCCAGGCTAATGCCTCCAGCCCAATGCCTCCAGCCCAGTGCCTCTCGGCCAATGCCTCCAGCCCAATGCCTCCAGCCCAGTGCCTCCAGGTCAATGCCTCCAGCCCAATGCCTCCAGCCCAATGCATCCAGCCCAATGCATCCAGGCCAATGCCTCCAGGTCAATGCCTCCAGCCGAATGCATCCAGCCCAATGCATCCAGCCCAATGCATCCAGCCCAATGCATCCAGGCCAATGCCTCCAGCAATATGCCTCCAGGCCAATGCCTCCAGGTCAATGCCTCCAGCCCAATGCCTCCAGGCTAATGCCTCCAGGCTAATGCCACCAGCCCAATGCCTCCAAGCTAATGCCTCCAGCCCAGTGCCTCCAGCCCAATGCCTCCAGGCTAATGCCTCCAGGCTAATGCCTCCAGCCCAATGCCTCCAGGCTAATGCCTCCAGCCCCGTGCCTCCAGCCCAATGCCTCTAGGCTAATGCCTCCAGCCCAATGCCTCCAAGCTAATGCCTCCAGCCCAGTGCCTCCAGCCCAATGCCTCCAAGCTAATGCCTCCAGCCCAGTGCCTCCAGCCCAATGCCTCCAGCCCAATGCCTCCAGCCCAGTGCCTCCCGGCCAATGCCTCCAGCCCAATGCCTCCAGCCCAGTGCCTCCAGGTCAATGCCTCCAGCCCAATGCATCCAGCCCAATGCATCCAGGCCAATGCCTCCAGGTCAATGCCTCCAGGCCAATGCCTCCAGCCCAATGCCTCCAGGCTAATGCCTCCAGCCCAATGCCTCCAGCCCAATGCCTCCAGCCCAATGCCTCCAGGCTAATGCCTCCAGCCCAATGCCTCCAGGCTAATGCCTCCAGCTTAGTGCCTCCAGCCCAATGCCTCCAGCCCAATGCCTCCAGGCTAATGCCTCCAGCCCAATGCCTCCAGGCTAATGCTTCCAGCTTAGTGCCTCCAGGCCAATGCCTCCAGCCCAATGCCTCCAGGCTAATGCCTCCAGCCCAGTGCCTCCAGCCCAGTGCCTCCAGCCCAATGCCTCCAGGCCAATGCCTCCAGCCCAATGCCTCCAGGCTAATGCCTCCAGCCCAGTGCCTCCAGCCCAATGCCTCCAGCCCAATGCCTCCAGGCCAATGCCTCCAGCCCAATGCCTCCAGGCTAATGCCTCCAGCCCAGTGCCTCCAGCCCAATACCTCCAGCCAAATGCCTCCAGGCTAATGCCTCCAGCCCAATGGCTCCAGGCTAATGCCTCCAGCCAAATGCCTCCAGCCCAGTGCCTCCCGGCCAATGCCTCCAGCCCAATGCCTCCAGCCCAGTGCCTCCAGCCCAATGCATCCAGCCCAATGTATCCAGGCCAATGCCTCCAGGTCAATGCCTCCAGGCCAATGCCTCCAGCCCAATGCCTCCAGGCTAATGCCTCCAGCCTAGTGCCTCCAGGCCAATGCCTCCAGGCTAATGCCTCCAGGCTAATGCCTCCAGGCCAATGCCTCCAGCCCAGTGCCTCCATGCCAATGCCTCCAGGTCAATGCCTCCAGCCCAATGCCTCCAGTCCAATGCCTCCAGCCTAATGCCTCCAGCCCAATGCCCCCAGCCCAATGCCTTTAGTCCAATGCCTTCAGTCCAATGCCTCCAGCCCAATGCCTTCAGTCCAATGCCTTCAGTCCAATGCCTCCAGCCCAATGCCTTCAGCCCAATGCCTTCAGTCCAATGCCTTCATTCCAATGCCTCCAGCCCAATGCCTTCAGCCCAATGCCTCCAGTCCAGTGCCTCCAGCCAATGCCTCCAGCCGAATGCCTCCAGCCCAGTGCCTCCAGCCCAATGCCTTCAGTCCAATGCCTCCAGCCGAATGCCTTCAGCCCAGTGCCTCTAGCCTAGCATATAACTTGTGTGAACCGGGCGCAATTATCTCTTCACTTCCTAGCCACATGGCTCTAGACTGGTTCGTCTGTTTCTAGTGGCAGGGAGGGAAGAGGATCTTGACCAGTTCTGGTTTACTGTTCCTCTTTTATGCAAGCGATCAGCTATGAGTCACTGACCATTTACAACCCAAATACTTTTCGGTGTTTTCGCCCAACATTCATCATCATAGAGTGCCGCCTCCGCATCGAAGTTTGGATTATGGAGTACCATCCGCTCTGTTTCTTGCTTTGATAGTGCAGATTGCCATAGGCTGACTTGTCCATCTTTTGATGTTACTTGTCCATCTCAGTCTTGGTCTGCCTCTCCTTCTTTTATCTTGTACTTTCCCTTCCAAGATTACTTTTAGTAAGCTGCTGCATCTTCTAACATGCTCCAAAAATTCCATGTGTCTTGTTTGAATTGTATAGTTGTAGTTCTCTTTTCATTATTTGTTATTTTAAAACTTCATCTGTTTTTTTTTTTTTTCTCTCTTTCTGTCTAATTCTTCCTATTCTTCTATAAATCCATATTTCAAAGGCTTCAATTTTATGTTCTATTTTCCTGTCTAAAGTCAAATAAAATAAAATTGCCTACTAGTTGATGGCAATCCTTGGTATGTGTTCATTTTGGCTTGACACACCTTTCCGGGGCCTGTGAAGGTGAACAATTGTGCCCAAGCAGTGGCTATTTTGGTCTTCTTTTCTCTCCATTATTCGAGAGGGCTAGACATCAGACTTCATTACCCAGAGAGGGCTAAACATCAGATCTCACTACCCAGAGAGGGCTAGACATCAGATCTCACTACCCAGAGAGGGCTAGACATCAGATCTCACTACACAGAGAGGGCTAGACATCAGATCTCACTACACAGAGAGGGCTAGACATCAGATCTCACTACCCAGAGAGGGCTAGACATCAAATCTCACTACCCAGAGAGGGCTAAACATCAGATCTCACTACCCAGAGAGGGCTAAACATCAGATCTCACTACCCAGAGAGTGCTAAACATCAGATCTCACTACCGTCAAGAAGACAAGAATGTTCAATGGGTACTAATTGTCAGTAAGACAAGAATGTTCAATGGGTCGCTAACTGTCAAGAAGACAAGAATGTTCAATGGGTACTAATTGTCATTTTAATTAAAAGGAGTTGTTAATATGTATAAAGACAATAAGAGACCATTAGGCTAGCAGAAAGCAGATGAAAGACCAGCAGAGCAGGTAGAAGCGGATGAGACACTAGCAGATACCAGGGCAGAGCGATTAGAAGGGCTGTCAACTAGTATAGATAGACAAGACTTTAGAACATGACCATTATTAGAAAAAAATGTGAGTAGAAGATCAGATCTAGTTAGTCCATATCAGAGCTTGTGTATAGATAGCTAGAAGTGTGATGTGTTAAATAACTCCAGACCGGCAGATAGTTTTGTTTTTGACTGTAGCCTACAAGTGAGCTGCCTATAAATCATGAAAAGTATTAATGCAACTTGTGACCCTCGGACTGTAAAAATAGTAGATGAATAAATATGTGTTGATGTTACTGGACACCTCAAGTGTTTGTTGTTTGTCAAGGTCGAGAGGAAGAGATTTGGCTTGAATGTGGTAAAAAAAGAAAGATACGGCCTATGTGAAGTACGAGAATTAAAGTACGAGAATTAAAGTACGAGAATTAAAGCACGAGAATTAAAGTACGAGAATTAAAGCACGAGAGTCATACAAGTTATATCGAAGAGAAAAAAGGTATGGAAAGAGCAATATCAAATAATAAATACAAATTAAATATAAAAAATTGATTCACATCTTCTTTGCTGTTGTGATTTAGAAACATATACACAAATACATCAAGGGAACAGAACTCAGAGACGTTATTGTGAATTGTGATCTATTACACGAAAATCAGACTAATCTCGGAGGCGAAGGCGCGCCTCCCAGCACCAGAGCTGGAAGTTGTCAGCGACCCACAGCTGATGGCTTGCGCCACGATCGGTGAACCAAAACCATCCAGACCCTGTCCCACCTCTCCGTTGTACCTCCAGTAACAGACTAACCTGTCTAGTTTGGCCAAGCGAGCAGGGATCGAAGAGGGAAGACAACCCGGTACTCAAAAATGTCGTGCTGAAGTCGGATGTGTTGGGCCGAAAGGCGCAAATATCACAGTTTTACTGCAAACCACAACACAACGCAGAAACGTCAACTACGTCTTGTAAGGGCGGATGATGAAGCGGAATATTCTAGTCTACCACAATACTCTTGAATACTTTAGTCATCAGGCAAACGCAACCAACCAACCAGGCTATTCTAAAACGTTGTTATTAATTACATCAAGTGAGCATTACATAGTCAAGTCTCCCCCCCCCCCCCCCCCGGTCACGCCAAGTGGCGTACAGGGAATATTGTGCTAGTGACCCTATATTTTACAGACCTTCGGCACATGATTTTTGGGGTAATGTGGTCGGTATTACGCCTGTGCCGCTTTACTTTCCCAGAAAAAAAATCCGGTACCCATTAAAGGCTGGGAGAACCCGGAAGCCGTTGGTTGGGATCGAACCCTACCTCTTGTCCTTTGTAGTCCAGTTCACTAACCACTGAGCTATCGCGGCTCCCATGAACATTACATGACAATACTATATTATATTTGCCAGATTTTGTTCCAAAATTTCCAGGAACATAGAGTATATAAAGAAACAACAGATAGAAAGGTTTGGCCACGTGACAAGGCAGAGTGATCAAAACACAACACAACGAGCCTTCAATAAGCATTGCGACAACACTAGACCCAAGGGTCGACCACGAAAATAATGGATCGATGGAATATTAGAAGCACTAGGAAACATAACAGCAGCAGAATTGAACAAAAGAGCAAGAGGCCGCAAATTATATCTTCCATCGACGCTGAAAGGCAAATGAGGAAGGAAAGAAGAAGATGAAGTAGTAATCGAAGAAGAAGAAGAATTTTCGGGGACAAGTATGAATATAAACAAACTACTATTAAAATGTACCGTGTGTTAGTTTGCTTTCTGTTATATAGTTTCACACACGTTTCAAAGAATCTAAATACTAATTCTATTTATAATATAACAGATTTAATGTTATTACATTACTTAGACGCTACTATAATATATAACATCTACATCTACAGTCTACATGAACATTTCTGAGGAGTGAATTTTCTTCAGCAGGTTTCCTCTGGATCCCAATTTTGTGGCAAATTCTTCACAGGTCTTATTAAAGTTTGCCGATAAGGAAAGCATGGCTCGAGCAGTTCCTAACTCAAGTTGGACTTTTGGGATATTCACATCATGTTGGACTTTTGGGATGTCCACATCATGTTGGACTTTTGGGATGTCCACATCATGTTGGACTTTTGGGATATCCACATCATGTTGGACTTTTGGGATATCCACATCATGTTGGACTTTTGGGATGTCCACATCATGTTGGACTTTTGGGATGTCCACATCATGTTGGACTTTTGGGATGTCCACATCATGTTGGACTTTTGGGATGTCCACATCATGTTGGACTTTTGGGATGTCCACATCATGTTGGACTTTTGGAATGTCCACATCATGTTTATTGCAGAGAAAACTCTCTCTACTGAAGCATTACTTCCAGGAAGATACAAGGACAGTTCAGTGAACTTCAGAAGTTCTACATATGAAATCATTTTTTTTATATAAGAATTTAAAAACTTCCCCCATTTAGAACAAAATGTGGCATTTTCTTCCTTCCACTTCGCTATTTTTTTCTGACGTCACAAACAATTCCAAGAAAGAAATTTCGCCAAATAAGTTATCTTCATTCAAGTCAAGGCTTCTAAATTTAAAGCAAAATAATGAGCAGTTTCTTCAAGTTTCTCCCTTTCCGGAGTCGATCTCAATAGCCAACATTCCATTGTTTTGTTATCTTGTGTATGAACAAACCAGGCACTGAGATATTGAAAAACATCTTTAAAAATAAAATTTACAAGAAACACAGAGAGATTCTGTTGTGGAGTAGTAGCCATTTTCTTCTGAAGATGCAAGAAGTTGCTTAACTGATGATGGAATGGACTTCTCTTCTTTCCTACAGTTGAATTTTCCTATTAAACTTGATAACAATATGGACGACTCTACTGCAGTTATACTCTCATCTTTAGTTTGTATTATCAAGTCATGAAAAAGTCGACAAAATCATTCAAGGCAAAGTGCAAGGATCACTAAAGCACTTCTTTAAATTCACTGGATACTTTTCTTCAGAGAGGAAGAATGACTTAAGTGCAGGCTACATTTGACAGATCCTTCAGAGAGGAAGAATGACTTAAGTGCAGGCTACATTTGACAGATCGTTCAGAGAGGAAGAATGACTTAAGTGCAGGCTACATTTAACAGATCCTTCAGAGAGGAAGAATGACTTAAGTGCAGCCTACATTTCACAGATCCTTCAGAGGGAAGAATGACTTAAGTGCAACCTACATTTCACAGATCCTTCAGAGGGAAAAATGACTTAAGTGCAGGCTACATTTCACAGATCCTTCAGAGAGGAAGAATGACTTAAGTGCAGGCTACATTTCACAGCTTCTTCAGAGAGGAAGAATAATGCAGGCTACATTTCACAGATCCATCAGAGAGGAAGAATAATGCAGGCTACATTTCACAGATCCTTCAGAGAGGAAGAATGACTTAAGTGCAGGCTACATTTCACAGATTCTTCAGAGAGGAAGAATAATGCAGGCTACATTTCACAGATCCTTCAGAGAGGAAGAATGACTTAAGTGCAGGCTACATTTGACAGATCCTTCAGAGAGGAAGAATGACTTAAGTGCAGGCTACATTTCACAGATCCTTCAGAGAGGAAGAATGACTTAAGTGCAGGCTACATTTCACAGCTTCTTCAGAGAGGAAGAATAATGCAGGCTACATTTCACAGATCCATCAGAGAGGAAGAATAATGCAGGCTACATTTCACAGATTCTTCAGAGAGGAAGAATAATGCAGGCTACATTTGACAGATCCTTCAGAGAGGAAGAATGACTTAAGTGCAGGCTACATTTCACAGATCCTTCAGAGAGGAAGAATGACTTAAGTGCAGGCTACATTTCACAGCTTCTTCAGAGAGGAAGAATAATGCAGGCTACATTTCACAGATCCATCAGAGAGGAAGAATAATGCAGGCTACATTTCACAGATTCTTCAGAGAGGAAGAATAATGCAGGCTACATTTCACAGATCCTTCAGAGAGGAAGAATGACTTAAGTGCAGGCTACATTTCACAGATCCTTCAGAGAGGAAGAATAATGCAGGCTACATTTCACAGATCCTTCAGAGAGGAAGAATAATGCAGGCTACATTTCACAGATCCTTCAGAGAGGAAGAATAATGCAGGCTACATTTCACAGATTCTTCAGAGACGAAGAATGACTTGAGTGCAGGCTACATTTCACAGATTCTTCAGTTAAGTGCAGGCTACATTTCACAGATTCTTCAGTTAAGTGCAGGCTACATTTGACAGATCCTTCAGATTGTTGGTAGCAAGAAGAACCACCTAATATTGTTGTAGTTCAGTATCTTTTTTAAATCCTGTTCAACAAAGTCATAGAACTCCTTAAGTCTTTCCACTCTGACTGTAAATATGTGAAAATTGGGAAACATCAAAAGAGATTGAAAAAAAACTAAACGCTTTTGAAGACAAATGTCTAAGAAAAATACTCTGCGTACAATGGAATGAATTCAAGACTAATATTGAAATAAGAGAAATGGCCATGCAACCAAAGATCTCATCTACAATTAAGGAAATAGAATGGACATACGTAGGACATGAGATGAGAAGAGACAACAACAGAATTCCAAAACAGGCCCCTCGATTGGAAACATCAGGATACAGAAAAAACAGGAAGACCTAAAACGCTAAAAATAACTCTTATAAGAGAAGTAAAGCTGGCAGGCATATGCTCATTAGATAAGATCGAACATTTACAAAAACACTACAAGCCCTCTATGACGTCAAACGGCGTGGGAAAGATCAAGAATCAAGAAGTTATATTAGACCAAAACTCATCGGTCGCATGTCATTCGTAGAATGTTGCACTCACCACAGACCGTTTGAAAGAATCTCTCTCTCTAGCCAGATCTCTTAATCCTCTGTTGTCATGTTCAATGACTTTTTGATCTCTTGAAACCACCTTCTTCTTGGTCTACCCCTGTCGAGGAACCATGTGTTCCATTATTGTTCTTTTCAGTCCGTGTTATCTTTTCACGTAGAAAATGTGTCTTTTGACCGAAACTCATCATCATCATGTGCCATACCGTTTGGCGTAGGTGATCATGTCCCTCCACAATCTTCTATCTACAGTGCATCTTATCAGTTCTGTTGTTGACTGTTTTCCATGCCATGACACCAATCTATCCAGTATTTTCTCTCTTTATCGACCGTGATCTCTCTTTCCTTTTATTTTGCCAGTTGTAACCAAGTATTACAACTTTCCTCTTCTCATGATGTGCCCGAAAAATGTTGATTGTTTCTTTCTGATGTTTTTAGGAGTTCCCTTTTTGTGTTGGCCTTTTTGAGAATTTCCTCATTGTTCTTTTTAGCTGTCCAGGTAACTTTCAACATTATTCTGAGAAATATGTGGCCTCTAATCGTCCTTTCATTTGTTTGTCTACTGTCCATGATTCGCTTCCATAACTTCCATAGGTCAGAATTGGTTCTATATAGCAAACTGTTAACCTGACCAAACTGCCATTTAAAATTGTTGTGTAGACCCCTATATATCAGTGGCGTATTCTCTATGATAACGCAGCCACCGCCGGTAGCCTGAACATATTAACGAAATACAAAAGTAAATAATAATTTATAATATTTTAACAAAATAATTATATTACAAATGTTCGAATATTTTATTACACACTTCGTAGGCCAATATGATTTATTTGCTTTGATTTGCATTTATTAAAGCAAGGTTTTCCTCTGGCCAATATAACGTTTGTGAATGAAACGAAACTACTATACATTGAAACCTCTAGGAGCCAGCGGTACATTTTTCCTCTATCCGAATCTAGCTTAACGACCTTGACATTCAAAAATTAACGTGTAGATAATGTACCAGTTGCTACCCCAAAATGAATGCGGTTTCATGGGTTATTGTTAGCTCTAGCCAATCAGAATCATCACAAAGTGAAAGTGAAACTGTCTGATTACCGGACCTTCCTTAGCTATTTATTACTACGTTATGCGCATCAGCAACTGTAAAAAGAACTTTTTCTGCTCTCAAGAGAATCAAATCTTATTGTCGCTCAACTCAGACAGAAGAACGCTTATCTGGTTTGGCATTAATGTCCATTGAGAAATCAGTCCCTCAGAAACTTAGAAACCAACCGAACAGTACTTTCAAAGACAAAGTCATCAAGACATTTTCGCCCCATACAAGACGGATATAATTAACATAAATAAGTAAGTAATTTAAAATGTAGTGAAGTCAATAGAAAATATTACGTTATATTAGCCTACAGAATATAATGTATGTTTTTATTTATTATGTCAGCGGTAGCCCAGACCCCAAAACCAGTATACGCCACTGCTATATATATATAACTGCATTTGTAGAGACCACAGGTTAGAAATCCAGCAGAAAAAATACCTAACTCCGAAGACTGTCCAAAGGTTAAGTCGAAACTGCAAAATCTGCTATTATGGTAATGATCTAGGCGTAGACAGTGAGTAACCATCTAAATCCTCAGCGTCGAGAGTAAAAGTAAGTAAAATATACATATTTCCCCCTCTCTTTTTATGAGCGAAATAATAAATAAAGCACGTAGTGACAAAAGGTCTATTGGTATTTCAATAGAAATATTTAGTGAGCTTCCCTGAATCCTTTGTAGAACATATGGCTGTCTTAGGAAAATACGAGTTAGAAATACTTAAAAATTGGTATTGACATAACACTATCCATGCACGACTTAAATTATAACCTTTTATGCAAGCATTCGACAAAAATATCTGAAGAATGAGAATGCGATTGTACTTGTGATATACACGTGATTCTATGTGGTAGTAGGCCTTTAAAGTAGGGGAGAAGTACAGTGTGAAAGAACGTATAGCATACAATATTTTATGTAAAAAGGAAATGCTAGCGAGATATGACAGGACGATTTGAAACGGACGATGTGTGTTGTAATACTACAACAATCAACCTAACAGAATGACCAACAGAATAGTTTCATTATCAGTTATGTGGGTATGATTACGGTTATGCTTATCGTCGGAAGTATCGATAACAAAACTGAAAATGAGTGCACATGCAAGTACATACTGTACAAAGTAGTGGACGAAACTTAAACCATATTACACAACATAAACTGAACCACAAGTATTTGAACAGCGTTCAGAAAGTAAACTCAACAGAAAGCACAAAGATGTTGGGCATCTGGCATATTATTTATATCTTGTATCATTTATTATATGCTTGTCTCTCACCTCAATGATATTTGTTTTCTTATTCCTGTTTTCACTTTTAGAAACCTTCTTGGAAACAAATCCAGTTCCAAGAAACCTTTAGCATGCCAGGTTGGCATCTTCTTTCTTCTTTTCTCTTTCACTGATACCTAAAAGGTGTCGTGGTTTATATCATTTGTCGTTCTTGTGCTGCTCGAATTGTCTGAATTAGTGATTTTCCTTTGTTGTTACATGTCTCTGTCACTGCATCTATCCATCTTCTTCTGGGTCTTCCTCTTGGTCTTTTTCCATGCATTCTCGAGAAGAACGCCCTTGATGGTGATAGGTGAGGATTCATTCTGACCAGGTGGCCAAACCATTTAAGTTGTTGTTGTTCTATATATTCTTGGCAGGGTTTTGTTCCTACCATTTTTCTTATGGTTTCATTTGGTATTCTATCTCTTCTTGTGTTGTTTGTTACTTTTCTCAAGCATCGCATCTCACATGTATTGATCTTTCTTAAATGTGATTTAGAAAGGGTCCATGTTTGACTTTCATAGCACAAAGTTGGTATGAAGATGCTATTTATCATTTGTTGTTTAGCTGGCATAGAAATGTTTGGATGTCTTAACAATGGTGAAAGCTGGTATGTGACAGCATTTGCTTTTTGTATTCTCATGTCAATTTCTCTGTCTAGTTTTCCATCTTCTGTGAACATTGTGCCTAAATACTTGAATTCCTCTACTTGTTTTATTTCTTTGTCTTTGATCTTGATGTTTAATGGGTGTCTTAATTTGCTTATTCTTATAGCCTCTGTTTTTGCTGTGTTAATTTTCATACTGTAGTTTGTGCAGCTTTTATCTAGAGATGTTAAATGCTGTTGTAGCAGGTTTTCATCCTCGTATATTAGGCATTGGTCATCTGCGAAGAGTAGCTCATTGATGTTGGAGTTTTCTACCTCTATGTTATTATATGATTTGTCCTTGTTGTTGGTTGTTTCCTGATTTATTTTGTCCATATATATGATGAAGAGGAGTGGTGAGAGGACACATCCTTGTCTTACTCCTGTTGTAACCTGAAACCATTCTGACAGACCTTCCGATGTTCTGACGGCACTTTGACTGTTGGTATACCAACTATAAACATCACTAGTTTCAGTTCAATGTTTGTGGTTACAACTTGGGGTAGGTTTTGTAAATTCTTATCTTTTAATATTTAATTATTACATTTAATTTAACATTTTAAAAAATATGTTTTTAACCATAATTTGTATACAATTTCTCATTCAGACTGTCTTGTAATTGTTACTGCAACTTCTTTAAAAAAAAAATCGATCTCAAAGTCAAAGCAATTCATAAGAAGTAATAATCACTCTAAATGTAAACCTAATTGATTTTATATTAATATAATGTATAATGATATGCTAGTGAATAATATCCTTCGCGGTAATTTCCTAGTTTGATCAGATATAGTCTTTCAGTTTGGAAGAGTGATGTCCCCTAAAATATGTCTGCCAAAATACAGTGGTTCTACGCATTCTTGGCGTTGGGGTCATTACGCTGGCATGTAATCATTTCGGAGTATCTGTTGATTGGGCGTTGGGTCCAGGGGTTAGGTTTAGCTTTAGTGTTAAATATTTATAAATATATTATAACGCGTGACAAAAACGACGCCACTCGGCCTAATTATGATCTTCTGATCGAAGGGAATTGTGCGGTTGATTACCAATCGCCGTAATGACCCCAACGCCAAGAATGCGTAGAACCACTGTATTTTGGCAGACATATTTTAGGGGACATCACTCTTCCAAACTGAAATACTATATCTGATCAAACTAGGAAATTACCTCCCTCGCCTTACTATAATAAAAATTAAAAATGGAAACTCACTGACGATCGCAAATAAAAGATCACAGAAAAGATGTGTCCATAATCATATAATAAATGTAATCATACTAAACACAGACTACAGAGATCTCAGATAATGAGATATAATGTAAAAAACCTACAAGTCAATATCAAAATCAAAGTAAATGTATGAATAATTTTGAAAATAATATTTCAAGATCAGAATTATTATTATAATGAAAATGTCAAGAATGTTGGAAATTGGTCAACAAATAAGAAAGAAAATAATGAAATTTATAAGCTGAAAGTTTAAAATAAGCAAATATAATAAATAATGAAAGTTACAAATAGTTATAAATGAATAAAAATATAAAACGCAGTTTGAACAAACAAATTATAATTATTTTTTTTTGGGGGGCGGGGGGTGTTGGGGGGACAAACCAAGGTAAATGAAACACACCAAAGTGGACTGACACCACCTAGAGGTAGACAGCACAATTAATTACAGCATATACCACAGTATCATAAAGGTGGAAATAAAGGTGAAATGGCAATCCATGGTAGCCAATCTTCACTGCAAACACAACACAAGATGATGATAACTGGCCATGTATAACAGGGATTTAATTAAAAAGCACACCAGCAATAATAAGTGGATTGCCTGCTCTGTTTAACATTCATGCCGATAATATTGAGCTTCAGCAGCCCTCAGAACTCTAATAAACGAGATGCATGTAGACTGAGGATGGTCTAAATCCCAGCTCAGTACTAAAAGTGAAACAAAAGTCAGACAGCACTTCCATGCCAACACTGTACCAATGTTCATCAACTCAAACATCATTATCACAAAACAATAAATAAAAGAAAAGTATATTTCCAACATCCCTCTTTAATCAATATCAAACATGGCCCTCAGAACACAACAATGACTGATGGTCATTATGGTCAAATGTAACATGCGAGATGTGATGATTGTGAACATGACATCAATGTGATCAGAAACAAAAAACATTTAGAGAGATTTTGTTTTTCTTTTGCCAGCTTTCACCTTTGGCAAAGTTCCTAAATTCTAGGAACTCAATGTTGAGTGTTAATATCTTCATCCCTGGCAGCCATGTACACAGGGGTCCCTCACCACACAGACAAATAACTCAGACTTTGGAGGTACTCACATTTTTTATGAGTAATTAACATTTCAAGCCAGGCCTTGCTGCTGAGACCAGGTCTGGTTGTCACAGAGTGAAATCACATATAAAATTCTCAACTCGTGTAGCCGGAATTTGAACTCACAATCTCTCTGTCTCAAAACCAACCAGTCCCCATTGAGAGATGATGAAATTAGAAAGAAAATACTTTAGCTACACAACGGAACAATAGACACATATCTATTTTACTCTCGAGCCGAAGACAACACATATGGCAGAACAACAATCTCAAAAACAGAAACCTTGTGTGCCAAAATGACACATATTGCAGAGATCACTGCTTCTAAAATCTATGGCTCTGTTTCCATAACAATACTTTTTACAATGACAACTTGTCAAGCCATCGATCAACCTCCTTAGTTGCCTCTTACAACATGCCTGGAAGATCACAGTGTCACTATTCTTTACTTCCCTCATAATGAGGCCCCGGTAACACACGGGCAAATAGACACATAGAAGGACAGAAAATAATGTGATTGAGCTATCGCATGAGGATGACGCTTGTTCAGCTATCACCATGTTCTTGCAACATCCAACAATTTGACTTCAGGGCTACATACGTAGATGATATCACCGCCATCTTGCCATAAAATAGATTCTTACTGACTGTGCAACAGACTAGACCCCAGATGAGAATTTTCAACATTGACATTATGCCACTTTCAACAATACATTTCATGGTGGTCAACAGCTCATTTAAAGAGCCAAAGATCATGTCATTCGGAGCCATCTCAGAAAGTGAAAATTTGTCTTGAACTAAATTGTAGAGGTTACAAGACTGGAGAATATGTTCTACACTTTCTGGATATTGTCCATGGAAGGAGATAATACAGAAATCAAAACTGTAGCAAAATAAGAAAAGTAAGCACAAATCTTCTTTGAGAACTGTAAATTACATTAAACAGGAGACTTTAAATACCTAGCAAGAGTTATATCATCCAATGGAAATGCACAAACAGAAATTGACAACAGATGAGGCAAAGTAATCCAAATATTTGGACAAATAGCTCCAATATTACAGAATAAACATGAAACTTCTAATACAAAGAGAGCAATATGTAAACACATTATCCAGTGGTACCGGTGTCAAACTTGAATACTAACAGCCAAAGAAAAAAGAAAAGTTGTTGCTATTGAGATGATACATCCAAGGAGGATTTAAAATGTGACAACAAGAAACAGAATCAGAAATGAGGATTTATGGAAAATAGCTGGAGTAGCACAAGTACTGGATAAAAGAAAAGCTGATCACATTTTTTGGACTTGATGACCACACTTCTCACAGAGAACCTAACACCCAGAAACAAGAGGAAGAGGGGGAAAAGTAGACCTAGAAGATGCTGGTTTAATTCAATAGTGGACACTTTTATGTGTACAGGCAGGACACTGTACAAAGTATTGACCAACAAGATGTCCATGTTCCCTATAAAGTGAAGAACAACAGAAGCAAGAAGAAAGTAAATTATTCTGAGCCCAGTGTTCAAGTTAGTTCCACAGTTCACAGTTTTGCTCCCTAATCTTAGCCAGTTGGTTTTTTTTTATTAAATTCAAAAGTTTCATTCTTTTCTATTGATGTTTTTTTTTTCTCTAATTGGTAGTTTCAGATAAGTCTTAAGTCAAATGTGATTCCCAAATAATTGTGGTTATCTTTTCTCATTCTTTCTTGATTCTCTGTTACAAGAAAAAAGTTCTACAGTTTTTTTCCCCTTTTTTTCCAGTGTAATAGGCTGAAGATCATCATCATCATTGAGTGCCGTCTCCGCAACGAAGGTTGGCTACCATGGAGCGCCATTTTGCTCTATCTCTTGCTTTGATGGTGCAGGTTGTCATCGGTTGATTTGTCCATCTTTTGATGTTACTCGTCCATGTTAATCTTGGTCTGCCTCTGCCTCTTTTACCTTGTATTTTCCCCTCCAGGATCATATATATATATGATATTCCCTATATGTCACTTGGCGTGACGGGTCACTAACACCATATTCCCTATATGTCACTTGGCGTGACAGGTCACTAACACCATATTCCCTATATGTCATTTGGAGTGACGAGTCACTAACACCATATTCCCTATATGTCACTTGGCATGACGAGTCACTAACACCATATTCCCTATATGTCACTTGGCGTGACAGGTCACTAACACCATATTCCCTATATGTCACTTGGCGTGACAGGTCACTAACACCATATTCACTATATGTCACTTGGCGTGATGGGTCACTAACACCATATTCCCTATATGTCACTTGGCATGATGGGGGCTCTTTCCTTTTTTTTTATTTCCATCCTTTTCTTCTGCACAAACATCCATTAATGAAGATCTGTATCTTCATGATTGTCACTTTTGTTGTTCTCCATGTTTCACAGCCATACAATAGGACTGATTTAACATTGGAAAACATTTTTATTTTTGCATTTAAACTAATTTCTTTGAATTTCCATGTGTTCCCAAGTGCAGTGAAGGCTTCTCTTGCTCTTTGATGTCCTTATTTTGGTATCATTCTCTGTTCCTCCTTCTTTGTCTTTATTACTGTCCAGATACATGTAATATTGTATATCTGGTAGAGGTATTTCTCCTAATTGTTTTTGCTTATTGCCACTAATTCTCATAATGTTGGTCTTATCTCTATTAATCTTCAGTCCTAGCTGTTGTGATCTCTCATCAAGTATGTTCATTTTATCCTGCATCTGTTGATGATTATGTGATAGGAGAGCTATGTCATCAGCAAAGTCTAAGTCATTAAGTTGCTTGGTCAGTGACCACAGGATTCCATTTCTTTTGTTTTGAGTTATTCTTATAATCTAATCTATGGCCAGGAGAAAGAAAAATTAAGATTGAAGGGATCCCTGCCTTACTCCTGTTCTTATTTCAAATGCTTCTGTAATCTGTCCTTCATGCACCACACTACATTTCGTTCCTTCATACATTGTTTTTATCACGTTAATAAACTTTATGGGGATTCCGTAATGACTCAGCAACTTCCAAAGCATTCTTCTGTCTAAACTATCAAATGCCTTTTCGTAATCTATGAATCCAATATAAAGTGGGGACTGTAGTTCTAAACTTTGTTCAATTATTATACGTAGAGTAGTTATTTGATCAGCACATGATCTGTTCTTCCTAAAACCTGCTTGTTCATCTCTCAAATGTTTCTCTATGGCCTCTTTCAGTCTCTCCAGAATGATTCTGCTTAATATTTTTCCTGGCACTGATAGTAGCATAATTCCCCTATAATTTGTGCACTCCTGTAAACTTCCTTTTTTAGTAGTTTGATCATATAACCTTCTTTTCAGTCTTTAGGTAGTTCTTCCCTTTCCAATATTGTATCTAGTAGATTATATAACATCTTGGTAGAGAATATCTGCTTTGATGGCTTCCGAAGGAATTTCATCTGGTCCTGTGGCCTTACCATTTTTTAATAGCTTGATGGCTTTCATTATTTCTTCTATGCTTGGTTTTCCGCAGTTAACGTGTAACTCTTCTTCTGCTGGTAGTATATCTGGAGGATTATTTGAGCCGGGTCTATTCAAAAGTTCTTCAAAGTGCTCCTTCCATCTCTTCATTTGTTCCCTTATATTACTAAGCAGATTTCCTTTCTTATCTTTAATAAAGGCATTAATCTGTTTATATGTTCCACTTAATTTCTTTGTGCTGTTGTACAGTTCTTTCATATTCCCTTTATTTGCTGCTTCTTCTGCCTCTTTAGCTAGTTCATCTATATATTTCCTCTTATCCCTTTTAATGCATCTTCGCACTTCTTTGTTCACCTCTGTGTAAGCTTCCTGTGTCTTGGCTTTATTACTTCTTATTTTGCTTTTATTTATGTCTGCTTTCTTGTTCTTTCTTTCTTTAATTTTATCCAAGGTCTCTTCTGTCATCCATGCCTTATTCTGGCGTTCTCTTTTCCCCAGTGTTTCTTCACATGTCTCTTTCCATATATCCTTTACCTGTTTCCATTGAGTTTCTACATTTATCATATTTTCTAGTTGTTGGAGGACTTGGTATTTGTTTGATATTGTGACTGCAAAATTATCTTTAATTCATTATTCTTTAAGAAACCCTACATTGAAATACTGTTTACCCTTATGTGTTGTAGTATATCTTATCAGCATAAGTTCAGCTAAAAGAAGATGAAAATCTAAAGCCACATCTGCTGCTCTATATACTTTTACATCCTGTAAGGATGACATAAACTTATTATTAATACATATGTGGTCAATTTGATTCTCTGTTCTATGATCTGGTGACATTCGTGTACCTTTATGTATTTTTTTGTGTTGGAATATTGTTCCTCTCAGGGTCATTTGATTAAAGTTACAGAAGTTGTGAATATCTTTTCATTCTCATATATGTTTATTTTTCTGAGTCTATGTTTTCCCTTGATCTCTTCAAAGCCTTGGCTGTCTGTTCCTACTATTTAGATCTCCCATCAAGATTATAATTTCTTTGGCTCGTCTACCATCCATCTGGCATTGCAACTGTTTATAGAATCAATCTTTAACTAAATCTTCCTTATCATTGGCTGGTGCATAGCATCAGAATAATATGTATTTGTTTTTGTTTTTTGTTGTTTTAAATATTGTTCTTATTAGTCTTGGCCCTACTGCTTCCCATGCTATCAGTGTTTTCTGTGCTTCCCTTGATATCATTATAGCTACCCCTTCACTATGTTGTGATCCAGGTTCCTGGTGTCCTGATGATAAAATCACCTCTCCTGTGCTTAGTTTTATCCTTTCTGTTCCTATCTTCTTTCACACATTTCTAGAATATGAATATCTATTTTGTAGTTTACCATTTCTGCTGCTTCTTGTGCAGCTTTTCCTGGCTTATTTAGAGTATGTACATTGCAAAGGCCAATTCTGGAAGATTTCCTGGTAAACAAAAGGGGAGTTGGTGACATGGACTGTGGCTTTCTACGAAATGTGTCATATATCTCTTAAAGAACCCTTATCTTTTCTGAATGGCAGATTTACTTTTTTTATTTTTTTTGACTTGTCCATGTTTGTGAAGTTTTGAGGGTTATTTTTTACAGTACGAATTAGCCAGTTCCATGTCCAACCCTCCTTAGTCGCCTCTTACAAACATGCCTGGTAGGGAACAGCGCTCCAATTCTTTACTCCCCTTTAAGGCCCCAGCAGAGCACGGGCAAATTATCAAGGTAGTCTCATCATCATTGAGTGCCATCTCTACATCGAAGGTTGGCCACCATGGAGCCCCTTTCCACTCTGTCTTTTGCTTTGATAGTGCAGGTTGTCATAGGCTAACTTGTCCATCTTTTGGTGTTACTCATCCATGTTAGTCTTGGTCTGCTGTGACTCTTTTACCTTGTATTTTCCCTTCCAAGATTACTTTTAGTAGGTTGCTGTCCCTTTTACCTTGTATTTTCCCTTCCAAAATTACTTTTAGTAGGTTGCTGTGCCTTTTAACTTGTCACAAAAATTTCATAATTGTATTTAATAGTAAGGTAGTCTGATATAGTAGACAAAAGAGGAAATGAAGCCAACAGTCACAAAATTAACAATTTGTGGTATGCGGATGACACAGTCTTAATATCAGGGACAGAGAATGAACTACAAGAAATGACAGACATAATAGCAAAAGAAAGCAACAAGAAAGGTCTCAGTCAGAGTAGTAAGAAAACAGAAGTAATGGTCATAACGAAGAAACAATCATCACCATCATACAGCATTAAAAATAAACAGGACAAATCTGAAACAAGTGTTATGCATCAAATACTTGGGCACAATAATAACATCTGATAGAAGATGTACCACAGAAATAAAAAGCTGAATAACTCAGGCCAAAATAGCATTTCATAAAATGAAAAACGTCTTATGCAACAAGTCTATGTCAATAGAAGTAAGAAAAAGAGTTTATCGTTGCAGTATAGAGCCAATTATGACTTATAGAAGTGAATCATGGACAGTAACAAATAAATGAAAAGATGATTAGAGGTCACAGAGATGGGATTTCTCAGAAGAATATTGAAAGTTCCCTGGAGTGCTAAAAAGACCAATGAGAACATTCTCGAAGAGGCCAACACAGAAAGGGAGCTCCTGAGAAACATCAGAAAGAAACAATCAACATTTTTTGGCACATCATGAGAAGAGGAAAGTTGGTATACATGGTTACAACTGGAAAATTATAGGGATAGAGAGATCATGGATTACAAAGAGAGAAACTAGTAGATAGCTTGGTGTCATGGCATGGAAATCAGTCAATAACAGAATTGATATGATGCACTGTGGATAAAAGATTGTGGAAGGACATGATCACCTACATCAACCAGTATGTCACATGATGATGATGATGAGTCTATTGTAATTCAAATTGTAGAATCTGCTGTTTCCACATTTAACTCAGAGCTAATTAAAGATGGTGTGGACACTCTAATGTATGAAGAACAAGCAGAATTTAGAAAGGGAATAGCTGCCATGATCATATTTTCTCCCTAAGAATTATTTTAGAGGAACATATCAAAAAGCAGAAACCATTTATTCTAGACTTTTTTGGTTTTTAACAACATAAATAGAGACTCTTTGTGGAACATACTCAGACAATATGGAATGCCAGAAAAAATCATTAACATTGTCAGAAATATGAGCAACTGTTTTTCTTGAGCAGTTTGGACAAATTGAGGGGGGAGGGAACAGGCAAATAATTGTAGTGCCGCGATAAAGCTGGTTGCAAGGAGCAAGTGGTGGGGTATAACATACACTCATACAAAGTATAGTGACAGCTTCACAAAAAAGGAGCAAGTGGTGGGGTATAACATACACTCATACAAAGTATAGTGACAGCTTCACAAAAAAGGAGCAAGTGGTGGAGTGTAACATACACTCATACAAAGTATAGTGACAGCTTCACAAAAAAGGAGCAAGTGGTGGGGTATAACATACACTCATACAAAGTATAGTGACAGCTTCACAAAAAAGGAGCAAGTGGTGGGGTATAACATACACTCATACAAAGTATAGTGACAGCTTCACAAAAAAGGAGCAAGTGGTGGGGTATAACATACACTCATACAAAGTATAGTGACAGCTTCACAAAAAAAGGAGCAAGTAGCCAGTACCCACCAGTTCTTATCCTTTTTCCCACCTAGACTCCATGTCACAGATTTGTCATCAACACCCTCAGTCAAAAACTGTTCCCTTTCATTCCCTTTCTTTCTCTCCAGCCCCACTTACCCCTATCACATGGCTTCATTCCCCCCTTCCTCCCATCCCACTTACCCCTATCACTTGGCTTCATTCCCCCACCCCTCCCTTCATCCCCACCCCTCTCTTCATTCCCCCACCCTTCCCTTCATTCCCCACCCCTCTTTTCATTCCCCCACCCCTCCCTTCATCCCCACCCCTCCCTTCATTCCCCACCCCTCTCTTCATTCCCCCACCCCTCCCTTCATTTCCCCCACCCCTCCCTTCATCCCCCACCTCTCCCTTCAACCCCCACCCCTCCCTTCATCCCCACCTCTCCCTTCAACCCCCACCCCTCCCTTCATCCCTCACTCCTCCCTTCATCCCCCACCCCTCCCTTCAACCCCCACCCCTCCCTTCATCCCCCACCTCTCCCTTCATCCCCCACCCCTCCCTTCATCCCCCACCTCTCCCTTCAACCCCCACCCCTCCCTTCATCCCCCACCCCTCCCTTCAACCCCCACCCCTCCCTTCAACCCCCACCCCTCCCTTCAACCCCCACCCCTCCCTTCATCCCCCACCCCTCCCTTCAACCCCACCCCTCCCTTCCTCCCCCCACCCCTCCCTTCATCCCCCACCCCTCCCTTCATCCCCCACCTCTCCCTTCATCCCCCACCTCTCCCTTCCTCCCCCCACCCCTCCCTTCATCCCCCACCCCTCCCTTCATCCCCCACCTCTCCCTTCATCCCCCACCTCTCCCTTCAACCCCCACCCCTCCCTTCATCCCCCACCCCTCCCTTCATCCCCCACCTCTCCATTTATTCACACTTGACCCTTGTGTCACATGCACATCAGAGCTCCTGCTTAGATTTTCAGCTATTCTTACATTTTATTTATTTGTTAACTTTTTTATTATTTTTTCTGTAACATAGAACTTTTTCCCTTTCTATTCCTTTTGTCATTTCATTTCACTTTCTTTTTTAGACCCACCCACTAGTTCTGGTCACTTTAGAACATGTCGTTTAGTTTATCTTCATTTCATTGTCTGTTTTGTTGTTCTTGTCTTCTGAACAAGGCCACACTTAGAATGAAACATCATGATTTTGATTGATTCCTATTTTTGGAAAGCAGTCACCATACTTGTCAACATACACCAGCAATGGTGATATGTTTCATAAAGCTGTCAGCATAATTTTCTAGGAATGTATGTCACCCCCCCCCTCCTCCCCCCTTGTTTTTTTCCCCATCACCACCGCTGGCTTCCTGCATATTCAGTGAATGGTTCCAGATTAAAATCGGAGGGAAACAAAGAAGTATTTATCTCCCTTACTATTTGAAAATGCCTGTAACTTCATAATTCAGGAACGTTGGATAGGTAATAAAGACAATGAATGGATACTTGGATCTCAATTAGATGTCCTTGATAAGTAATAAAGACAATGAATGGATACTTGGATCTCAATTAGATGTCCTTGATAAGTAATAAAGACAATGAATGGATACTTGGATCTCAATTAGATGTCCTTGATAAGTAATAAAGGCAATGAATGGATACTTGGATCTCAATTAGATGTCCTTGATAAGTAATAAAGACAATGAATGGATACTTGGATCTCAATTAGATGTCCTTGATAAGTAATAAAGACAATGAATGGATATTTGGATCTCAATTAGATGTCCATGATAGGTAGTAAAGACAATGAATGGATACTTGGACCTCAATTAGATGTCCTTGATTTTGCAGATGACATAGTTCTCATCAGTAACAATTTGAATATGGTGCAAGAAAAAATGTCAGTTATCAAGGGCTAGTAAAATAGGACTGGTAATTAACAAAAAAAAAAGATAAAAGTAATTAAAAATCAAATTCGTTCAGAAGGAAGAAAACACATGGAAGGAAGGGAAGTGGAAATAGTTTATTATTTCGTATATCTTGGAAGTTGTATTGATCAAGAAGGAGATACAAATAAATTTGAATCAAAATAGCAAATTCTGCGATGACTCTCACAAACCTTTATAAAATGTGAAATCAAAATGACTAAGCACAAAATCAAAGCTCTAGATTCTTAAATCAAATGTATTATTAACCCTTACTTATGCATGCAAGAGTTGGAAAGCAACTCATTATCATCATTGAGTGCCATCTCCACATCGAAGGTTGGCTACCATGGAGCACCATTCCACTCTGTCTATTGCTTTGATGGTGCAGGTTGTCATAGGCTGACCTGTCCATCTTTTAATGCTACATGTTAGTCTTGGTTTGCTCTGCCTTTTTTACCTTGTATTTTCCCTTCCAAGATTACTTTTAATAGGCCGCTGTTACTTTTAACAAGCCCCAAAATCTCATTTGTCTTGTTTGAATTGTATTTAGTAGTTGTCTTTTCATTTTTAGTTGTTTTAAGACTTTATCATTTTTTTTTATTTCCATCTAATTCTACCCATTCTTCTATATATCCACATTTCAAGGACTCAAATTTTCTGTTTTGTTTCCTTGTCTAATGTCCATGTTTCTGCACCATACAGGAATGTTGGGAAGATATAACATTTAGCTATTCTTAGTTTTAGCCCTGGTGTTATTTGTTTTGATGTTAGTATGTTCTTCATGACATTAACATTACTTTTTGCCATTCCTATTCTTTTGTTTATTTCAGTTGTACATTTTCCATCACTGGTTATAGTATGTCCAAGGTAATTGTAGCTATGAACTGTCTCCAAGTCTATTCCTTCAATTTTGATATCCACTTGTAGGTTTAGAGCATTTTCTTTGTTTATGATCATAGTCTTTTTGGAAAGCAACTAAAGAAATAGAAAGTAAATAAAAATGTTTTTAAAAACAATAGCCTCAGGAAAATACTTCAAATACCATGGAATTAATTCAAGTCCAGTGCAGAAATGAGAGAAATGGTAATGCATTCATCAATATTATCAACAGTCAAGAAAAGAAAGTGATCATATATTGGCCATGTAATAAGAAGAGGCAACAATACAATCTCATTAAAAAATGTCTTCAAATGGGAAACAGGGAGTAAAAGAAAAAGAAGACAACCTTGAAAAATTGTTAAAAAACACTAAACAAGAAGCAACAATATCATGCATCAGCTCCAGCTGAAGTTGAGAAGCTTGCTCAGAACATGGACATGTGACAAGATACACTGTGGGTCCTGTGCAAAGTCTGACATTTGATAGCAAAGATCATCAGACATGAGGAGTCTAGAATTTCTGCCAAAGTGCCACCTTCTGCTGAAAAGGACAAAAGATAGACATGAGGCTAACGGTTAAATCATCCTCATGCTAGCCGGCTAAACATGTCAACACAGAGCTTGCTTCATGTCATTGATGCGAGAACAAAGAAAGAATCTGTTTATTATTTTGCCCATTATTTTACAGACACAGCTTGTTAAAATGGTTGAATCGTAGTTACTACCTTTGATTTGGGTTTGTGTTAGAAATGGGAATTAGTACTTATTTCTTTCAAATCCTGGATATTTTACCTGTTTTTCTGGATTTATTCTGCCAACTTGGCTGAAGTGATTCAAAAACACTTTTGCTGCATGTTTGATGTCATGAATTTGTTGCTAGTTTCCAGAAATGTAGGAGGTGACATGTTCACTTCTAGGAGGTGACATGTTCACTTCTAGGAGGTGACATGTTCACTTCTAGGAGGTGACATGTTCGCTTCTAGGTGGTGACATGTTCGCTTCTAGGTGGTGACCTAGGAGGTGACATGTTCACTTCTAGGAGGTGACATGCTCACTTCTAGGTGGTGACATGTTCGCTTCTAGGAGGTGACCTAGGAGGTGACATGTTCACTTCTAGGAGGTGACATGCTCACTTCTAGGAGGTAACATGTTTGCTTCTAGATGACATGTTCGCATCTAGGAGGTGACATGTTCACTTCTATGAGGTGACATGTTCGCTTCTAGGAGGTGACATGTTCGCTTCTAGGAGGTGACATGTTCACTTCTAGGAGGTGACATCTTTGCTTCTAGGAGGTGACATGTTCACTTCTAGGAGGTTACATGTTCACTTCTAGGAGGTGACATGTTCGCTTCTAGTCACTATTTGCAGTAACTTCTTGGAATGTGAAACTGTCAGTGACATTTGAATTTAGAGTATAGATAGATGTCAATATTGTCTACCTTTCTTAAAACTTGATAAATGAAACATAAAACATGATTTGTTTCAATTGATGTTATTGTACAAATAAAAAAAACAAGAAAAAGAGTTCTTAAATGTTATGTCGAGCCAGTCTTAACATATGGATTTGAATCATGGACAATTGGGCAACAGACAAGGAAATCACTGGAGTCTGTGGAAATGTGGTTTTACAGAAGAATGTTGAAAATACCATGGACAGCTAAGAAGTGTAATGAAAACGTTCTGAAAGAAGCCAAAACAAAAAGAGAGCTAATTTCCAATATTAGGAAGAAACAATCATCATTTTTTGGCCATGTAATGAGAAGAGAACAGCTGGAATATATTGTGACAACTGGGAAAATTGAGGGTCGAAGAGATAGAGAGAAGCAAAGAGAAAAGATACCAGACAGCTTAAAAGAATGGCTTGGCAGAAAGTCAACAACAGAAATGATAAATAACTGTTGAGATCGAAAGTTGTGAAGAGACATGATCACCTATGCCAGCAGGCCTGGTACTTGATGATGATGATGTTATTGTTCCTGGTCCTATTATTCTTTCATTTTTGAGTGTTACACAGTCTGGTACCCTTGATTATGGATAATAAAAAATACTAGTATATAATTACAACTTACATCAATTATGAGAGTGTATGAGCAAGAGAAGTTAATCTTAGTGGGCAACCTAACAATGTTAAAAAGTATGTGCTTTTACGGGAATCCACTAGCAGATTAAATCAAGAAGAAAGAAGTGCTGAAAGAGACTGATTGGAGAGTAGCTTGAGCCATGGTTCATAGCTTTAGATAATAACATCAGACAGAATCAGTACAGATTTATAAGTAAGTAAAGTACCCCCCGTCACGCCAAGTGGCGTATAGGGAAATATGGTGTTAGTGACCCTATATTTTACAGACCTTCAGCACATGATTTTTGGGGTAATGTGGTCGGTATTACGCCCGTGCTGCTTTTACTTTCCCAGAAAAAATCCGGTACCCATTTAAGGCTGGGTGAACCCGGAGCCGTCGGTTGGGATCGAACCCTACCCTTGTCCGTAGTAGTCCAGTTCACTAACCACTGAGCTATCGCGGCTCCTACTAATTTTTAGGGAATTAGTAAACCCAGGTGTCCTCGCCAGGATTACGAACCCGGCTGTTGCCGTGGTAAGCCAACCGAGTACAGATTTATGGTGGAGATTAATGTCTTATTCCTCAAAAGGCCACAAATGCATGATGAGCAACTTTTTTTATTTTCTAAGAAATTTCACAAAAATAGATCAAGTGTGCCAATCACCTTGACTAAAAGAGTCATTGACTCACAGCTTAATGTAGACATTAGTGGACAACAGAGCTGATTTAGACTCTTGACTTTCCAGTGGTGCCTCTAGAAAGAGACTAGCCAGTGAGACCAAGCCAGTTGGAATGGAAAAGGAAAGGTAACCCAGTACCAAAGAATGCTGTAGATGGATGCTTTGGGTGGATACTTGGTGTTATGACAGAAAAGCAGAAGAAGTAGTTATTAAGTCTGTTGTACTTTTCTATTTGCTTACTAAATTTTATTTCAATTTTGTTTTCTTAGCAATCAGAAGATGCCACGTAGGAAGCAAAATAAGAGGCAAAGTAAGAAGATGAGAAACTTATCTTCAACAGAACAACCTCCGATGCAGGAAAGAGAGGAACAACATGAACATAACAGGCCATACTTGGTTCCCATTGACAGTGAAGTCACAGAGGTGTCATATGATACTGTTTGCTCAGTTCCACTGACTGAATCAAAGACTCCTTTGTCAAATGAGTCATTCATAAAATCACAAGAAAATAATTTAGCTGCTCATGATGGAATCAGTTTCACCAAACATTTATATTCTAGGGAAAAAAGAACATATAAATCTAAAGAAAAATTACCTGAGATAGATGTTCAACAAGGGGATGACATTCTTCTGAGTTTCACTGAATCAGCTGATTTTGACCAGGCCATTCAATTTCTAAAGGGAGATCACTCTTTCTCACAGAATGGGCTTGACAGAGCTCTGATCTCCTCTTGTCGTCAAGGGCTCAAATATCTGGTCCAGACACTTGTTCATCTTGGGGCCAATGTACAATTCAGTGAGACACATGGAAGCACACCGCTGTTAATTTGTGCAGAAAGTGGTTTTGTTGATATTGTCCGTTTTCTCCTTAAGATGAAGGCAGATGTGAATGCCTCCAATTGTTCAGGTGACACAGCTTTGATTCTGTCAATAAAGACATCAGGATCATTAGAGATGGTGAAAGTTCTTCTAGAACAGAAAGGAATAGACATCAACCATCAGAACAGGAATGGATACACAGCTCTCATGAGGGCAATGGAGGTCAGGGATGTTGATGTGATGAAGTTGTTGATGGACAGAACCATCAGGCTGAGTGAGGATGACAGCAAGAAAATGGAAGAGGAAGAGATTGCAGACAAATGTGGACTTGGGAATATTTACCAAATTTTGAAAACACATCAAAGGACACGAGAATCACCATTGTTGGTGGCTGTTGGCACACAAAATATAGAATCATTAAATATGTTGTTGGACTGTCACTTTGTAGAGAGGCATGATATACAGGAGGCATTCACAAAAATATTTGAAAAATGTGACTTAGAAGAAGTTAAAATGATTTCTGAAAATAAAACAGCAATGATCAAGAGACTATTAGAATGTGGAGCAGCCATAGACACAGGCTGGTACCATGGTTCTAGTCCACTGTCTATTGCTGTTCAGACAGGAGACAACAGTCTGGTTGAGCTGTTATGTCAACATCTTGATCAACAACAACTTATTCATCAGAACACAACAGGGGCTATAAAAGCAGCAGCAAAGTCTGATCGCTGTGACCTCATTGAACTTTTACTAAAATATCACGTAGACAATATTAATGGCTATAATTATTCTGATTCCCCACTGGACAATGCCCTCATTTGTGGACATTTTGAAAGTGCTAAAGTGCTTATCAAACATGGAGCTAAAATGGACATTAGAAGTGCTCTTCAGTCAGCAATAACTAAACAAGTTCCAGAGTACATGAACTATCTCTTGAAGAACTATCAGTCAGAAGTAGCCACTTATGTCACAGAGAAGGCAGACAATCTCAACAGCTTGTTAGTGTCTGCAGCTGAAGGTGGGAACCTGGAGATTATCAGGCATCTTCTTGATGCTGGTGCAGATGTTAATCTTGGGAAAGTTTCTGGAGTGACACCTCTGGTGGAGTCAAAAGATGGGGATGTTGCCAGGTTTCTTATCAGTAAGGAGCAAATGTCAATCATGTGATGTTTGATGGAAATACTCCATTACTTAAGATTTTGGGTGAAAAATATAAATATGTCCATTCTAATGGAAGATGTGAGTATGCCTCTTCTGACATGGAGATTGTGAAAGTTTTGCTAGAAAATGGAGCTTCAGTGAATGGAAGACAAAGTAGAGGTAGAACACCAATAATGGTGGCAGCTTCTAATGAAGGAACTGTGACCATGTTACAGGTCTTGCTAGATCATGGCGCTGATTTTAATGGTCAAGATGATGAAGGTGATACTGCTCTAATTTGTGCTGTCAGGGGACACTGTACTCAGAATGTATCGTTTCTGCTTCATTTTGCTAAAGAGAAAAATCTGTGCCTTAATGTTCAAAACAATAAAGGATTATCAGCTCTGATGTTTGCTGCAACTTCTGGCAATCCCAAGTTATTGAAAGAACTGGTTGATTACAATGTTGATGTGAATATTAAAGATATCAATGGAAATACTGCATTGTTGAATTCATTAATTGAAAAATCCTCATCTTCTGTTGAGATCCTGACAACTTTGATAAGAGCTGGGAGTGATGTGAATTGTCAGAACAATGATGGTCTCTCTCCCTTGATGCTTGCCGCTAGAAGTTCTCATGAAGATGTCATATTACACCTACTTAGTTCAGGAGCAGATGTGGATGCTGTCAGCAAAAAGGATGCCACAAAAACAGCGATCTCATTTCTACAAACTACAGGGTATCTCGGTAGAGATAAAAAGTCTTGCCTTCAAGCTTTACTAAGGAGAGGTGCCAGTTCTTCATACGTAAACCCAGGTCTTCTTCATGAACTAATTATTAATAATGGGTTCGACATTATGTTTGAGCTGATTCGATGTGGATTAGGACCAGTGGATGTCAAGGCCGAAAGTTTACCTCTGAAACTCAGAAACAAAGAGATCAGTCATGTTTCCCCATTGTGTGTGGCACTGTTGGCAGGAAATGACTTACTGGCCCGCTGTTTTGTGGAGAACTTGTTTCTGACCAGCTCTGATGTGACGACCTTGACAGGCAACAAGAACCTCCTTCAAGTCCTTGAAGGAAAAAATCACAAGAATTGTCAAGACTTCCTTGATGAGATGTCCTCACAGCCGCTGTCACTGCTGCAGCTGGCCTTTGTGGCAGTGTCATCAGCTGTAGGTTCATCCCCTGGTCGTGAGAACAGGGTCAACTTGCTGCCCTTACCTCAGGTCATGAAAGACAAGCTGCTCTTTAAAACAAAAGAGTTACAATTCAATATTGAAAAAGATGACATAGTTACATATTCAGATAATGACCAAGATTTAGATTGTGATTTTGATGTAATGGGCTATGATGTGGAAGATTATGATTATATTTGCTCTGACAATAGCAGTGTTGATGATGATTATGATGGTTATTATTTTCATGGCAGTGACACTGACTGACAATGTTGACATATATTCCTATAGGACAGTAACCTTCTCATCACACGATAAATGATTATTTTCTGTTTTGTATTTTCTCATTAACTTTGTCAGTTTATTTGGCTCCAAGTAGTATACATCTATATCAATAGTATACATGGAAGGAAAGCAGTGAAAGAAGTAAATCACTTTGTATATCTTGGAAGCTGCATAGATCAAGGAGTAGAACATTTTGTATATCTTGGAAGCTGCATAGATCAAAAAGTAGATCATTTTGTATATCTTGGAAGCTGCATAGATCAAGAAAGAAATTGGAGTAGGAATAGCAAAGGCAGCTATGACTTTCAGAAAATTTGATCGTAAAAGGAAATCAAAAGTACTAAACACAAATGCAAAGCTCTGTATTTTCAAATCAAATGTATTACCTTGTCTTCTTTATGCTTGTGAGAGGTGGAAAACAACTAAAGAAATAGAAAATAAATTAGATACGTTTGAAAACTATATTTTAAGGAAAGATTTTGTACAATTTTAAGATCTGAAAAGTTACCACATTGAACTGAGAGCTAACAAAATCAAAGGGAGATACTCGTGCATGAAGGACCAGCAAGATCTTTTGAACCAGCATTATTATAGTTTCACTTATGAATTATATCAAAGAACATTTTATTTGAGGCAAATACCATTGTCTTTACATGTTTCTAACTTTAGAAAGGCTTTTGACACAAACATAGAACCTTATTGTGAAATATATTGAGACAATCATCATCATGTGCTATACCAGTTGGTGACCATGTCCCTCCACAATCTTCTATCCACAGTGCATCGTATCAGTTCTGTTGTTGACTGTTTTCCATGCCATGAATGACACCAAGCTATCCAGTATTTTCTCTATTTGTCGTCCGCGATCTCTCTTTCCCTTTATTTTGCCAGTTGTAACCAAGTATTCGAACTTTCCTCTTAATTATCATAATGTGCCCAAAAAATGTTGATAGCTTCTTTCTGATGTTTTTAAGAGCTCCCTTTTTGTGTTGGCCTCTTTGAGAACTTTCTCATCGGTCTTTTTAGCTGTCCAGGGAACTTTCAACATTCTTCTGAGAAATCCCATCTCTGTGGCCTCTAATCGTCTTTACATTTGTTTGTCTATTGTCCATGATTCGCTTCCATAGGTCAGAATTGGTTCTATATAGCATCGATGAACTCTCTTTCTCATTTCTATTGACATAAATTTGTTGCATAAGATATTTTTCATTTTCTGAAATGCTATTTTGGCCTGAGCTATTCTGCTTTTTATTTCTGTGTTTCATCTACCATCTGATGTTATCACTGTGCCCAAGTATTTCATACATTGCACTTGTTTCAGATTTGTTATGTTTATTTTTATGCTGCATGATGGTGGTGATTGTTTCTTCGATATAACCATTACTTCTGTTTTCTTACTATTCAGACTGAGACCTTTCTTGTTGCTTTCTTTTACTATTATGTCTATCATTTCTTGTAGCTCATTCTCTGTCTCTGCTATTAAGACTGTGTCATCCGATAATCATAATTTATTTATGTTGTGACCGTTGACTTCAATTCCTTTTTTGTCTACTATTGATCTCATAATATGTTCGCTGTAAAGTGAAAACAAATCCGGCGACAGAACACAGCCTTGTCTGACTCCTTGTTTTATATATTGGAAATGTCCTGTTTAATTGTTAATTCGTATAGCTGCTGTTTGTTGCCAGTACATGTTTTTTATGATTCGCAAATCCTTGCCATCAATGTTTAATTTCTCCAGCATATTGATTATTTCCTCATGCTTTACTTTGTCAAATGCTTTCGTGTAGTCTATAAAGCACATATATAGATCTTTCTTTGCCTCTGTAGATCTTTCTATCAATGTTCTTAAGATGTATATTGCATTATTGGTGCCCTTTCCTTCCACAAATCCACATTGTTCAATGTTTTAATGTTAGTATGTTCAGTAAAAGGAGCCGCGATAGCTCAGTGGTTAGTGAACTGGACTACAATGGACAAGGGGTAGGGTTCGATCCCAACCAATGGCTTCCGGGTTCACTCAGCCTTAAATGGGTACCGGATTTTTGTCTGGGAAAGTAAAGCAGCATGGACGTAATAACGACCACATTACCCCAAAAATCATGTGCTGAAGGTCTGTAAAATATAGGGTCACTAACACCATATTCTCTATATGCCACTTGGCGTGACGGGGGTACTTTACTACTTTTACTTATGTTCAGTAAAAAACATCACCTCAGTGCAAAATAAAGACAAGTGGAACAATATTAAAACAGGTAAATGAATTTAAATATCTGGGAACTTTGTTAACCTCAGACGGAAGATGTACAACAGAGGTGAGATGCAGAGTGGCTCAAGCAAAAGCAGCTTTCCAAAAAATGAGGAAGATACTATGCAATCCATTTTTGACAATAGAGACAAGAAAAAGAGTTTTTAAATGTTATGTAGAGCCAGTCTTAACATATGGATGCGAATCATGGACAATAGGACAACATCATCATCATCATTGAGTGCCGTCTCCGCAACGAAGGTTGGCTACCATGGAGCGCCATTTTGCTCTATCTCTTGCTTTGATGGTGCAGGTTGTCATCGGTTGATTTGTCCAAATAGGACAACAGACAAGAAAATCACTGGAGTCTGTAGAAATGTGGTTTTACAGAAGAATGTTGAGAGTACCATGGACAGCTAAGAAGAGTAATGAAGATGTTCTGAGAGAGGTCAAAGCAAAAAGAGAGCTAACTTCCAATATCAGGAAGAAACAATCATCATTTTTTGGCGATGTAATGAGAAGAGAACAACTGGAACATATTGTAACAACTGGAAAAATTGAGGGACGAAGAGATAGAGGGAAGCAAAGAGAAAAAATAACAGACAGCTTAAGAGAATGGCTTGGCAGAAGGTCAATAACAGAAATGATAAATAGCTGCTGAGATCGAAAGTTGTGGAGAGACATGATCACCTACGCCAGCAGGCCCGGTACTTGATGATGATGACGATGTTCTTTATGACATTAAAATTACTTTTTGCCACACCTATTCTTTTGTTTATTTCAGTTTTACATTTTTCATCACTGGTTATAGTATGTCCAAGGTAGTTGTAGTTCTGAACTGTCTCCAGGTCTATTCCTGCAATTTTGGTATCCACTTGTGGGTTTTGAATATTTTCTTTGTTTATAATCATAGTTTTAGTCTTTTTTGATATTCATATCTAGTCCATATTTTTTGCTTGTCATGTTTATTTCATTAAGTAATTCTTGTAGATCTTTAAGATTTTCTGCTAGTAGTACAGTATCGTCAGCATATCTTTGGTTATTGATTATCTTTCCATTAATTTTTAGGCCTGGCATCTCCGTGATGTTTTTAAAGATTTGCTCAGTGTATAGATTAAACACGCTTGGTGATAGGATGCATCCTTGTCTTACTCTTTTTAACTGGAGATGTTAGGAATTTCTTTTTCTGAAACATGATTTCTAGATGGACAAGATCAATTTTCTAGTCTTTTTATAGCATTTTCTTTCAAATTGTGGTCTAGTTTACGAGTAATCTAACATTTTCTTTCAAATTGTGGTCTAGTTTACGAGTAATCTAACATTTTCTTTCAAATTGTGGTCTAGTTTACGAGTAATCTAACATTTTCTTTCAAATTGTGGTCTAGTTTACGAGTAATCTAACATTTTCTTTCAAATTGTGGTCTACTTTACGAGTAATCTAACATTTTCTTTCAAATTGTGGTCTAGTTTACGAGTAATCTAACATTTTCTTTCAAATTGTGGTCTAGTTTACGAGTAATCTAACATTTTCTTTCAAATTGTGGTCTAGTTTATGAGTAATCTAACATTTTCTTTCAAATTGTGGTCTAGTTTATGAGTAATCTAACATTTTATTTCAAATTTTGGTCTAGTTTATGATAACACACCATTTTCTAGTGTGAAAAAGACTGTCAGTAAGTCTAGGTTACAGAATATACATTCAAAATAATAACAATATAATTCTAACATAGATTTAATTAATTTAGTATTTAATGCAACTCCAGGTTGGACTTGTCAATGTTCAACTTACTATTGTTATAGACAGGTAAGTACTACAACATGTTTTATTTGTCCTTGCTACCTTGTCATTGTTATAGACAGGTAAGTACTACAACATGTTTTATTTGTCCTTGCTACCTTGTCATTGTTATAGACAGGTAAGTACTACAACATGTTTTATTTGTCCTTGCTACCTTGTCATTGTTATACACAGGTAAGTACTACAACATGTTTTATTTGTCCTTGCTACCTTGTCATTGTTATAGACAGGTAAGTACTACAACATGTTTTATTTGTCCTTGCTACCTTGTCATTGTTATAGACAGGTAAGTACTACAACATGTTTTATTTGTCCTTGCTACCTTGTCATTGTTATAGACAGGTAAGTACAACAACATGTTTTATTTGTCCTTGCTACCTTGTCATTGTTATAGACAGGTAAGTACAACAACATGTTTTATTTGTCCTTGCTACCTTGTCATTGTTATACACAGGTAAGTACTACAACATGTTTTATTTGTCCTTGCTACCTTGTCATTGTTATACACAGGTAAGTACTACAACATGTTTTATTTGTCCTTGCTGCCTTGTCATTGTTATAGACAGGTAAGTACTACAACATGTTTTATTTGTCCTTGCTGCCTTGTCATTGTTATAGACAGGTAAGTACTACAACATGTTTTATTTGTCCCTGCTACCTTGTCATTGTTATAGACAGGTAAGTACTACAACATGTTTTATTTGTCATTGCTACCTTGTCTTGTTGCTATCTTGGAAGTGGTAGAGGCTAGAGGAATAAACCCCGAACAGAAAATCAAGAGCAGAGACCATAAGGCAACAAGTTACCTATTACATATCCCTTCTGACATCCCCTCCAGTCATATTGATATCAAATGTAGAACACATTTCTTCATTTGGGATGATCTAATGAGACTGAAAGAGGAGGACTCTAACATCTGGGGAAACACAGATCTAACACCTTGCCCTGCTTGTGTTATGTCATCTCTTTGCTGTGTTTGCTCTTGAGTGACACATTGTCTTATTTGACGCATTCTATTATTTAATACATTGTTTTATCTGACACATTGTTTTATTTGACACATTGTCTTATCTAATACATTGTTTTATTTGACATATTGTCTTGTCTAATACATTGTTTTATTTGACACATTGTCTTATTTGACACATTCTCTTATTTAATACATTGTTTTATCTGACACATTGTTTTATTTGACACATTGTCTTATCTAATACATTGTTTTATTTGACATATTGTCTTGTCTAATACATTGTTTTATCTGACACATTGTCTTATTTGACACATTCTCTTATTTAATACATTGCTTTATTTGACACATTGTTTTATTTGACACATTGTTTTATTTGACACATTGTCTTGTCTAATACATTGTTTTATTTGACGCATTCTCTTATTTAATACATTGTTTTATTTGACACATTGTCTTATTTGACACATTGTTTTATTTGACACATTGTCTTATCTAATACATTGTTTTATTTGACACATTGTCTTGTCTAATACATTGTTTTATTTGACACATTGTCTTGTCTAATACATTGTTTTATTTGACACATTGTCTTGTCTAATACATTGTTTTATTTGACACATTGTCTTGTCTAATACATTGTTTTATTTGACACATTGTCTTGTCTAATACATTGTTTTATTTGACACATTGTCTTGTCTAATACATTGTTTTATTTGACACATTCTCTTGTCTAATACATTGTTTTATTTGACACATTGTCTTGTCTAATACATTGTTTTATTTGACACATTCTCTTGTTCTAATACATTGTTTTATTTGACGCATTCTCTTGTCTAATACATTGTTTTATTTGACACATTGTCTTGTCTAATACATTGTTTTATTTGACACATTGTCTTGTCTAATACATTGTTTTATTTGACGCATTCTCTTATTTAATACATTGTTTTATTTGACACATTGTCTTATATGACACATTGTTTTATTTGACACATTCTCTTGTCTAATACATTGTTTTATTTGACACATTGTCTTGTCTAATACATTGTTTTATTTGACACATTGTCTTGTCTAATACATTGTTTTATTTGACACATTGTCTTGTCTAATACATTGTTTTATTTGACACATTCTCTTGTCTAATACATTGTTTTATTTGACACATTGTCTTGTCTAATACATTGTTTTATTTGACACATTCTCTTGTTCTAATACATTGTTTTATTTGACACATTGTCTTGTCTAATACATTGTTTTATTTGACACATTGTCTTGTCTAATACATTGTTTTATTTGACACATTGTCTTGTCTAATACATTGTTTTATTTGACACATTCTCTTGTCTAATACATTGTTTTATTTGACACATTCTCTTGTCTAATACATTGTTTTATTTGACACATTGTCTTGTCTAATACATTGTTTTATTTGACACATTCTCTTGTCTAATACATTGTTTTATTTGACACATTGTCTTGTCTAATACATTGTTTTATTTGACACATTCTCTTGTTCTAATACATTGTTTTATTTGACACATTGTCTTGTCTAATACATTGTTTTATTTGACACATTCTCTTGTCTAATACATTGTTTTATTTGACACATTCTCTTGTTCTAATACATTGTTTTATTTGACACATTGTCTTGTCTAAAACATTGTTTTATTTGACACATTCTCTTGTCTAATACATTGTTTTATTTGACACATTGTCTTGTCTAATACATTGTTTTATTTGACACATTGTCTTGTCTAATACATTGTTTTATTTGACACATTGTCTTGTCTAATACATTGTTTTATTTGACACATTCTCTTGTCTAATACATTGTTTTATTTGACACATTGTCTTGTCTAATACATTGTTTTATTTGACACATTCTCTTGTTCTAATACATTGTTTTATTTGACACATTCTCTTGTTCTAATACATTGTTTTATTTGACACATTGTCTTGTCTAATACATTGTTTTATTTGACACATTGTCTTGTCTAATACATTGTTTTATTTGACACATTGTCTTGTCTAATACATTGTTTTATTTGACACATTGTCTTGTCTAATACATTGTTTTATTTGACACATTGTCTTGTCTAATACATTGTTTTATTTGACACATTCTCTTGTCTAATACATTGTTTTATTTGACACATTCTCTTGTCTAATACATTGTTTTATTTGACACATTGTCTTGTCTAATACATTGTTTTATTTGACACATTGTCTTGTCTAATACATTGTTTTATTTGACACATTCTCTTGTCTAATACATTGTTTTATTTGACACATTGTCTTGTCTAATACATTGTTTTATTTGACACATTCTCTTGTTCTAATACATTGTTTTATTTGACACATTGTCTTGTCTAATACATTGTTTTATTTGACACATTGTCTTGTCTAATACATTGTTTTATTTGACACATTGTCTTGTCTAATACATTGTTTTATTTGACACATTCTCTTGTCTAATACATTGTTTTATTTGACACATTCTCTTGTCTAATACATTGTTTTATTTGACACATTGTCTTGTCTAATACATTGTTTTATTTGACACATTCTCTTGTCTAATACATTGTTTTATTTGACACATTGTCTTGTCTAATACATTGTTTTATTTGACACATTCTCTTGTTCTAATACATTGTTTTATTTGACACATTGTCTTGTCTAATACATTGTTTTATTTGACACATTCTCTTGTCTAATACATTGTTTTATTTGACACATTCTCTTGTTCTAATACATTGTTTTATTTGACACATTGTCTTGTCTAAAACATTGTTTTATTTGACACATTCTCTTGTCTAATACATTGTTTTATTTGACACATTGTCTTGTCTAATACATTGTTTTATTTGACACATTGTCTTGTCTAATACATTGTTTTATTTGACACATTGTCTTGTCTAATACATTGTTTTATTTGACACATTCTCTTGTCTAATACATTGTTTTATTTGACACATTGTCTTGTCTAATACATTGTTTTATTTGACACATTCTCTTGTTCTAATACATTGTTTTATTTGACACATTCTTTTGTTCTAATACATTGTTTTATTTGACACATTGTCTTGTCTAATACATTGTTTTATTTGACACATTGTCTTGTCTAATACATTGTTTTATTTGACACATTGTCTTGTCTAAAACATTGTTTTATTTGACACATTGTCTTGTCTAATACATTGTTTTATTTGACACATTCTCTTGTCTAATACATTGTTTTATTTGACACATTGTCTTGTCTAATACATTGTTTTATTTGACACATTCTCTTGTTCTAATACATTGTTTTATTTGACGCATTCTCTTATTTAATACATTGTTTTATTTGACACATTGTCTTATTTGACACATTGTTTTATTTGACACATTGTCTTGTCTAATACATTGTTTTATTTGACACATTGTCTTGTCTAATATATTGTTTTATTTGACACATTCTCTTGTCTAATACATTGTTTTATTTGACACATTGTCTTGTCTAATACATTGTTTTATTTGACACATTCTCTTGTCTAATACATTGTTTTATTTGACACATTGTCTTGTCTAATACATTGTTTTATTTGACACATTGTCTTGTCTAATACATTGTTTTATTTGACACATTCTCTTGTTCTAATACATTGTTTTATTTGACACATTGTCTTGTCTAATACATTGTTTTTTTGACACATTCTCTTGTCTAATACATTGTTTTATTTGACACATTCTCTTGTTCTAATACATTGTTTTATTTGACACATTGTCTTGTCTAATACATTGTTTTATTTGACGCATTCTCTTGTCTAATACATTGTTTTATTTGACACATTGTCTTGTCTAATACATTGTTTTATTTGACACATTGTCTTGTCTAATACATTGTTTTATTTGACACATTGTCTTGTCTAATACATTGTTTTTTTTGACACATTCTCTTGTCTAATACATTGTTTTATTTGACACATTGTCTTGTCTAATACATTGTTTTATTTGACACATTCTCTTGTTCTAATACATTGTTTTATTTGACACATTCTCTTGTTCTAATACATTGTTTTATTTGACACATTGTCTTGTCTAATACATTGTTTTATTTGACACATTCTCTTGTTCTAATACATTGTTTTATTTGACACATTCTCTTGTTCTAATACATTGTTTTATTTGACACATTGTCTTGTCTAATACATTGTTTTATTTGACACATTCTCTTGTTCTAATACATTGTTTTATTTGACACATTGTCTTGTCTAATACATTGTTTTATTTGACACATTCTCTTGTTCTAATACATTGTTTTATTTGACACATTGTCTTGTCTAATACATTGTTTTATTTGACACATTGTCTTGTCTAATACATTGTTTTATTTGACACATTCTCTTGTCTAATACATTGTTTTATTTGACACATTCTCTTGTCTAATACATTGTTTTATTTGACACATTCTCTTGTCTAATACATTGTTTTATTTGACACATTGTCTTGTCTAATACATTGTTTTATTTGACACATTCTCTTGTTCTAATACATTGTTTTATTTGACACATTCTCTTGTTCTAATACATTGTTTTATCTGACACATTGTCTTGTCTAATACATTGTTTTATTTGACACATTCTCTTGTTCTAATACATTGTTTTATTTGACACATTCTCTTGTCTAATACATTGTTTTATTTGACACATTGTCTTGTCTAATACATTGTTTTATTTGACACATTCTCTTGTTCTAATACATTGTTTTATTTGACACATTCTCTTGTTCTAATACATTGTTTTATTTGACACATTGTCTTGTCTAATACATTGTTCTATTTGACACATTCTCTTGTTCTAATACATTGTTTTATTTGACACATTGTCTTGTCTAATACATTGTTTTATTTGACACATTCTCTTGTTCTAATACATTGTTTTATTTGACACATTGTCTTGTCTAATACATTGTTTTATTTGACACATTGTCTTGTCTAATACATTGTTTTATTTGACACATTCTCTTGTCTAATACATTGTTTTATTTGACACATTCTCTTGTCTAATACATTGTTTTATTTGACACATTGTCTTGTCTAATACATTGTTTTATTTGACACATTGTCTTGTCTAATACATTGTTTTATTTGACACATTCTCTTGTTCTAATACATTGTTTTATTTGACATATTCTCTTGTTCTAATACATTGTTTTATTTGACACATTGTCTTGTCTAATACATTGTTTTATTTGACACATTCTCTTGTTCTAATACATTGTTTTATTTGACACATTGTCTTGTCTAATACATTGTTTTATTTGACACATTGTCTTGTCTAATACATTGTTTTATTTGACACATTCTCTTGTTCTAATACATTGTTTTATTTGACACATTCTCTTGTCTAATACATTGTTTTATTTGACACATTGTCTTGTCTAATACATTGTTTTATTTGACACATTGAAAGGTGGAAATGAGGTCTGATCAATCTGGAGTTCTTAGAAGGAAAAGGAGATGTATCTACAGTGAACACCTTCCAGGAAATGTTGATCTGCTGCTGGTGGTGGTGGAGCAGATATTAGGATGCCCTGGCTACAATGAAACTGAAACTATGAATAGAATAAAACAGAATAGAATATGTGACACCTTGATGTACCTTGATGTTTCTTTGAAGATAGAAAACCTAGCACTCTTAGACACCCCCCCCCCTTTTACACACCCCCCCCCCACACACACACACACACACAAGTAGCACTGACAATTGTAAATGTGCTTTTCTAAAAATTGTTTTTTTTTTCATATCAGTGGACTTGTCTATTCTTTTTTATTTAAAAGGGTTATAATTGTCAGTGTTGCAACCACTAGCAGAACATTGCAGTGTAGCCATACTGAAATGACTAGGATTGAAAGATTTGGCGGTGAATTTCATATAAAAATATTTTTAATTTTAAAAAAACCTCAGCAATCTGCAAGAAATTACCAGGCATCTTTCCCTGGGAGTCTTGATCCACTTCTTGGAAGATTAGTTGCTGGTTTTAAAAAATATATAATATAGAATATATATATATTTGAAATACAAGGTAAAAGAGGCAGAGGCAGACCAAGATTAACATGGACGAGTAACATCAAAAGATGGACAAATCAACCGATGACAACCTGCACCATCAAAGCAAGAGATAGAGCAGAATGGCGCTCCATGGTAGCCAACCTTCGTTGCGGAGACGGCACTCAATGATGATGATGATAATATAGAACAAATGTTCTGTGTAAAGATGAGGAGTCAAAAAATGAAACCTTGGGAGTAAAAGATCTAAAAGAGATTAAACTCTTCTTTCATGGAGGGAAGTAAAGTTCCTGGCATTGTTGAGAATAATAGTAATCCAGTTCCTGGCTTTGTTGAGAATAATAGTAATTCAGTTCCTGGCATTGTTGAGAATAATAGTAATTCAGTTCCTGGCATTGTTGAGAATAATAGTAATTCAGTTCCTGGCATTGTTGAGAATAATAGTAATTCAGTTCCTGGCATTGTTGAGAATAATAGTAATTCAGTTCCTGGCATTGTTGAGAATAATAGTAATTCAGTTCCTGGCATTGTTGAGAATAATAGTAGTTCAGTTCCTGGCATTGTTGAGAATAATAGTAATTCAGTTCCTGACATTGTTGAGAATAATAGTAATTCAGTTCCTGACATTGTTGAGAATAATAGTAATTCAGTTCCTGGCATTGTTGAGAATAATAGTAATTCAGTTCCTGGCATTGTTGAGAATAATAGTAATTCAGTTCCTGGCTTTGTTGAGAATAATAGTAATTCAGTTCCTGGCTTTGTTGAGAATAATAGTAATTCAGTTCCTGGCATTGTTGAGAATAATAGTAATTCAGTTCCTGGCATTGTTGAGAATAATAGTAATTCAGTTCCTGGCATTGTTGAGAATAATAGTAATTCAGTTCCTGGCTTTGTTGAGAATAATAGTAATTCAGTTCCTGGCTTTGTTGAGAATAATAGTAATTCAGTTCCTGGCTTTCCCTTGGTTCTCTCACTGCATCTGTTTGATTCATGCACAGACCTGAGACCTTATGGTAGAGTTTATGTCTTGATGAAAACAGTCCAAGTGTATTGATGAAGGCACTACACAAATGCTTTCATTTTTCTTTAGAGTTGATTGACTGACTACATTACTGCCTTTAAGTAGATTCATTTAAGTCGATTTATTGGTTGATTAATGGTTGAGTGATTGATTTGTGTTGATTGATTCCTTGGTTATATGGCTGATTGATTTGTGTTGATTCATTTTTGTATTTGCTGCTGATTAATTAATTGGTTTGTGTTTTGTGACTGATTTTAAAAATTCATTTGTGGTTTATTTATGTAATGTGGTTGATTTATTGATGTATATTTCATTGATTTATTGGTGTATGGGTGATTGATTTATTGGGCATATTTGATTGATTTATTGATGTATGGTTGATTGATTTATTGATGTATATTTTATTGATTTATTGGGCATATTTGATTGATTTATTGATGTATGTTTGATTGATTTGTTGATGTATTTTTATTGATTTATTGATGTATGGTTGATTGATTTATTTATGTATATTTTATTGATTTATTGATGTATGGTTGGTTGATTTATGGACGTATATTTTATTGATGTATGGTTGATTGATTTATTGAGGTATATTTGATTGATTTCTTGGGCATATTTGATTGATTTATTGATGTATTTTATTGATTTATTGATGTATGGTTGATTGATTTATTGATGTATATTTTTTTGATGTATGGTTGATTGATTTATTGATGTATATTTTATTGATTTATTGATGTATATTTTATTGATGTATGGTTGGTTGATTTATTGCTGTATATTTTATTGATGTATGGTTGGTTGATTTATTGATGTATATTTTATTGATGTATGGTTGGTTGATTTATTGCTGTATATTTTATTGGTGTATGGTTGATTGATTTATTGATATACTATTAGTTGTGGTAAATAATGGATTTTGTTCCATTTCTTTGACTGTGTGGATGAACATTCCATCTTTTGTAAGGCAATCTTGTACACCAGACGTGAAAAGTTTTACAAATGGGACAATATCAGACATGTTAAATTCTTTTGTTTCTTGTTGATGAGTCATGACTTATTCATGACATATTCGAAACGTCAGTATTGTGTTGTGTTCCTTATTTGTAAAGCTGCCACCATACTTTGGAGTGTTTAGCACACCCCACCACTGGCTCCTTGCTACCAGCTTTACCGCAGCATTGCAATTATTTGCCTGTTCCCTCCCCATGACTTATTCAGCCTCATACTTTGTCTTCTCGGTTATATTTGATTATTTTTCTTTTGCGGTCGTGACTCATTCAGACTAGGACTCCGGGATCTCTTATGAAGTCAGCTGTCTGTTTCTGTGTTCGGTTGCTCTCTAGAGTTTCCCTTCCAGGGAGGTGGGTGAGGGCCACATTGTCCACCTCAGGTTTGTGTACTGGGGACAATCCTATCGGATGTGTTTTGTTGTCATGTTATCTAGTGTACCGTGGCATTGGCTGGTAGTTCCTATTTTGAATTTGGTGAACATGTGATTTCTCATTCTGTTGTCCAGTGCGTAGGCGAAGTATGACGACTTGATCCCACCTTGATTGTTGGAGGTATCTGTTCCTCTCGTTATACTTTGGGTGTTCTTGATTCCATTTTTCATGATACTAGCCTTTTAAGATAGATTTGACTTAATCGTAGCTGACCAGATGGTTCTCTTGTGGTAATCTCCCTCCCTCTTTAGCTAATTTGTCTGCGCGTTCATTCCCGTGTATATTACAGTGTGATGGTATCCACTGGATGACTACTCTCTGGAAGTTATTGCACAGTTGCTCTAGGGTTGTTCTCAAGTCATCTAGCTCGCTATTTCTGGGAGTTTTTGGAGCTGTTAGGACTGACAGTGCATCAGTCAGTATCACCAATTTCTTGTCCGCGTTATTTTTGTGTTGGATAGCCAGTTTTGCAACGTCTTTGAGGGCTTTAGTTTCCGCTTTATAGTTGTTTGAGAATTTCCCAGTAGCTATTGAACTGGTGATTTCTTCCTGGTTATTCAGCCTCAAGAACACAACTTGTTATAGGACGAGGTGTGTTCTTGACGGAGGTTATTTTAGATCATATATTAATTATCATTTAAAAATTGATAGTAAAAACTATTTTCTTTTAAATTTCTGCTTATGTGTATCCATGTAGCAAGGCTGGTTGACCTCAGTATTTATAGTTTGTTTCAAATTGACTGGCTAGTGTCACTAGAAGTATAAACAGAGCTATTTATTTTATTTTGTTTTAAATGTTAATCTTTATTTGCTTTCATTTATTTCAAGTAAAAAGTTACACGAATGTTCTATCTCTCCTTACATACTGACATGAAAGGTTCTTTGACAGGAAGTCCTCTATAAATGATGGTAAATCGTTACAAAACAGAAAGTGAACATGTTCTACCTTATCTGTATTATCATGGGCGATAATCTACTCTTTTGCCAACTTGCATAGTAAAGTACCCCCGTCACGCCAAATGGCGTATAGGGAAATATGGTGTTAGTGACCCTATATTTTACAGACCTTCAGCACATGATTTTTGGGGTAATGTGGTCAGTATTACGCCCGTGCTGCTTTACTTTCCCAGAAAAAAATCCGGTACCCATTTAAGGCTGGGTGAACCCGGAAGCCGTCGGTTGGGATCGAACCCTACCCCTTGTCCGTGGTAGTCCAACTAACCACTGAGCTATCGCGGTTGAATAAAATGGAAGATCATTGTTGCCCTTGAATCAGACTGCAGTGCTCTTTAAACACCTTGGCACCAGTACAGCTGCAGTAGTGATTGCTAAAATCGCTTTGGTAACAGTACAGCTGCAGTAGTGATTGCTAAAATCGCTTTTGTAACAGTACAGCTGCAGTAGTGATTGCTAAAATCGCTTTGGTAACAGTACAGCTGCAGTAGTGATTGCTAAAATCGCTTTGGTAACAGTAGAGCTGCAGTAGTGATTGCTAAAATCGCTTTGGTAACAGTACAGCTGCAGTAGTGATTGCTAAAATCGCTTTGGTAACAGTACAGCTGCAGTAGTGATTGCTAAAATCGCTTTGGTAACAGTAGAGCTGCAGTAGTGATTGCTAAAATCGCTTTGGTAACAGTACAGCTGCAGTAGTGATTGCTAAAATCGCTTTGGTAACAGTACAGCTGCAGTAGTGATTGCTAAAATCGCTTTGGTAACAGTACAGCTGCAGTAGTGATTGCTAAAATCGCTTTGGTAACAGTACAGCTGCAGTAGTGATTGCTAAAATCGCTTTGGTAACAGTACAGCTGCAGTAGTGATTGCTAAAATCGCTTTGGTAACAGTACAGCTGCAGTAGTGATTGCTAAAATCGCTTTTGTAACAGTACAGCTGCAGTAGTGATTGCTAAAATCGCTTTGGTAACAGTACAGCTGCAGTAGTGATTGCTAAAATCGCGTTGGTAACAGTACAGCTGCAGTAGTGATTGCTAAAATCGCGTTGGTAACAGTAGCAGATGAAGGACACGGTTTTATCATTCTGAGAACAACGATCAACTACAAAAAGTATATTTTTTCTAATAAAACATGGCAGACTATATTAATGACATTGACTCCAGAAAGTCTGTTCTGAGAATAATGACAGACTACAAAAAGTATATTTTTTCTAATAAAACATGGCAGACTATATTAATGACATTGACTCCTGAAAGTCTGTTCTGAGAACAATGACAGACTACAAAAAGTATATTTTTTCTAATAAAACATGACAGACTATATTAATGACATTGACTCCTGAAAGTCTGTTCTGAGAATAATGACAGACTACAAAAAGTATATTTTTTCTAATAAAACATGACAGACTATATTAATGACATTGACTCCTGAAAGTCTGTTCTGAGAATAATGACAGACTACAAAAAGTATATTTTTTCTAATAAAACATGACAGACTATATTAATGACATTGACTCCTGAAAGTCTGTTCTGAGAACAATGACAGACTACAAAAAGTATATTTTTTCTAATAAAACATGGCAGACAATATTAATGACATTGACTCCTGAAAGTCTGTTCTGAGAACAATGACAGACTACAAAAAGTATATTTTTTCTAATAAAACATGGCAGACAATATTAATGACATTGACTCCTGAAAGTCTGTTCTGAGAACAATGACAGACTACAAAAAGTATATTTTTTCTAATAAAACATGGCAGACAATATTAATGACATTGACTCCTGAAAGTCTGTTCTGAGAACAATGACAGACTACAAAAAGTATATTTTTTCTAATAAAACATGGCAGACAATATTAATGACATTGACTCCTGAAAGTCTGTTCTGAGAACAATGACAGACTACAAAAAGTATATTTTTTCTAATAAAACATGGCAGACTATATTAATGACATTGACTCCTGAAAGTCTGTTCTGAGAACAATGACAGACTACAAAAAGTATATTTTTTCTAATAAAACATGGCAGACAATATTAATGACATTGACTCCTGAAAGTCTGTTCTGAGAACAATGACAGACTACAAAAAGTATATTTTTTCTAATAAAACATGACAGACTATATTAATGACATTGACTCCTGAAAGTCTGTTCTGAGAACAATGACAGACTACAAAAAGTATATTTTTTCTAATAAAACATGACAGACTATATTAATGACATTGACTCCTGAAAGTCTGTTCTGAGAACAATGACAGACTACAAAAAGTATATTTTTTCTAATAAAACATGACAGACTATATTAATGACATTGACTCCTGAAAGTCTGTTCTGAGAACAATGACAGACTACAAAAAGTATATTTTTTCTAATAAAACATGGCAGACAATATTAATGACATTGACTCCTGAAAGTCTGTTCTGAGAACAATGACAGACTACAAAAAGTATATTTTTTCTAATAAAACATGGCAGACAATATTAATGACATTGACTCCTGAAAGTCTGTTCTGAGAACAATGACAGACTACAAAAAGTATATTTTTTCTAATAAAACATGGCAGACTATATTAATGACATTGACTCCTGAAAGTCTGTTCTGAGAACAATGACAGACTACAAAAAGTATATTTTTTCTAATAAAACATGGCAGACAATATTAATGACATTGACTCCTGAAAGTCTGTTCTGAGAACAATGACAGACTACAAAAAGTATATTTTTTCTAATAAAACATGACAGACTATATTAATGACATTGACTCCTGAAAGTCTGTTCTGAGAACAATGACAGACTACAAAAAGTATATTTTTTCTAATAAAACATGACAGACTATATTAATGACATTGACTCCTGAAAGTCTGTTCTGAGAACAATGACAGACTACAAAAAGTATATTTTTTCTAATAAAACATGACAGACTATATTAATGACATTGACTCCTGAAAGTCTGTTCTGAGAACAATGACAGACTACAAAAAGTATATTTTTTCTAATAAAACATGGCAGACAATATTAATGACATTGACTCCTGAAAGTCTGTTCTGAGAACAATGACAGACTACAAAAAGTATATTTTTTCTAATAAAACATGACAGACTATATTAATGACATTGACTCCTGAAAGTCTGTTCTGAGAACAATGACAGACTACAAAAAGTATATTTTTTCTAATAAAACATGACAGACTATATTAATGACATTGACTCCTGAAAGTCTGTTCTGAGAACAATGACAGACTACAAAAAGTATATTTTTTCTAACAAAACATGACAGACTATATTAATGACATTGACTCCTGAAAGTCTGTTCTGAGAACAATGACAGACTACAAAAAGTATATTTTTTCTAATAAAACATGACAGACTATATTAATGACATTGACTCCTGAAAGTCTGTTCTGAGAACAATGACAGACTACAAAAAGTATATTTTTTCTAATAAAACATGACAGACTATATTAATGACATTGACTCCTGAAAGTCTGTTCTGAGAACAATGACAGACTACAAAAAGTATATTTTTTCTAATAAAACATGACAGACTATATTAATGACATTGACTCCTGAAAGTCTGTTCTGAGAACAATGACAGACTACAAAAAGTATATTTTTTCTAATAAAACATGACAGACTATATTAATGACATTGACTCCTGAAAGTCTGTTCTGAGAACAATGACAGACTACAAAAAGTATATTTTTTCTAATAAAACATGGCAGACTATATTAATGACATTGACTCCTGAAAGTCTGTTCTGAGAACAATGACAGACTACAAAAAGTATATTTTTTCTAATAAAACATGGCAGACTATATTAATGACATTGACTCCTGAAAGTCTGTTCTGAGAACAATGACAGACTACAAAAAGTATATTTTTTCTAATAAAACATGGCAGACTATATTAATGACATTGACTCCTGAAAGTCTGTTCTGAGAACAATGACAGACTACAAAAAGTATATTTTTTCTAATAAAACATGGCAGACTATATTAATGACATTGACTCCTGAAAGTCTGTTCTGAGAACAATGACAGACTACAAAAAGTATATTTTTTCTAATAAAACATGGCAGACTATATTAATGACATTGACTCCTGAAAGTCTGTTCTGAGAACAATGACAGACTACAAAAAGTATATTTTTTCTAATAAAACATGACAGACTATATTAATGACATTGACTCCTGAAAGTCTGTTCTGAGAACAATGACAGACTACAAAAAGTATATTTTTTCTAATAAAACATGACAGACTATATTAATGACATTGACTCCTGAAAGTCTGTTCTGAGAATAATGACAGACTACAAAAAGTATATTTTTTCTAATAAAACATGGCAGACTATATTAATGACATTGACTCCTGAAAGTCTGTTCTGAGAACAATGACAGACTACAAAAAGTATATTTTTTCTAATAAAACATGACAGACTATATTAATGACATTGACTCCTGAAAGTCTGTTCTGAGAATAATGACAGACTACAAAAAGTATATTTTTTCTAATAAAACATGACAGACTATATTAATGACATTGACTCCTGAAAGTCTGTTCTGAGAATAATGACAGACTACAAAAAAGCACATTGGCTCCTGATTTTTTTTTTCTAAGACCTTAAGAACATTCATATTTCCCACAATGCAGCTGCACAACTTAAGTGTTCCAAGTTACTTATATTGTGTTTGTTTATAAGGCCTTTGGCGTTTTCAAAAACGATAGGAAGAAAGCAGTCATAAGTCAGTAGTTACAGTGGGTTTTTTTTTCTGCTGTGTCCTAGCGAGGATAGAGTCGACATCATCTCCTGGCTATGCCTGGGCCAATAGTACAGAGATAGTCAAAGTAAAGTGCCACGTCACGCCAAATGGTGTATAGAGAATATGGTGTCCATCATTTTTATAGACCTTCGGCACATGATTTCTGGGGTAATGTGCTATAGAGATAGTGCTTTGCCAAATATACACTACCCCCCTCCCCCTCCCCCTCTCGGCTTCTCTTTGAAACGTTCTGAAGGAGGGACGAGATCCTTACTTACGGACCAAGTTAATTTTTTTATAATATAACCAAATGTTATACTCAGTTCATGTAATTCATTGTTTTAAATGTTGTCATTAAATTTATCTTGCTATATTCTGTTGTTTCATTTTGTATTTTCAATTGAATTACTGCATTTATTATAATTCTGACCGTACTTGATTTAAGTACTTTATTTCCATGTTAACTTCCCTTTCATTTCATTGAAACAATTTATAAACTACCCCAGACAACATCAAGTAATTCTTCAGAAAGAAGTTAATAATGTGATGAATATATATTTCAAAATACAAACAAAATCAACGTAAAAGTACATTATTTTTCTTAATATATTTCTGTATTGATCAAAATTAAGAAAAAACCTTGTGAAGCAGAAAGGATTGATGAGCAAGAAGTCCACAGACAGCGAGAAGCATCATCGCTTGTGCTCTCTCGAGTCACAGAACCTGTACACCATGTAGGGTACTTTGATTGGGTTTAGTCAAATGTCATTAATGGCGGCTACCTTGTCACTTTTTGAAGTCAGGATAGCAGGGTAGTCTGTCCATGCTTTTATCTTGCAGGTAGGCAAGAATTGAGTAAATCCTGGTTGTCGGGGTCCGCTCAAGGCATCTCAGGCAGTTGTACTGGGCGCGCCGTGTGTTTAGCGACGCCATTCAGGATCTTCCAACAGTTTTAGTTGTTTCCTTGTGAAGATGTTCATAATTAAACTTAAAAAGAGCGCCGATGTCCAGCTTCCCCAGTGCACCGACTTCCAGCCTCCCCAGTGCCCCAACGTTCAACCTGCCCAGTGCGCCGACGTCCAGCCTGCCGAGGGCGCCGACGTCCAAACTGCCCAGTGCGCCGACGTCCAGTCTTCCCAGTGCGCCGACGTTCAACCTCCCCAGTGCGCCGACGTTCAACCTCCCCAGTGCGCCGACGTTCACCCTCCCCAGTGCGCCGACGTCCAGTCTGCCCAGTGCGCCGACGTTCAACCTCCCCAGTGCGCCGACGTTCACCCTCCCCAGTGCGCCGACGTTTCCCAGGACGCCAGCAACCCTGCTGGTTGTGTGGTATAGATCAGATTTTGCAACATCACTTTAGCACCAACATTTGGACAGCATCTCCACCACTGAGTCAACAGTCTTGTACCCCAGTGAGCTCAGTCATGACGACAAGAGTCAGAGTGATGTGCTCACGCCGCTATGTTTCTCTCTTTCAACAGCAATGTTTGGATAAATCCTGCTGGCCGTGCAATATGATAGATTTGTCACTAAAGTGTCCAGACCCCACTGGGTCGTCTAGTTTAGTTCTCACTTCATTACCTCCTCATAAACAAGCAGCCACATTTCACAAATGTTATTTCACAAATGTTATTACACAAATGTTATTTCACAAATGTTTTTTTCACAAATGTTATTTCACAAATGTTATTTCACAAATGTTATTTCACAAATGTTATTTCACAAAATGGTAACATTATTACCGTAGGTAACCTATCATCAAATTATCACTTGATAACCTATCATCACATTATCACTTGATAACCTATCATCACATTATCACTTGATAACCTATCATCACATTATCACTTGATAACCTATCATCAAATTATCACTTGATAACCTATCATCACATTATCACTTGATAACCTATCATCACATTATCACTTGATAACCTATTCAGATTAAAATATGTGTGAAAATACGTTCATCCTTACATTCGCTGGTTAAGGGTAAATTAAGATACATTTTAAAAATATATTGTCACTGAACGTCGATGGATAGTCCAGACTCACGTGCATTTACTCAGTCGCATGGTCCAGAACCCGTTTCCGCGTTATAAACTGGCCAACTCCAGTAAATCGCTCTGCAGCACGCGGATACACTGTGAGCCTTTTACAAATTAAATGAATTACGCGTCCTTGACGACAGACTGGCACTGGTGTCTTCCATCTTCGCACCGGTTTGCAGGTGGAGTGCACTGGGGTTCCACGGAAGTGATCACTATCCATGTGTCCTCGTAATTGAGAAAAGCGGAAATAAACGCCAGAAAAGGAAGCTCCACACACTCCACTACGAGAAAACAGACCAGGACGTCATTAGCAAAATCAGACATAGGAAACAGAGCGCCCCTCGTAGGAGGCAGGAGAGATGGACACAGCCACCCTGGTGGAACGTAGAAGTAGAGAAAGCTTGGCGGAGCAAGAGACAAACGGCCAAGACATGGCAGAAAGCTGGAAAGAATGGAAGAACACAACTTGACATCTTGAAGCGTCTGAAAGCAGAGGTCGACCAAAAAATGATGCACTTTAAACTATGTGTTAAGCAGGCTAAGGATGCCAAACGGGATGACTTCTGTAAAATAGTGTGCTCAGAAAAATTGCTAGCCACATTCTGGCGCCTTCATCAGAGCATGAATGGCACAACACGACACAGAGGCATACCAGACTTTCAGAGCACAGACCGGATACGGCACAAATCTGATGAGAGCAAAGGGAAGGCCCTGCTTGTCCGCTACATTGAGCAGACGGACCAAAGAAATGAGGCAGTAAGAATGAGGATACGGGGATCGCTGTCAAATTTTTGTAAGGATGTAGGGCTGGAAGAAGATCTCACAATCACAACCGATACCATTCGCGCGACACTTAAAAGGTCACACAACACTGCTCCTGGTCCAGATGGTGTTCGGTACGATGACACAGGCGATTTAGCTGACGACGACTTGACAAAACTGGCCAATGAGTTTAATGCCAGTATTCGGAGTGGCCAGATTAAGGAGGAGTGGCTACACAGCTACTTACTACCGCTACCGAAGCCAAACAAGGACCATTCTCAGATCAGTGCCTACAGAATCATCACAATGCAGAACACTGCGGGCAAGCTGCTGGAGAAAATAGTTGCCCGTGTCCTCACCTTGAACAGAAACGTGTATTCCCACCCACACTCGGAGGTTATAGATATAACAAAGAGATATGGCTCAACGCTGCAGTCTTTGCTTATGACGTCTTCGAAGGCTTCCACAGACGAGAGGTGACATGTGCTGCTGCTATAGATCTGGAGGATGCATACAACAGGGTACCATTTGAATACCTCATGCATATGCTCCTCAAACTGACGGTGAACCCCTTCCTCATTAGATGGATCGCCGCGGCACTATTTCAGAGGAAGGTGATACTCAGATGTGGAAGTTGGTCTTCCGAGCCAACATCCATTTGTCCAGGGCTGCCACAAGGCTCACCATTGTCACCAGTTCTATTTAATGTGTACACAATAACGATCACGGAACAACAGGTGGATGGGAGGGGAAGAACTATGACTTTTGCTGATGATATTCTGGTATATCGACAAGGAAGAGACAGACGGGGTATCGCCTTCACAATGCAAGACGAACTCGATCGCATTTCTTCCTGGTGTGGGGTTTCAGGTGCCTTGGTTAATCCTAATAAAGCATCAGTTTCATGGTTCTCCCTTAACAATCATATCGTTAATACGACCACACCGGTAGTACGAATGGGAGCTGATGAGGTGACCAGGGACAAGTTGATGACATACCTCGGAGTTAAGTTTGATCGCAGCCTGTGCTTTCGGAACCACGTCGACCATGTGATAACAAAATCCCGCAAAGGATTAGCCGCCTTGAAGGTCATGGCAGCTGCCAACATCGAGCAGAGGCTACTTACTCTTCTGTTTCAGGGATTAGTCCTCGCACCAATCGAGTATGCTCTGGCAATTCTTACTGTCAGTACGACTCAAATTGATAGGCTGGAGAAAATACAAAATGAAGCCATGCGCATTATCCTGGGATGTACGAGGGACACTCCCTGTGTAGCAATGAGGTATCTTCTTGACTTTCCATCCATGGATGACAGAATCAAGATCTGGAGAGCACGAGCATACCTGAAGATTAGTACAGACAAAGAGCATCCATTGCACCACGTGCTCAACACAGTGAAAGGTGCCAGGCTATAAAGAGGCAAATCATGGGTGGGCCGAGCAGAAGATGTCATCAAACAGGTCTGTGGGCTTATCAATATCAGCGTTGGTGAGGAGTGCATACCGGTGCCTATGTCTTTCAAGGGGACTTTCTTGTGTATTGTCACACTCGACAGGAAAAGTAGGGAGCAGAACTCGATCGTGGTTAATGCTGAGGTCAACGGTCTCATCTGCGATAACACCGATGTGAAAGATGCAGTCATCTATACAGACGGATCAGTAAGACGACACGAAAGAAGTGCATGGGCATTTACAGCACGCTCGGCAGGTAGAATAGTCTACGAAGACAGTGGTGCATACGTTATGACCACGAGTAGCATGACAATGGAGGCGATGGCAGTGACCAAGGCATTCAAATGGTTAGAGTCACAAGACTACACCCACGCATGTATACTGAGTGATTCGATGAGCATGATTAAAAAAGTGGAGGCGGGCTCTGTACGCATGCAATGGGTAGAGTCGTTCCTGAAATCCAAAATACGTAAGGTCACCTTTGTCTATGTCCCTGGACATGCGGGAGTACGGGGAAATGAAAGAGCGAACAGGTTGGCTAGCTGCGCTGTCGTTGAGGACGGGCAACCGATGGATCGGGCGGACATCATCAATGCCCTCCGAGATGTGGGAAGAGCACAGGACTTCGACAAACACAGATCAACGTCACTTCTTCGGATGATGGAAATGGGAGTTAAGACGGGCACAGCCAGAAATGAGAAACTTAGTGGCCGTGTAAGAAGACTTATCAACCAACATAGAACTGGAGTCGTCAGTCGCTGGACACTGAGAGAATTGCTGAGGAGGGGATCTGAGCACCTATGGACATGTTCGGAGTGCAATGATGATGACCCGAAAATAACTCAATAACTCAATAACATTTTAAAAAGCAGAAACTGAGCAATTGCTGACTCCCACTAAACAAGTAATTAAAAGTCACACATCCAGTCTAGATGTTCAACAGTTGATGAATGAACATGCCTGTGAGAATGATGACGTGTTGAAGATGGGCTGGTCGATGGTGCAATGCAAGAGTGTCAGGATGGGGATACACTGTCAGAGTGACTAGAAGAACTGTTGCAATAGAGAGAGAGGAAATCCATACAGCAACTATCTTCAGTACGACGATGAAGACTAAAGCTATGACTGCAGCTCTGAGATGGTTATCTTAGTCACCGTCAATGAGGGATGTACTACTGTCAGATGTTCAGTAAGGCTTAAATTATGCCGGCTGTATTTATTACATTTTTCGTCACGTGACTTTAAATGAATATGCTTAACAACATTAATAACCACTCTTATCAAACGAAAAAAATCGTGGTGTACCAAGCAGCTGATGTTCTGGTTAATTACATTTATCAAAGGAAAAATAAATGGAACGATTAATGTTTTTGATTGAATGTCTACACTCTTCTCCAAAGTCACTCTCTCAAAGTTGAAATGTTCAGCTTCATCAAAAGGCTTAACAATATAACAATCTACAGTTAATGTTTAAATCCTCAAATAGCCCGGCATATGGGGATCGGGTTCTTTGGTTAATGAGAAACTTAATCGACGCAACTTTGGTTAATAAGAAACTTAATCGACGCAACTTTGGTTAATAAGAAACTTAATCGACGCAACTTTGGTTAATAAGAAACTTAATCGACGCAACTTTGGTTAATAAGAAACTTAATCGACGCAACTTTGGTAATGATAAACTTAATCGACGCAACTTTGGTAATAAGAAACTTAATCGACGCAACTTTGGTAATGAGAAACTTAATCGACGCAATTTTGGTAATGAGAAACTTAATCGACGCAACTTTGGTTAATAAGAAACTTAATCGACGCAACTTTGGTTAATAAGAAACTTAATCGACGCAACTTTGGTTAATAAGAAACTTAATCGACGCAACTTTGGTAATGATAAACTTAATCGACGCAACTTTGGTAATAAGAAACTTAATCGACGCAACTTTGGTAATGAGAAACTTAATCGACGCAATTTTGGTAATGAGAAACTTAATCGACGCAACTTTGGTTAATGAGAAACTTAATCGACGCAACTTTGGTTAATAAGAAACTTAATCGACGCAACTTTGGTAATGAGAAACTTAATCGACGCAACTTTGGTAATGAGAAACTTAATCGACGCAACTTTGGTTAATGAGAAACTTAATCGACGCAACTTTGGTTAATGAGAAACTTAATCGACGCAACTTTGGTTAATGAGAAACTTAATCGACGCAACTTTGATAAAGAGAAACTTATTCGGCGCAACTTTGGTAATGAGAAACTTAATCGACGCAACTTTGGTTAATGAGAAACTTAATCAACGCAACTTTGGTAATGAGAAACTTAATCGACGCAACTTTGGTAATGAGAAACTTAATCGACGCAACTTTGGTAATGAGAAACTTAATGGACGCAACTTTGGTAATGATAAACTTAATCGGCGCAACTTTGGTTAATGAGAAACTTAAATGACGCAACTTTGGTAATGAGAAACTTAATCGACGCAACTTTGGTAATGAGAAACTTAATCGACTCATTTAATTTGTCATCATCATCATCATGTGGTTTACAAGTTGCCGTAGGCCAAGCTGTCAAATCCTTCCACAATCTTCTATCCACAGTGCATCGTTCCAATTCTGTTGTTGACTGTTTTCCATGCCATTACATTAAGCTATAGTATCTTCTTTCTTTGTCATCAGCGATGTCTCATTCCCTGTATTTTGCCAGTTGTAACCAAGTATTCCAAATTTCCTCTTCTCATGCTGTGCCCAAAAAATATTGATCGTTTCTTTCTTATGCTTCTTATAAGCTCTATTTTTGTGTTGACCTCTTTGAGAATGTTTTCGTTGGTCTTTTTTAACTATTCATGGAATGTTCACAATTATGCTGAGAAATCCCATGTGGCATTTAATAGTCTTTTCATTTATTTGTCTGTCTACTGTTCTTGATTCGCTTCCATAGGTCAGAATTGTCTCCATATAGCACCGATGAACTCTCTCTCTCTCTCTCTCTCTCTCTCTCTCTCTCTCTCATTTTTATTGATATAGATTTGTTACATAAGATATTTCTTCTATATTATATAATTAGACTTCTTTTCTTCCTGTTAATTCATTTAACTGATTGTGCATAATTTTTTGTCTTTCTTTTGTTGTTGTTTTTCATTTCTTCACATTTTTGTTTTAACCATCCTTCCTTTGCTTCTCTGCATTTATTTTGGATTTCTTTGTACAATATGTTGTATGTCCGTTCTTTTTCCTTATGTTTTGGTCTTTCGTCTATTAGTTCTAGTTCTTCTGTCATTCATTTATTCTTGTTGGTTCTGTTAGTCACTGCTACTACTTCTTGTGATGTTTGTTCAATCGATTGTTTGAGCATTTCCCACGGCTCCTCAATGTTCTGTATGTTCTCAATACCATTTGATCTATTTGGTACAATCCTACTGTACTTATATCAGAGGTTGAGTTCGATCTTGATCGATGGCTTCCGGGTGTACCCAGCCTTACATGGATACCAGATTTTACAGGAAAGTAGATTGGTGAGTTTGTCACCTGTAGATTGGTGAATCTTTCACATTGGTGAGTCTATCACATTGGTGAGTCTATCACCGGTAGATTGGTGAGTCTTTCACCTGTACATTGCTGAGTCTATCACATTGATGACTCTATCACCGGTAGATTGGTGAGTTTGTCACCTGTAGATTAGTGAATCTTTCACATTGGTGAGTCTATCACATTGGTGAGTCTATCGCCGGTAGTTTGGTGAGTCTTTCACCTGTACATTGCTGAGTCTATCACATTGATGACTCTATCACCGGTAGATTGGTGAGTTTGTCACCTGTAGATTAGTGAGTCTTTCACATTGGTGAGTCTATCACATTGGTGAGTCTATCACCGGTAGATTGGTGAGTCTTTCACCTGTAGATTGCTGAGTCTATCACATTGATGACTCTATCACCTGTAGATTGGTGGGTCTATCACATTGGTGAGTATATCATCTGTAGATGTGTGATTCTATCACCTGTAGATTGGTGAGTTTGTCACCTGTAGATTGGTGATTTTATCGCCTGTAGATGGGTGTGTCTATCACATTGGTGATTCTATCACATTGTTGAGTCTATCATGTGGAGTTTGGTGAGTTTAGCACCTGTAGATTGGTAGGTGTATCACCTATAGATCCGTAAGTCTGTCACATTGGTGAGTCTATCACATTGGTGAGTCTATCATCTGTAGATTGGTGAGTTTGTCACCTGTAGATTGGTGAGTCTGTCACCTGTAGATTTGTGAGTCTGTCACATGTAGATTGGTGAATTTGTCACCTGTAGATTTCTGAGTCTATTACATCGGTGAATCTATAACTTGTAGATTGGTGAGTCTGTCAATTGTAGATTGGTACGTCTGTCAATTGTAGATTGGTGAGTATATCACTTTTAGATTGGTGAGTCTGTCACATGTAGATTAGTGAGTCTATCATCTGTAGATTGGTGAGTCTATCACTTGTAGAATGGTGAGTCTGTCACCTGTAGATTGGTGAGTCTGTCACATTGGTAAGTCTATCACTTGTAGATTGGTGAGTCTATCACTTGTAGATTGATGAGACTATCACATTTGTAAGTCAATGATCTGTAGATTGTTGAGTCTATCACATTGGTAAGCCTATCACCTGTAGATTGGTGAGTCTATCACCTATAAATTAATAAGTCTATCACTTGTAGATTGGTGAGTCTATCACCTGTAGATTGGTGAGTCTATCACCTATAAATTAATAAGTCTATCACTTGTAGATTGGTGAGTCTATCACCTGTAGATTGGTGAGTCTATCACCTATAAATTAATAAGTCTATCACTTGTAGATTGATGAGTCTATCACCTGTAGATTGGTGAGTCTATCACCTATAAATTAATAAGTCTATCACTTGTAGATTGGTGAGTCTATCACCTGTAGATTGGTGAGTCTATCACCTATAAATTAATAAGTCTATCACCTGTAGATTGGTGAGTCTATCACCTGTAGATTGGTGAGTCTATCACCTATAAATTAATAAGTCTATCACTTGTAGATTGGTGAGTCTATCACCTGTAGATTGGTGAGTCTATCACCTATAAATTAATAAGTCTATCACCTGTAGATTGGTGAGTCTATCACCTGTAGATTGGTGAGTCTATCACCTATAAATTAATAAGTCTATCACTTGTAGATTGATGTGTCTATCACCTGTAGATTGGTTACTTTTCAACCTGGAGATTGGTGAGTCTTTCACTTGTAGATTGATGAGACTATCACATTGGTAAGTCAATCATCTGTAGATTGTTGAGGATATCACATTGGTAAGTCTATCACCTGTAGATTGGGGAATCTATCACAATGGTAAGTCTATCACCTATAGATTGGTAAGTCTATCACCTATAGATTGGTAAGTCTATCACTTGTAGTTTGATGAGTATATCACCTGTAGATTTGTGAGTCTGTCACCTGTATATTGGTGATATTCTATCACATTGGTGAGTCTATCATCTGTAGATTGTTGAGTCTATCACATTGTTAAGCCTATCACTTGTAGATTGGTGAGTCTATCACTTGTAAATTGATGTGTCTATCACCTGTAGATTGGTGACTTTTTCATCTGCAGATTGGTGAGTCTATCATCTGTAGATTGGTGAGTCTATCACGTGTAGATTGGTGAGTCTATCACCTGAAATTGGTGAGTCTGCCACCTGTAGATTGGTGAGTCTGTCACCTGTAGATTGGTGTGTCAATCACTTGTAGATTGGTGAATCTATAATCCGTAGATTGGTGAGTCTATCATTTGTAGATTGGTGAGTCTATCATTTGTAGATTGGTGAGTCTATCATCTGTAGTTTGACGAGTCTGTCACCTTTAGATTGGTGATTCTATCACCTGTTGATTGGTGAGTCTATCATCTGTAGATTGGTGAGTCTAGCACCTGCAGATTGGTGAGTCCATCACCTGCAGATTGATGAGTCTATCACATTGGTGAGTCTATCAATTGGTGAGTCTAGCACCTGTAGATTGGTGAGTCTATCACATTGGTGAGAGTGTCACATTGGTGAGTCTATCACATTGGTGAGTCTATCACATTGGTGACTTTATCACATTGGTGAGACGATCACCTGTAGATTGGTGAGTCTATCACATTGGTGAGAGTGTCACATTGTTGAGTCTATCACATTGGTGACTTTATCACATTGGTGAGACGATCACCTGTAAATTGGTGAGTCTATCACATTGGTGAGTCTATCACATTGGTGGCTCTATCACATTGGTGAACCTATCACTTGTAGATTGGTGAGCTGTGATTGTAACCCTATGCTCTAGTCATGAGAACGGCTTCGCATACGACATTGTCCACAATATCTAATTTTGTAGTTACCTGAGTGGCAGTGTTCCTAAGCGCTCGGCTTCTCGTAGCAAGGCGCAGTGCCATGGAGTACGGGTTTGATCCTGCTTCGGACCATATATTGATCGTTCTTTTCTGTTGTTATTTATTTGTCTTTTGACAAATATTTCACCGAGCTGTGATCGCAGCCTTATGCTATAGTCATGGGAAAGCCTTCGCGAAAGGACATTGCCTACGAAGCTAATTTTTTAGTTAGCTGAGTGGCAGTGTTCCCTAGCGTTTGGCTTTTCGTGGCAAGGCGCTGTGCCACTGAGTACGGGTTCGATCCTGCCTTGGTCCATATTTTTTTCTGTTGTTGATTATTTGTCATTTTTTCCGAGTGCTGTAAACATACGTCTTCCCCTGAATTGTTTCGCTGATTATCGCCTCGGATGTTTCCCTCTAGAATAATATTCATTTATTATTATTTGTCTCCCGTCCTATAATACCCTGCTGTAAGACCTGGCGTTAAAACATCTGACATCCCTGGGGAAAGAAATTGTGGTCGTCCTTTTGTCTTTGTCAATTATATTTTCACGACATTGACAGTCTAGTTGTCTGTATATTGTATTAATACGACATTGACAGTCTAGTTGTCTGTATATTATATTAACACGACATTGACAGTCTAGTTGTCTGTATATTATATTAACACGACATTGACAGTCTAGTTGTCTGTATATTATATTAACACGACATTGACAGTCTAGTTGTCTGTATGTTATATTAACATGACATTGACAGTCTAGTTGTCTGTATATTATATTAACATGACATTGACAGTCTAGTTGTCTGTATATTATATTAACACGACATTGACAGTCTAGTTGTCTGTATATTATATTAACATGACATTGGCAGTCTAGTTGTCTTTCAGTCTTATTTTCGAAAATACTTCAATTCTGTGTGGTTTTGCTTTCTAAATAAAAGTTGAGGAAACTATTATCTCATCCCATCAAACGGGACATTTCTTGATATTTCTTGATATACGGGACATTTCTTGATATTTCTTTATATGCATGACATTTGATTATATTTCTTTATCTACTGGATATTTCTTTATATACCGGACATTTCTTGATATTTTTTTTATATATGCGGGACATTCCTTTATATTTCTTGATATACGGGATATTTCTTGTGTGGCCCCCATATGTGTTACGTCAACAACCGTAACATGAAATTGTAAACTTACATTTCTTGCTGTCAATTACTTTTTAAATATGTAATTTCTATGTCGGAAATGATAGTTTTAAAATGTTACCGTAATTCTTTTCGGTCGAATAAAAACCCTGTATACATGAAATAAATGTAAATATTAAATATGTTTATTTACAATATTTTAAGGAAATGTATTAATTATTAATTTAAGCAGCAATTTGTTACACAACCAATTAATCTGAATGACTCAACGGTCTGTCATTTCTTTGTTTACGAACAAGACTGACACCCAACATCGTGGCTACCCAAGGCAATAAGTTATAGGAAGCTAAGTTTATTAAGAGTTTCACAGCAGGAGGCAATCTGAGCATCAGAAAATGCCACCCGGTCGAGCAAGTGTTTCGACCATGTTGCTTCTTAGGGAGGTGGGTCCGCCTGGATCAAGACTCTCAGACATCAACCTCCTGACACCCAATATCTTGACGCCCCTAGGCAACGGCCTAATCGAGAAACCAGATCTGGTCGTTATAGAAAGGAGGAGCTGGTGGAAAACGTCAGCGATTGGCGAGTTTATCGCTTGTAGATTGGTGAGACTATCGCCTGTAGATTGGTGAGACTATCGCCTGTAGATTGGTGAGTCTATCGCTTGTTGACTGGTGAGTCTATCGCTTGTTGACTGGTGAGTCTATCGCCTGTCGATTGGTGCGTCTATCGCTTGTTGACTGGTGAGTCTATCGCTTGTTGACTGGTGAGTCTATCGCTTGTTGACTGGTGAGTCTATCGCTTGTTGACTGGTGAGTCTATCGCCTGTCGATTGGTGCGTCTATCGCGTGTAGATTGGTGAGTCTATCGCTTGTTGACTGGTGAGTCTATCGCCTGTAGATTGGTGCGTCTATCGCTTGTAGATTGGTTGGTCTATCACATTGGTGAGTCTAACGCCTGTAGATTGGTGAGTCTATCGCTTGTTGACTGGTGAGTCTATCGCTTGTAGATTGGTGAGTCTATCGCCTGTAGATTGGTTGGTCTATCACATTGGTGAGTCTATCGCTTGTTGACTGGTGAGTCTATCGCCTGTTGACTGGTGAGTCTATCGCTTGTTGACTGGTGAGTCTATCGCTTGTTGACTGGTGAGTCTATCGCTTGTTGACTGGTGAGTCTATCGCTTGTTGACTGGTAAGTCTATCGCTTGTTGACTGGTGAGTCTATCGCCTGTAGATTGGTGAGTCTATCGCTTGTTGACTGGTGAGTCTATCGCTTGTTGACTGGTGAGTCTATCGCTTGTTGACTGGTGAGTCTATCGTTTGTTGACTGGTGAGTCTATCGCATGTAGATTGGTGAGTCTATCATCTGTAGATTGGTGAGTCTATCGCCTGTATATTGGTTGGTCTATCACATTGGTGAGTCCATCATCTGTAGATTGGTGAGTTTGTCACCTGTAGAATGGTGAGTCTATCACCTTTAGATTGGTGAGTCAATCACCTGTAGATTGGTGAGTCTGTTACCTGTAGATTGCGGCAATTTCAAAACAAACGGGGGACAAGTGAAAGAATAAACACAAGAAGCCAGTTTAGATGAATATGGAAGCAGCCAATCACATCATTGTATGTGCTAGATGGGACAGCAACATGGCCAGTAAACAAATAGACACACCGCAGGATATAATCAGTTGAATTGTGCTTATCTAGAAGACGGTGAAAGATCAAATAAAATGAGAGGCTACCAAAAGTGACAAAGGAAGAATTAATAGACAAATTAGGGGAAAGATGATCCAGGTAAGTGGGCAATGTGTGGCGAAGGGGAGGGCGGGGTTACCTAATCATAATAGGAAAAATCGAAGGTAGGACGGACAGAGGTAGACAAAGAGAAGAGTTGCTGGATAGACTGCCGGTCTTGGCATGGGCCCACAACGGAGCTGTGGCACAGTGCACAAAGTTAAGGGTTATGGGTGAATCTCTGCATGGGCCAGGAATGAGAGAAAGGGGACAGGACATCTACACGTCTATCCTAGCCCTCTCACTCTCTCCTTCTGTGTGAATACAACTTTTTTTTTAACTTGATGAAGCACATATCTCTTTCACACACACACACACACACACACACACATACGCACTCTCTTTCTCTCTCTCTCACACACACACACACACACACACACACACACACACACATACGCACTCTCTCTCTCTCTCTCTTTCTCTTCCTTCTTTGAAATAATAATTGTGTATATTTTTTTATTTTTTTTTTAAATTAAATATTATTTCCACTCCCGCTCTCTGCATTTGTGTGTATGTTGCGTGTGTGTTTGTGTGCCTATTTGTGTGTGCGTGTGTGTGGGAGAGAAAGAGGGAGTCAATGTTTCTGAAGTTTTAGTTAAAATAACATGTCACTATTTTCCTGTCCATTGTTTTTTTCTTTTATTTTGTGTTGAGCTGAGTGGAAGCTGATTTTTTAAAATATTTCACACTCATTGACATTGTGTGTGTGTGTGTGTGTGTGTGTGTGTGTGTGTGTGTGAGAGAGAGAGAGAGAGAGAGAGAGAGAGAGAGAGAGGATACAAATGTTTACATTTTTAATTTTAATTCAAATTTACGAAAATTGTCATTTTCAGATAAAACTACATTGTTCCATTTCTTGAGTCGAGAATTAGGACGCTGTTATTGTCAGGTAAACGTTATTATCTCTCTCTTTCTCTCTCTCCCTCTCTCTCTTTCCTTTCTTTGTTCTTTGAAAACGTTGATTGGTTTCTTTCTGTGTCAATCAAAGTTACTGACAGTTTTACCGGAAGCAAGTGTTTGCCTCGAGCTGAACCTCAAAGGTTAATCTCTGAATGCCAGAAAGTTGATCTCCCCAAAGTTATTGTTCTTGACTTGGAGTTTGGGCATTATCTTGGCAAGGTACGGCTCATTCAACCTCAGGTTACGTTATACTAAGTTACATTAGACTGAAACTGCCATTGAAGAAGTGTCATTCTACATTTGTATAAGGCCGCGCCTGGGGCAACCACCGGCTAGAAATTGAGCTGAAAAGTGTCCAGCCCTAGGGAAGGCTGGCCAAAGGCAAAGCCAAGTTTTGGTACATTAGTGAGAACTCTCGCAGTCCTCACATCCAGACGATACCCAAATATTGAAGATGGAAAAAAAGATGACAAAACTCCAAATCAATAACAATAACTTACAATCTGAAATCAGATGTTATGACGTCATTTCTAATCACTATTCTCTGCGTGGAGCACAGAAACAAGTAGTAGAATAGGAGGTCAAACTGGTATGTTAAGTAAGTCAAGTACCCAGGTCACGCCAAGTGGCGTATAGGGAATATGGTGTTAGTGACCCTATATTTTACAGACCTTCAGCGCATGATTTTTGGGGTAATGTGGTCGGTATTACGCCCGTGCTGCTTTACTTTCCCAGAAAAAATCCGGTACCCATTTAAGGCTGGGTGAACCCGGAAGCCGTCGGTTGGGATCGAACCCTACCCCTTGTCCTTTGTAGTCCAGTTCACTAACCGCTGAGCTATAGCGGCTCCCCAAACTGGTATGTTAGAAAATGAAAAACGTCTTGTGCAACAAAACTATGTCAATGGAGGCGAGAAAGTTTGCTGTATAGAGCCAAATTCTGTCACAAGAAAGCGAGGCATGGATAGTAAAACAGATGGACAAACAAATTAAAAGACAACTAAAGGCCACAGAGATAGAATTCCTCAGAAAAATGTTGAGAGTTCCATGGACAGCGAAAAAGACCAAATCGGAAATTCTTAAACAGGTCAGCTCAATAAGAGAGTTCATAAGAAACATCAGAAAGAAACAATCAACATTTCTCGGACATATCATTAGTAGAGGACAGCTTGGTTGCAACTGGCAAAATACAGGGAAAGAGAGATCGCGGACGACAAAGAGAGAAGGTACTAGATAGTTTGGTGTCGTGGCATGGAAAACAGTCAACAAAAGAGCTGAAACACCTCACCGGGGACAGCAAATTGTGGAAGGACATAATCGCTTATACGAACCAGTGTATAACAGGAAGACATTGCGTCAGATAACCTTGTGAAATCTCAATGGTCTGAGTACATTGTTTATTCTTTCTTTCTTGTTCTGAAAATACATAAAGTGTAGAAGTGGATATTGAAATAGATGGAGAGAACATAGAAAGGGCCCAAGAATTAAGCTTTCTTAGACATATAGCACGTGATGGAAAACCACAGACAAAAATATAAAAAAAAAGAATAGGAATGGCAAAAAGCAATTTAAACAAGAATAATATTACCGCATTAAAGCAAATATGGTGCAGTTGAATGCAGTGACTTTAGAACAATAAGCCTAATGAGCCATGTTACAAAAATCTTGCTAAAAGTTATACAAGGAAGGATTCAGAATAAAATCAATACTGAATTAGATGAGCAGCAATTTGGATTTAGGAAAAATAGCGGGACAAAAGAAGCCATATTCTGCATGAGAACATTAATCGAAAAATACACAGAAGTAAACAAACCAATATATGCCTGCTTCATAGACTACACCAAAGCTTTTGATAGAGTACACCACAAACAACTTATAGAATGCCTAAAAGAGATACATCTAGATGACATGGATATACGACTAATATGCAATCTATACTGGGAGCAAAAAGCAATAATAAAATATAACAAAGAGTTCTCTACACCCATTGATATAAAAAGAGGAGTAAGACAAGGATGCATCCTATCACCAAGCTTGTTCAATCTATACACTGAGCAAATCTTTAAAAACATCATAGAGATGCCAGGCCTACAAATTAATGGAAAGATAATCAATAACCTAAGATAAGCTGACGATACTGTACTACTAGCAGAAAATCCTAAAGACCTACAACAATTACTTAATGAAATAAACACGACAAGCAAAAAATATGGACTAGATATGAATATCAAAAAGACTAAAACTATGATCATAAACAAAGAAAATACTCAAAACCCACAAGTGGATATCAAAATTGCAGGAATAGACCTTGAGACAGTTCAGAACTATAACTACCTTGGACATACTATAACCAGTGATGGAAAATGTACAACTGAAATAAACAAAAGAATAGGAATGGCAAAAAGTAATTTTAATGTCATGAAGGACATACTAACATCAAAACAAATAACACCAGAGCTAAAACTAAGAATAGCAAAATGTTACATCTTCTCAATATTCCTATATGGTGCTGAAACATGGACATTAGACAAGAAAACAGAACAGAGAATTGAAGCCTTTGAAATGTGGATATATAGAAGAATAGGTAGAATTGGATGGAAGGAAAAGAAAACAAATGACAAAGTCTTAAAACAACTAAAAATGAAAAGAGAACTTCTGAACACAATTAGAACAAGACAAATGCGATTCTTAGGCCATGTTAAAAGACACAACAGCCTACTGAAAGTGATCCTGGAGGGGAAAATACAAGGTAAAAGAGGCAGAGGCAGACCAAGATTAACATGGACGAGTAACATCAAAAGATGGACAAATCAACCGATGACAACCTGCACCATCAAAGCAAGAGATAGAGCAAAATGGCGCTCCATGGTTGCCAACCTTCGTTGCGGAGACGGCACTCAATGATGATGAAAGCAAATAAAATCAGAACTAGAATTACAAATTGCAAAATGCTATATTTACTCAACATTCCTGCATATTGTAGAAACAAGGACATTAAATAAGTAAACATGGCAGACAATTGAAGCATATGGGTTGTGAAGTTATAGAAAAATGAGGAGAATTTGACAGAAGAAAAGGAAGACAAACGGGGAAATTGTGCGAAATGAAATAAAGAATTTAACACAATTCCAAGAAGAGAACTGAAGTTATTAGGACATGTAAAGAGACATACTAAAGGACATCTTGAAAAGGGAGGTAGACGAGACAGGCCAAGACTAAAGTAGATTTCAGAAGATTGACAGACGAACCTACGACATTGTGCATCATCAGGACAAGAGACAAAGTGGCGCTGCAAGAAAGGCTCCACCAAATGAATTCTTTCTTTCTATCTTTCTTTATTTCTTTCTTTCGCAGACCAAGTAATAAACAAATAGCGTAGTAGCAACAATATATTGTGACCTCCACAGAAATGTGTTCTGAGCTGCCTCTCAACTCTTTGTTCTAAATCTAGAGAAAAACGGATTAGGGCCGCACTTGATATTTACACAAGACGAGCCAGGCATGACTCAAATGACGACCTATTACGTCATCACTAGAAAGAAATGTTTTGACGGCAGCCGTAATCCGTCCTTTCCTTGGCGGACCCTTTCATGGACGGCAAAGTAGATGATAGACTCAGGCAAGTATTACGACTTTCCTACTTCTCCCGAGCCGTCGTTAGGTTACGTCTAGTGGCCGTCTAGGCACTGGGCAGGACGACTATACCGTTTATGTGACCTTGAACCAAAGGCATTTAACGCGATATATTACGTCATTGATAACTAATCGGGGGAGGGACGGAACCAGCACCAACCACACAAATGACGTAATCTGTAGGTGATAATTTAGTTTTAATTGCCGGTTGCTAAAGCTTTGACGAGACCCGCCATTGTAACGGCGGATACTGGGTTATTGTGAGCGACGATTGGTCAAGCGTCCAGCGTGGGAGGCGAAGATCGTCAAGAAATACAAAATTCAAACCAATCAGAAGTTGTGCTGCTGGTAAGTCACTCTGGTAGGTACCTACGTCCGGGTTGTCTAGTAGCAAAGGCACAACACAGAGACAGCCTTAGACAAAGTGAATGCCCAGGATTTGAACGTTTATAGAGGTAATCTATTGATCATTGTAGCTTCAGATTTTACTCAATTGAATTTGTGGTTATCACTTAAAACTCTGAATTTGTGGTTATCACTTAAAACTCTGAATTTGTGGTTATCACTTGAAACTCTGAATTTGTGGTTATCACTTGAAACTCTGAATTTGTGATTATCACTTGAAACTCTGAATTTATGGTTATCACTTAAAACTCTGAATTTGTGGTTATCAGTTGAAACTCTGAATTTGTGGTTATCACTTGAAACTCTGAATTTGTGGTTATCACTTGAAACTCTGTGGTTCAATGGTTTGGCAACACAGCTGATTTGTGACTTGTCTGTGTACGGAAACGTCTCGTAGTTAAGTTATTCTGTCTAATCATCATCATCACGAGTGTCGTCTCCGTATCGAAGGTTGGCTACCGCGGATCGCCATTCCGTTCTATCTGTTGCTTTCATATTGCAAGTTGTCATAGGCGAACTAATCCATATTTTAATGTTACTTGTCCATTATAGTCTTAATCTGCATTTTTACCTTGTATTTTCCCTTCCAAGATTACTTTTAGTAGGTTGCTGTGTCTTTTAACATGGCCCCAAAATCTCATTTGTCTTGTTTGAATTGTGTTTAGTGTTTAGTAGTTTTCTTTCCATCCAATTCTTTCTATTCTTCTATAGATTCATATTTCAAAGGTTTCAATTTTCTGTTCTGTTTTCTTGTCTAATGTCCATGTTTTTGCACCATACACAGGAATGTTGAGAAGTTATAATATTTTGCTATTCCCAGCTTTAGCCCTGGTGTTATTTGTTTTGATGATAATATATTATTCATGACATTAACATTGCTTTTTTCATTCCTATTCTTATGTTTATTTAAGTGTTTACATTTCCCATCACTGGTTAGTATGTCCAAGGTAGTTGTAGCTCTGAACTGCCTTCATGTCTGTTCCTTCAACTTTGATACCCACTTGTAGGTTTATAATATTTTCTTTGTTTATGATGAAAGTTTTAGTCTTTTTGATATTCATATCTAATCCATATATTTTGCTTGCCATTTTTATTTCACGAAAGGATTGTTGTAGATCTTTAGGATTTTCTGCTAGTGATACAGTACCATCAGCATATTTTCGGTTATTGATTATCTTTCTATTAATGTTTAGGCCTGGCATCTCTATGATGTTTTTAAAGATTTGCTCAGTGTATAGATTGAACAAGCTTGGTGATAGGATGCATCTCTGTCTTACTCCTCTTTTTATATCAATGGGTGTAGAGTTCTCTTTGTTATATTTTATTATTGCTGTTTGCTCCCAGTATAAATTACATATTAGTCGTATGCCCATGTCATCAAGATGTATATCTTTAAGGTTTATTCTGTCTTTATTATGTTCATCATTTATTTTAAAAAAGATTATTTATTATAAAAAAAGAGAGAAATACTTAAAGTAAGTAATAAAAGATGTGAGAACAAAGTATTGATATAGTCTAGAGCTACCCTATAACTGTATCCTCTGTTTAGTTGTTATTCAGCATTCATATCTATGGACCATAAACTCAAGGCTGTTTTTATACTGCTGGTTATTGAGTTTATTCATAATAAACACATATATTGATTTTGATATTAACTAAATTCACATACAAACCTGGACATATTTTACTTCCTCCAAAAGCCATGTATTTGACTTCCTCAATTGTTCGTGGATATAAAAGGAGGTACACATCACTACCAAGCCACAATTGTTAAAAATGATGTTGCAAACCTCCTTGTCATTCTATCTCTTGGGATATCTTCAGCCCTGATGCCTTCTCTTCTTCAGTAGGCTGTGTCTGCACAGAGTGGAAACACAAACCGGTCTCTCAAGATAGACATGTCAAGTCATGTTATTTGCTGAAGGGACATCTGTAATCACTCCACATGGCAGTTAATTATCTCAAGAAATGTTCACAATGGCCCCAATAAGAAAAAGTCCAATAAAGTGAATACTTTATATATATATATATATATATATATATATATATATATATATATATATGGCCCTTTTCGTCTTGTCAGACGGTCTAGTGGAGGCTATTGCGTATTTTTTTGAGGTATTGTTTTTGCCGAACAGCTTCTCTCGTGGCTAATTCTACCAATGTTTGACAAACACACGCGGTCACATAATGAACAGGTCAGGCTCGCTGGTCCACAGGGTTTACTATCCTTTTTCATGAGTCTCTTCTCTTCTAAGTCCTGTCTTAGAACAGTCTCAAATGTTGTTATACCGTTCCTTATACGTGCTCTCCATGATGTGCGATCACTTGCCAGATGTTGCCAGTCGTTTTCACAGATGGAGAAGTCTTTCAGAGATGATTTGCAGATATCTCTATATCGTAGTTTAGGTCTGCCGATTTGTCGTTTTCCGTGTTTTAGCTCGCCATATAGTATTTGCCTAGGAATGCGTTTTTCTTCCATCCGTTGGACATGCCCCAGCCATCTTAGCCTTCGACTTCTGAGCATCGACATGATTGTTAGGGTCTTAGCACGTTGCAGGACAGTTAAGTTGGTTATTTTGTCCTGCCATTTGATGTGCATTATTTTGCGGAGACATCACATGTGGAAGACATTTAGTCTTTTTTCCTGGTTTGAGTATGTTGTCCAGGTTTCGGATCCATATAGTAGTGTGCTAAGCACACAAGTTTGATATATTAAGAGTTTAGTCTTTTGAATACTTTAATAGAAGCAAGAATTTATAGAAAGAATCCTGACCAAAACCAGGCTTGAGAGCGTCAGTGGGTGCAGGCGTCAGTGGCTGCAGGCCTGACGTTTGGAGAACAAAAAGACTGCCCCAGATACCAGGGCTGCCACAGACTGACCAGTCTAGCCTAGGGTCGAAGAGGGCAGGCAAGGCGGTAGTCAGAAATGCCAACTGAAGCAGTCGTGCCTGGCTTAAGGCTGCAATTATTGCAGCTTGCTGTAAATTAACACCTCACCGCATCTGCGCCCACTGACCGTCTTTTCGGGACAGACGATGAAGAGGAGTAACTCTTGTGGATGAACTCTTCAGCAGAAGATCACGCACATGTAGACTGTAAGAGGACCGCGGTTTTCAAACTTGTGAAAGGGAGGGCAGAAGATCACGCACATGTAGACTGTAAGAGGACCGCGGTTTTCAAACTTGTGAAAGGGAGGGCAGAAGATCACGCACATGTAGACTGTAAGAGGACCGCGGTTTTCAAACTTGTGAAAGGGAGGGCAGAAGCGCCTGCGACCTGCGGTCGCAATAGCAGTATCGGCGCACCATCAACCGACCAAGACCTAGCAGTTCTACCTCCTCGTGGTCTCCCCTGGTAAGTCTGCGTCAAAACAGACTGGCTAACAGAATCTAGGATCGCCGTGTTCCCTGTAGTGGTGGCTGTTACTGATGCAGAGGACCTAGTATTGCAGTACCTCTGGGCTGGGCTAGTAATTTCCCAGCATAGCCTGGGACAGACTATCTCCCAACTTCTCCAGTAAGAGCCAGGGATGTCAAGAAAGCCATTACGACCCGCCACATCTTATGAGTCAAAGGGCAACCTGCCCGCATCAACTCGTGGCAATCCGTCAACAGCAACAACAAACTTGTGAAAACACAAACTCAAAACTTTGCTGAGAAACATGGGCACAGTTTGTGTTCAAATTAGTGAGGCGCAGATGATTTCTGAGGCTTACACAGCTGATGATAACATTCATATTATTTCTTAATTCAAATAAACATTAGTCAACATAACGGCTCACAGGACTTTAGTGACTTTAGTTTGTCTACAGGTTTATAATAAATGAAGAGACAAGTACAGTGTCGTTAGATTTATCTGTTGTTGTGATGAATCCAGAACTATCTGAGCTGACGCCCTTCAGCCCAGTGCCATGTGATGATATCTACAGGTATTTCTGAGTTCCCTTGTAGTTCCGTACAAGGTGTTCCATTTATCAGGTCTTTGAGGCAGTAGGGTTTCTCTGTTGTCAGTGAGCTTTGGACAGTCAAATAGGTGATGTTCTACTGTTTCATGTGGGTGTTCACACAGTAGACATGCCGGAGTTTAGTTTCGTTATATTCCATTGATATGGTTGTTCAATGGTACATGACCATCGTTGTATTCTATTGATGTGGATGTTCAGTGGTACATGACCGTCATTGTATTCTATTGATATGTTCGTTCAGTGGTACATGACCATCGTTGTATTCTATTGATATGGTTGTTCAGTGGTACATGACCATCGTTGCATTCTATTGATGTGGTTGTTCAGTGGAACTTGACCGTCGTTGTATTCTATTGATGTGGATGTTCAGTGGTACATGACCATCGTTGTATTCTATTGATGTGGATGTTCATTGGTACTTGACCGTCGTTGTATTCTATTGATGTGGATGTTCAGTGGTACATGACTGTCGTTGTATTCTATTGATATGGTTGTTCAGTGGTACATGACCGTCGTCGTATTCTATTGATATGGTTGTTCAGTGGTACATGACCGTCATTGTATTCTATTGATATGGTTGTTCAGTGGTACATGGCCGTGTTGTATTCTATTGATGTGGATGTTCAGTGGTACATGACTGTCGTTGTATTCTATTGATGTGGATGTTCATTGGTACATGACTGTCGTTGTATTCTATTGATGTGGATGTTCAGTGGTGCATGACTGTCGTTGTATTTTATTGATATGGTCGTTCAGTGGTACATGACCATCGTTGTATTCTATTGATGTGGATGTTCATTGGTACATGACTGTCGTTGTATTCTATTGATGTGGATGTTCAGTGGTGCATGACCGTCGTTGTATTCTATTGATGTGGTTGTTCAGTGGTACATGACCATCGCCGTATTCTATTGATATGGTTGTTCAGTGGTACATGACCGTCGTCGTATTCTATTGATATGGTTGTTCAGTGGTACATGACCATCGCCGTATTCTATTGATATGGTTGTTCAGTGGTACATGACCGTCGTCGTATTCTATTGATATGGTTGTTCAGTGGTACATGGCCGTGTTGTATTCTATTGATGTGGATGTTCAGTGGTACATGACTGTCGTTGTATTCTATTGATGTGGATGTTCATTGGTACATGACTGTCGTTGTATTCTATTGATGTGGATGTTCAGTGGTGCATGACTGTCGTTGTATTCTATTGATGTGGATGTTCAGTGGTACATGACTGTCGTTGTATTCTATTGATATGGTTGTTCAGTGGTACATGACCATCGTTGTATTCTATTGATATGGTAGTTCAGTGGTACATGACCGTCGTTGTATTCTATTGATGTAGTTGTTCAGTGGTGCATGACTGTCATTGTATTCTATTGATGTGGTTGTTCAGTGGTACATGACCGTCGTTGTATTCTATTGATATGGTCGTTCAGTGGTACATGACTGTCGTTGTATTCTATTGATGTGGTTGTTCAGTGGTACATGGCCATCGTTGTATTCTATTGATATGGTAGTTCAGTGGTACATGACCGTCGTTGTATTCTATTGATATGGTCGTTCAGTGGTACAAGACCGTCATTGTATTCTATTGATATGGTTGTTTAGTAGTACATGACCGTCATTGTATTCTATCGATATGGTCGTTCAGTGGTACATGACCGTCGTTGTATTCTATTGATATGGTTGTTCAGTGGTACATGACCGTCATTGTATTCTATTGATATGGTTGTTCAGTGGTACATGGCCGTGTTGTATTCTATTGATGTGGATGTTCAGTGGTACATGACTGTCGTTGTATTCTATTGATGTGGATGTTCATTGGTACATGACTGTCGTTGTATTCTATTGATGTGGATGTTCAGTGGTGCATGACTGTCGTTGTATTTTATTGATATGGTCGTTCAGTGGTACATGACCATCGTTGTATTCTATTGATGTGGATGTTCAGTAGTACATGACCGTCGTTGTATTCTATTGATGTGGTTGTTCAGTGGTACATGACCATCGCCGTATTCTATTGATATGGTTGTTCAGTGGTACATGACCGTCGTCGTATTCTATTGATATGGTTGTTCAGTGGTACATGGCCGTGTTGTATTCTATTGATGTGGATGTTCAGTGGTACATGACTGTCGTTGTATTCTATTGATGTGGATATTCATTGGTACATGACTGTCGTTGTATTCTATTGATGTGGATGTTCAGTGGTGCATGACTGTCGTTGTATTTTATTGATATGGTCGTTCAGTGGTACATGACCATCGTTGTATTCTATTGATATGGATGTTCAGTGGTACATGACTGTCGTTGTATTCTATTGATGTGGATGTTCAGTGGTACATGACTGTCGTTGTATTCTATTGATATGGTTGTTCAGTGGTACATGACCATCGTTGTATTCTATTGATATGGATGTTCAGTGGTACATGACCATCGTTGTATTCTATTGATGTGGATGTTCAGTGGTACATGACTGTCGTTGTATTCTATTGATATGGTTGTTCAGTGGTACATGACCATCGTTGTATTCTATTGATATGGTAGTTCAGTGGTACATGACCGTCGTTGTATTCTATTGATGTGGTTGTTCAGTGGTGCATGACTGTCATTGTATTCTATTGATGTGGTTGTTCAGTGGTACATGACCGTCGTTGTATTCTATTGATGTGGATGTTCAGTGGTACATGACTGTCGTTGTATTCTATTGATGTGGATGTTCATTGGTACATGACTGTCGTTGTATTCAATTGATGTGGTTGTTCAGTGGTACAGGACTGTCGTTGTATTTTATTGATGTGGATGTTCAGTGGTACATGACTGTCGTTGTATTCTATTGATGTGGATGTTCAGTGGTACATGACCGTCGTTGTATTTTATTGATGTGGATGTACATTGGTACATGACCGTCGTTGTATTCTATTGATGTGGATGTTCTTTGGTACATGACCGTCGTTGTATTTTATTGATGTGGATGTTCATTGGTACATGACCGTCGTTGTATTTTATTGATGTGGATGTTCATTGGTACATGACCGTCGTTGTATTTTATTGATGTGGTTGTTCAGTGGTACATGACCGTCGTTGTATTCTAGTGGTACATGACCGTCGTTGTATTATAGTGGTACATGGCTGTCGTTGTATTCTAGTGGTACATGACCGTCGTTGTATTCTAGTGGTACATGACCGTCGCTGTATTCTAGTGGTACATGGCTGTCGTTGTATTCTAGTGGTACATGACCGTCGTTGTATTCTAGTGGTACATGATCGTCGCTGTATTCTAGTGATACATAACCGTCGTTGCATTCTAGTGGTACATGACCGTCGCTGTATTCTAGTGGTACATGGCCGTCGTTGTATTCTATTGATGTGGATGTTCAGTGGTACATGACTGTCGTTGTATTCTATTGATGTGGATGTTCATTGGTACATGACTGTCGTTGTATTCAATTGATGTGGTTGTTCAGTGGTACAGGACTGTCGTTGTATTTTATTGATGTGGATGTTCAGTGGTACATGACTGTCGTTGTATTCTATTGATGTGGATGTTCAGTGGTACATGACCGTCGTTGTATTTTATTGATGTGGATGTTCATTGGTACATGACCGTCGTTGTATTTTATTGATGTGGATGTTCTTTGGTACATGACCGTCGTTGTATTTTATTGATGTGGATGTTCATTGGTACATGACCGTCGTTGTATTTTATTGATGTGGATCTTCATTGGTACATGACCGTCGTTGTATTTTATTGATGTGGTTGTTCAGTGGTACATGACCGTCGTTGTATTCTAGTGGTACATGACCGTCGTTGTATTCTAGTGGTACATGACCGTCGCTGTATTCTAGTGGTACATGATCGTCGCTGTATTCTAGTGGTACATAACCGTCGTTGTATTCTAGTGGTACATGATCGTCGCTGTATTCTAGTGGTACATGACCGTCGTTGTATTCTAGTGGTACATGCCTGTCGTTGTATTCTAGTGATGTGGTTGTTCAGTGATACATGACCAGTTCTGAATCTGAAGATGGTGGTTTGGTCTCTTCTTTTTAGGTTGTTAATGTTGTCATGGGGGTTTGGCCTTGACATGTATTTAAAAAAAAATATCTCCCTGTGTTTCCCATGACCCATCCATTCATCCAATCTTCTCTACTGTTCGAGTTTATGATTTGTTTGGCTGTGTTTAATGAGATGTTGGTGTTAAATTGTCTGTCTGGATCATCTATTAGCTAATGTATCTGCCCTTGTTATTTCCTGGTGTGTCCTGGGAGCCATCATTAGTCTTTTGTCATGTGTGTTAATGAGGTTACCAATGTCTGTGACGAGCTGTGTGAATTCTGCCTTGTGTTACTTCCTAGCTCTTGCAGGGTTGGTTTGCATTCAGTAAAAAATGACACTTTCTTTTGTTAGATAGTTCGATATCAAACACAGTATTGAGATGGTAGGCTGCTGTTTCCATAACTGTTTTTCTGCTTCCTAATTGTTGCAGACTTCAGGATATGAGCCACATGGTTCTTCTACTATTCCATCTGGATAATGTATCAATATTCCATATCCGTTGACATCTTTGCTTCAGAAGTAGTTCACATGGCATGGCGTTAGATTTATCTCTTATACAGAAACTGTTCACGTGACGTTAGATTTATCTCTTATACAGAAACTGTTCACATGGCGTTAGATTTATCTCTTATACAGAAACTGTTCACATGACGTTAGATTTATCTCTTATACAGAAATTGTTCACATGACGTTAGATTTATCTCTTATACAGAAACTGTTCACATGACGTTAGATTTATCTTTTATACAGAAATTGTTCACATGACGTTAGATTTATCTCTTATACAGAAACTGTTCACATGACGTTAGATTTATCTCTTATACAGAAACTGTTCACATGGCGTTAGATTTATCTCTTATACAGAAACTGTTCACATGACGTTAGATTTATCTCTTATACAGAAACTGTTCACATGACGTTAGATTTATCTCTTATACAGAAACTGTTCACATGACGTCAGCTACTTGTTGCTCTATGATGAAGACGTAGTCTTTTCAGATTAGCATCTTCTTTCTTTTCTTTCTTTAATTCTTTTTTATTTCTTTCTCTCTCTCTCCCTCCCTCTCTCCCTCCCTCTCTCTCTCTCCCTCCCCCTCTCTACCTCCCTCTCTCCCTCCCTACCTCTCTCCCTCCCTTCCCCTCTCTCTCTCCCTCTCTCTCCCTCTCTCTCTCCCTCCCTCTCTCTCTCCCTCCCTCCCTCTCTCTCTCCCTCCCTCTCTCCCTCCCTCCCCCTCTCTCTCTCCCTCCCTCTCTCTCTCGCTCCTCTCTCTCTCGCTCCCTCTCTCTCTCCTCTCTCTCTCCCTCTCTCTCTCTCTCTCCCTCTCTCTCCCTCTCTCTCTCCTCTCTCTCCCTCTCCCTCTCTCTCTCTCTCTCCCTCCCTCTCTCCCTCCCCCTCCCTCCCTCTCTCTCCCTCCCCTCTCTCTCTCCCTCTCTCTCTCTCTCCCTCCCTCTCTCCCTCCCCCTCCCTCCCTCTCTCCCTCTCTCTCCCTCCCCTCTCTCCCCCTCCCCCTCTCTCCCTCTCCCCCTCTATCCCTCTCTCTCCCTCTCTCTCTCTCTCCCTCCCCCTCCCTCCCTCTCTCTCTCCCTCTCCCTCCCTCTCTCTCTCCCTCCCTCCCCCTCTCTCTCTCTCTCCCTCCCTCTCTATCTCTCCCTCCCTCCCCCTCTCTCTCTCTCCCTCCCCTCTCTCCCTCCACTCTCTCCCTCTCCCCCTCTATCCCTCTCTCTCCCTCTCTCTCTCCCTCCCTCTCTCCTTCCCTCTCTCCCTCCCCCTCTCTACCTCCCTCTCTCCCTCCCCCTCCCTCTCTCCCTCCCCCTCCCTCCCTCTCTCTCTCCTTGTAACAACTTGTTGCGGAAGTCATTTGTCGTTGTCTGTAAACAAACAAGTCATCAGGCCATCTCTAACAATGTTTTTGTCTTCATCATCATCATGTGCCATAGTGGTTGGCGTAGGCGATCATGCCCTTCCACAGTGTAAGCTTGATTGATTCCTTGTCTCTCACACACGTGTAGGCTTGATTGATTCCTTGTCTCTCACACACGTGTAAGCTTGATTGATTCCTTGTCTCTCACACACGTGTAAGCTTGATTGATTCCTTGTCTCTCACACACGTGTAAGCTTGATTGATTCCTTGTCTCTCACACACGTGTAGGCTTGATTGATTCCTTGTCTCTCACACACGTGTAAGCTTGATTGATTCCTTGTCTCTCACACACGTGTAGGCTTGATTGATTCATTGTCTCTCACACACGTGTAAGCTTGATTGATTCCTTGTCTCTCACACACGTGTAGGCTTGATTGATTCCTTGTCTCTCACACACGTGTAAGCTTGATTGATTCCTTGTCTCTCACACACGTGTAGGCTTGATTGATTCATTGTCTCTCACACACGTGTAAGCTTGATTGATTCATTGTCTCTCACACACGTGTAAGCTTGATTGATTCCTTGTCTCTCATTACAATAGTGAACTTAATGCCAGCAGCTTCTGTAACTCACGCTAGCACAGAATGGTCACGCTGACATGTAGGAAAATAAATGTGCACCAACAACATGAAGAGATTGAACATTATTGTGCATCCTTCTATTGCTGAGAGGCAATGTCAGTGGCATGATGGACTGTGGTCTTCACTTTGTTCAGAACTCAAGGGATCATGTCCCACGAATCTGCTTCTAATGTCCCTCTCGAGATGGATTATAGATGCTACAAGGCTGTGTGGTGTTGTGTAACTCTCGTAACCGCTTGTGTGTTCAGAATTTGTATAGCTGTGTGGACTTGGGACAACTTGTTGAGAGTTTCTGTGTCTGTGTGGACTTGGGACAACTTGTTGAGAGTTTCTGTGTCTGTGTGGATTTGGAACCACTTGTTGGGAATTTCTGTGGCTGTGTGGATTTGGGACCACTTGTTGAGAGTTCTTATGTCTGTGTGGACCTGGGACCTCTTGTGTGTTGAAAGTTAGTATGTCTGTGTGGAGTGTCATTACCTCTGCTCTAAAATGAGTGCATCTTTCTCCGGCTGGAAGAGAGTATGTTTTTGTCTGTCCACTTGTGTAGTTTATATAGATGCCACTCCCTCTCTTTTTTTATGCTTCAGTTACGGATCCATCTGTGAATACCCATGGTCATTTATATATCTGGTGTGTTTTTCCCTCGCGTGATGAGTGAGCTGGATCTTATTTTTGTCTCGGATTGCTAATTCTTTAAAACCATTCCTGGAATATCTAGGGATACTTTCGTTTTGTTTTCACGATTCATGGTTCGGGTATAAGAGCTTTACACGGATCTTTGTTTTCTTCCAATGCATGTGCATGTTGTCTGATGGTTTCCTTTCCAAGCTGATTTTGGCTCTTCCCTTGGATTTTTTTTTATTGAAGTCAATGTATGGTTTCTACCATTGCACTTGAATGGCATGCAGCTTAAACGACAAATCTTTCTAGATCAATGAAATCTAGGTATTTTATTATCTTGTATTTTTGTGTAGCTCTTTACTCAACCTTTAGTTTGTCATTTAACTATATTTTAGACTTTACTCAACCTTTTGTTTGTTATTTAACTATATTTTAGACTTTACTCAACCTTTAGTTTGTTATTTAACTATATTTTAGACTTTACTCAACCTTTTGTTTGTTATTTAACTATATTTTAGACTTTACTCAACCTTTAGTTTGTTATTTAACTATATTTTAGACTTTACTCAACCTTTAGTTTGTTATTTAACTATATTTTAGACTTTACTCAACCTTTAGTTTGTTATTTATCTATATTTTAGACTTGACTCAACCTTTAGTTTGTTATTTAACTATATTTTAGACTTGACTCAACCTTTAGTTTGTTATTTAACTATATTTTAGACTTTACTCAACCTTTAGTTTGTTATTTAACTATATTTTAGACTTTACTCAACCTTTAGTTTGTTATTTAACTATATTTTAGACTTGACTCAACCTTTAGTTTGTTATTTAACTATATTTTAGACTTGACTCAACCTTTTGTTTGTTATTTAACTATATTTTAGACTTGACTCAACCTTTAGTTTGTTATTTAACTATATTTTAGACTTTACTCAACCTTTAGTTTGTTATTTAACTATATTTTAGACTTGACTCAACCTTTTGTTTGTTATTTAACTATATTTTAGACTTGACTCAACCTTTAGTTTGTTATTTAACTATATTTTAGACTTTACTCAACCTTTAGTTTGTTATTTAACTATATTTTAGACTTGACTCAACCTTTTGTTTGCTGCTTAAGCATATTGTTTGTTCTCCAGAGACTTGCACTTTGATCTGCTTTCTCCTGAAGGAGACAAGGAAAAACAGCTTTTGTCCCAACAAATCAGACGATGGAGAAAGATCAGAAGGCTCCGTCGTGTTCTAGGTCACCTGAAGGCCAGAGTGACGCCGGGGCGACTGCTGAAGCTACAGAAACATGTCAGGTCAACTTGTTCGTTGGACTGTCCGCTGCCGTCACCAACCTCTCTGTGTCAACACAAGAAGCCGACACTGAGAATGAATTTGTCAAGAATGACGTATTACTCACCGGATATTTGACTTCAACCCCACTACAGCAACTATTACTATCATCAATACACCAGGGACATCTGCCAATGATTGAACGATTGCTGGACGCAGGTGCTGACGTCAATAACTTACACAGGATCACTGAAGTCTCGCCAATAATGAAGTCTGCAGACGGAGAGGTTGCTCAGTTTTTGATTCAAAGAGGAGCTGATGTCAATCAAATAGACCTGTCTGATGAAGGCAACACGCCCCTGACACACATTGTAGAGCACAGGCATTTACACAGCCTCAACACAACGGAACTCATTACAGTCTTGTTAGAAAACGGAGCTTCCGTCAACGGGAAAACACGACGGAATGGCAGGACACCACTAATGGTTGCAGCTAGCAGAGATGGAAGCGCCACCATATCACAGCTGTTGATTGATAATGGCGCTGACCTCCTTGAGAGAGATCTCAGTGGAGATACTCCATTGATATATGCAGCGCGTAAACACTTGGCAAATAATGTTTTGTTTTTGCTCCAGTCTAGAAATGTTAAAAAGTTCATCAACTTAGAGAATAACGACGGCATGACTGCTTTAATGTGCGCTGTTTTCTTCGGAGATTTGGATATAGTTAAAGATTTGATTTATTACGGAGCAGACGTGAACAGACGAAACCGATTAGGGGACACAGCGTTTATATTAGCTATGGCTCCATTACAGAACATCAATACCGAGGTTATGGCAACGTTGATTGAAGCAGGGGCTGATGTCAACTGTTGCGACTCTCAAGGCCTGTCTCCGCTGATGAATGTCGTCAGACGAAGGATAATACCAGAGGGCTGCCGGGTGTATCCGGCCCACGTGATTGTCCCTCAAGCTTCGTGCACAATAACACGCTTGACAAACAAATATGATGCTCTCGAGAAAGTTATTCTGCCGCTCGAGAGTCATGATTTGAACCAGGAGAATGACATTCCAAATAGCTTGCATTATGATAGTGAGCGTCTCCGACGAATCGTCACGATCCTACTTGATGCAGGGGCCGACGTCAACGCTGTTTGCTGGCTGGGTGTTGCCAAAACTGTTGTATCTTTTGTTGCCAGTGTGTCCTACCTTAAAAAGGTCACAATATTGTGCATGGACTTATTCTTAAAAACACTGGCAAGGTCAGGGAGCATAAACCCGATCATTCTTCAGGAAGTTATCCTTCATGGCGCTATAGACGTCATCCCAAGGCTGATTGGGCTTGGGTTGTCGCCCACAGACGTGCCAGCACACAGAGCTCTCATCCAAGCTTCTGACATCACTAAGCCAGCTTTAGTGTCGCCTCTTTGTGTGGCGCTCTTGACCGGAAATAGATCCCTGGCAGAGTTCTTCATGGACAATAATTTTTTGACAAGCTCTGACGTCACATCTCTGGCTCACAACATGACCCTGAGAGGCATGCTGGTAGAGAGGAAACACGACGACTGTTTACGTTTCTTGGATACAATCTCCTCCCGACCTTTGCGCCTTCTAAAACTGGCAATATTGAAGGTCTCGTCTGCTATAGGAACCCGTCCAGGACGGACAGACCGAGTGAACTCATTGCAGATACCTGAAGATCTGAAAGATGCACTTTTATATAAAACAAGATAAGTAAGCAAACTGTAGCAGTGTACCAGAGTTATCTTTTCTTGGATTTGGACAACTTATTAAATGCTGACTCGACATTCGCTTGTTTATGTTCATGGAGTGGCCTGTTTATGTTCATGGAGTGGCTTGTTTATGTTCATGGAGTGGCCTGTTTATGTTCATGGAGTGGCTTGTTTATGTTCATGGAGTGGCTTGTTTATGTTCATGGAGTGGCTTGTTTATGTTCATGGAGTGGCTTGTTTATGTTCATGGAGTGGCTTGTTTATGTTCATGGAGTGACTTGTTTATGTTCATGGAGTGGCCTGTTTATGTTCATGGAGTGACTTGTTTATGTTCATGGAGTGGCTTGTTTATGTTCATGGAGTGGCTTGTTTATGTTCATGGAGTGGCTTGTTTATGTTCATGGAGTGGCCTGTTTATGTTCATGGAGTGGCTTGTTTATGTTCATGGAGTGGCTTGTTTATGTTCATGGAGTGGCTTGTTTATGTTCATGGAGTGGCCTGTTTATGTTCATGGAGTGACTTGTTTATGTTCATGGAGTGACTTGTTTATGTTCATGGAGTGGCTTGTTTATGTTCATGGAGTGACTTGTTTATGTTCATGGAGTGACTTGTTTATGTTCATGGAGTGACTTGTTTATGTTCATGGAGTGGCTTGTTTATGTCCATGGAGTGACTTGTTTATGTTCATGGAGTGGCTTGTTTATGTTCATGGAGTGACTTGTTTATGTTCATGGAGTGACTTGTTTATGTTCATGGAGTGGCTTGTTTATGTTCATGGAGTGGCTTGTTTATGTTCATGGAGTGGCCTGTTTATGTTCATGGAGTGGCCTGTTTATGTTCATGGAGTGGCTTGTTTATGTTCATGGAGTGGCTTGTTTATGTTCATGGAGTGGCTTGTTTATGTTCATGGAGTGGCTTGTTTATGTTCATGGAGTGGCCTGTTTATGTTCATGGAGTGGCTTGTTTATGTTCATGGAGTGGCTTGTTTATGTTCATGGAGTGGCTTGTTTATGTTCATGGAGTGGCCTGTTTATGTTCATGGAGTGACTTGTTTATGTTCATGGAGTGACTTGTTTATGTTCATGGAGTGGCTTGTTTATGTTCATGGAGTGGCTTGTTTATGTTCATGGAGTGACTTGTTTATGTTCATGGAGTGACATGTTTATGTTCATGGAGTGGCCTGTTTATGTTCATGGAGTGGACTGTTTATGTTCATGGAGTGACTTGTTTATGTTCATGGAGTGGCTTGTTTATGTTCATGGAGTGACTTGTTTATGTTCATGGAGTGACTTGTTTATGTTCATGGAGTGGCCTGTTTATGTTCATGGAGTGGCCTGTTTATGTTCATGGAGTGGCTTGTTTATGTTCATGGAGTGGCCTGTTTATGTTCATGGAGTGGCCTGTTTATGTTCATGGAGTGGCTTGTTTATGTTCATGGAGTGACTTGTTTATGTTCATGGAGTGACTTGTTTATGTTCATGGAGTGACTTGTTTATGTTCATGGAGTGACTTCTTTATGTTCATGGAGTGGCTTGTTTATGTTCATGGAGTGACTTGTTTATGTTCATGGAGTGACTTGTTTATGTTCATGGAGTGACTTGTTTATGTTCATGGAGTGGCTTGTTTATGTTCATGGAGTGACATGTTTATGTTCATGGAGTGGCCTGTTTATGTTCATGGAGTGAACTGTTTATGTTCATGGAATGGCCTGTTTATGTTCATGGAATGGCTTTTTTATGTTCATGGAGTGACTTGTTTATGTTCATGGAGTGGCCTGTTTATGTTCATGGAGTGACCTGTTTATGTTCATGGAGTGGCCTGTTTATGTTCATGGAGTGGCCTGTTTATGTTCATGGAGTGGCTTGTTTATGTTCATGGAGTGACTTGTTTATGTTCATGGAGTGGCTTGTTTATGTTCATGGAGTGGCCTGTTTATGTTCATGGAGTGACTTGTTTATGTTCATGGAGTGGCTTGTTTATGTTCATGGAGTGGCTTGTTTATGTTCATGGAGTGGCTTGTTTATGTTCATGGAGTGGCCTGTTTATGTTCATGGAGTGGCCTGTTTATGTTCATGGAGTGACTTGTTTATGTTCATGGAGTGACTTGTTTATGTTCATGGAGTGGCTTGTTTATGTTCATGGAGTGGCCTGTTTATGTTCCTGAGTGACTTGTTTATGTTCATGGAGTGGCCTGTTTATGTTCATGGAGTGGCCTGTTTATGTTCATGGAGTGGCTTGTTTATGTTCATGGAGTGACTTGTTTATGTTCATGGAGTGGCCTGTTTATGTTCATGGGGTGGCCTGTTTATGTTCATGGAGTGACTTGTTTATGTTCATGGAGTGGCTTGTTTATGTTCATGGAGTGGCCTGTTTATGTTCATGGAGTGACTTGTTTATGTTCATGGAGTGACTTGTTTATGTTCATGGAGTGACTTGTTTATGTTCATGGAGTGGCTTGTTTATGTCCATGGAGTGACTTGTTTATGTTCATGGAGTGGCTTGTTTATGTTCATGGAGTGACTTGTTTATGTTCATGGAGTGACTTGTTTATGTTCATGGAGTGGCTTGTTTATGTTCATGGAGTGGCTTGTTTATGTTCATGGAGTGGCCTGTTTATGTTCATGGAGTGGCCTGTTTATGTTCATGGAGTGGCTTGTTTATGTTCATGGAGTGGCTTGTTTATGTTCATGGAGTGGCTTGTTTATGTTCATGGAGTGGCTTGTTTATGTTCATGGAGTGGCCTGTTTATGTTCATGGAGTGGCTTGTTTATGTTCATGGAGTGGCTTGTTTATGTTCATGGAGTGGCTTGTTTATGTTCATGGAGTGGCCTGTTTATGTTCATGGAGTGACTTGTTTATGTTCATGGAGTGACTTGTTTATGTTCATGGAGTGGCTTGTTTATGTTCATGGAGTGGCTTGTTTATGTTCATGGAGTGACTTGTTTATGTTCATGGAGTGACATGTTTATGTTCATGGAGTGGCCTGTTTATGTTCATGGAGTGGACTGTTTATGTTCATGGAGTGACTTGTTTATGTTCATGGAGTGGCTTGTTTATGTTCATGGAGTGGCTTGTTTATGTTCATGGAGTGGCTTGTTTATGTTCATGGAGTGGCCTGTTTATGTTCATGGAGTGACTTGTTTATGTTCATGGAGTGACTTGTTTATGTTCATGGAGTGGCTTGTTTATGTTCATGGAGTGACTTGTTTATGTTCATGGAGTGACTTGTTTATGTTCATGGAGTGGCCTGTTTATGTTCATGGAGTGGCCTGTTTATGTTCATGGAGTGGCTTGTTTATGTTCATGGAATGGCCTGTTTATGTTCATGGAGTGGCCTGTTTATGTTCATGGAGTGCTTGTTTATGTTCATGGAGTGACTTGTTTATGTTCATGGAGTGACTTGTTTATGTTCATGGAGTGACTTGTTTATGTTCATGGAGTGACTTCTTTATGTTCATGGAGTGGCTTGTTTATGTTCATGGAGTGACTTGTTTATGTTCATGGAGTGACTTGTTTATGTTCATGGAGTGACTTGTTTATGTTCATGGAGTGGCTTGTTTATGTTCATGGAGTGGCTTGTTTATGTTCATGGAGTGACTTGTTTATGTTCATGGAGTGACTTGTTTATGTTCATGGAGTGGCTTGTTTATGTTCATGGAGTGGCTTGTTTATGTTCATGGAGTGGCCTGTTTATGTTCATGGAGTGGCTTGTTTATGTTCATGGAGTGACATGTTTATGTTCATGGAGTGGCCTGTTTATGTTCATGGAGTGAACTGTTTATGTTCATGGAATGGCCTGTTTATGTTCATGGAATGGCTTTTTTATGTTCATGGAGTGACTTGTTTATGTTCATGGAGTGGCCTGTTTATGTTCATGGAGTGACCTGTTTATGTTCATGGAGTGGCCTGTTTATGTTCATGGAGTGGCCTGTTTATGTTCATGGAGTGGCCTGTTTATGTTCATGGAGTGACTTGTTTATGTTCATGGAGTGGCTTGTTTATGTTCATGGAGTGGCCTGTTTATGTTCATGGAGTGACTTGTTTATGTTCATGGAGTGGCTTGTTTATGTTCATGGAGTGGCTTGTTTATGTTCATGGAGTGGCCTGTTTATGTTCATGGAGTGGCCTGTTTATGTTCATGGAGTGGCCTGTTTATGTTCATGGAGTGACTTGTTTATGTTCATGGAGTGGCTTGTTTATGTTCATGGAGTGGCCTGTTTATGTTCCTGAGTGACTTGTTTATGTTCATGGAGTGGCCTGTTTATGTTCATGGAGTGGCCTGTTTATGTTCATGGAGTGGCTTGTTTATGTTCATGGAGTGACTTGTTTATGTTCATGGAGTGGCCTGTTTATGTTCATGGGGTGGCCTGTTTATGTTCATGGAGTGACTTGTTTATGTTCATGGAGTGGCTTGTTTATGTTCATGGAGTGGCCTGTTTATGTTCATGGAGTGACTGTTTATGTTCATGGAGTGACTTGTTTATGTTCATGGAGTGACTTGTTTATGTTCATGGAGTGACTTGTTTATGTTCATGGAGTGGCTTGTTTATGTCCATGGAGTGACTTGTTTATGTTCATGGAGTGGCTTGTTTATGTTCATGGAGTGACTTGTTTATGTTCATGGAGTGACTTGTTTATGTTCATGGAGTGGCTTGTTTATGTTCATGGAGTGGCTTGTTTATGTTCATGGAGTGGCCTGTTTATGTTCATGGAGTGGCCTGTTTATGTTCATGGAGTGGCTTGTTTATGTTCATGGAGTGGCTTGTTTATGTTCATGGAGTGGCTTGTTTATGTTCATGGAGTGGCTTGTTTATGTTCATGGAGTGGCCTGTTTATGTTCATGGAGTGGCTTGTTTATGTTCATGGAGTGGCTTGTTTATGTTCATGGAGTGGCTTGTTTATGTTCATGGAGTGGCCTGTTTATGTTCATGGAGTGACTTGTTTATGTTCATGGAGTGGCTTGTTTATGTTCATGGAGTGGCTTGTTTATGTTCATGGAGTGACTTGTTTATGTTCATGGAGTGACATGTTTATGTTCATGGAGTGGCCTGTTTATGTTCATGGAGTGGACTGTTTATGTTCATGGAGTGACTTGTTTATGTTCATGGAGTGGCTTGTTTATGTTCATGGAGTGACTTGTTTATGTTCATGGAGTGACTTGTTTATGTTCATGGAGTGGCCTGTTTATGTTCATGGAGTGGCCTGTTTATGTTCATGGAGTGGCCTGTTTATGTTCATGGAGTGGCTTGTTTATGTTCATGGAGTGGCCTGTTTATGTTCATGGAGTGGCTTGTTTATGTTCATGGAGTGACTTGTTTATGTTCATGGAGTGACTTGTTTATGTTCATGGAGTGACTTGTTTATGTTCATGGAGTGACTTCTTTATGTTCATGGAGTGGCTTGTTTATGTTCATGGAGTGACTTGTTTATGTTCATGGAGTGACTTGTTTATGTTCATGGAGTGACTTGTTTATGTTCATGGAGTGGCTTGTTTATGTTCATGGAGTGGCTTGTTTATGTTCATGGAGTGGCCTGTTTATGTTCATGGAGTGGCCTGTTTATGTTCATGGAGTGACATGTTTATGTTCATGGAGTGGCCTGTTTATGTTCATGGAGTGAACTGTTTATGTTCATGGAATGGCCTGTTTATGTTCATGGAATGGCTTTTTTATGTTCATGGAGTGACTTGTTTATGTTCATGGAGTGGCCTGTTTATGTTCATGGAGTGACCTGTTTATGTTCATGGAGTGGCCTGTTTATGTTCATGGAGTGGCCTGTTTATGTTCATGGAGTGGCCTGTTTATGTTCATGGAGTGGCCTGTTTATGTTCATGGAGTGACTTGTTTATGTTCATGGAGTGGCTTGTTTATGTTCATGGAGTGGCCTGTTTATGTTCATGGAGTGACTTGTTTATGTTCATGGAGTGGCTTGTTTATGTTCATGGAGTGGCTTGTTTATGTTCATGGAGTGGCCTGTTTATGTTCATGGAGTGGCCTGTTTATGTTCATGGAGTGGCCTGTTTATGTTCATGGAGTGGCTTGTTTATGTTCATGGAGTGGCTTGTTTATGTTCATGGAGTGGCCTGTTTATGTTCCTGAGTGACTTGTTTATGTTCATGGAGTGGCCTGTTTATGTTCATGGAGTGGCCTGTTTATGTTCATGGAGTGGCTTGTTTATGTTCATGGAGTGACTTGTTTATGTTCATGGAGTGGCCTGTTTATGTTCATGGGGTGGCCTGTTTATGTTCATGGAGTGACTTGTTTATGTTCATGGAGTGGCTTGTTTATGTTCATGGAGTGGCCTGTTTATGTTCATGGAGTGACCTGTTTATGTTCATGGAGTGACTTGTTTATGTTCATGGAGTGACTTGTTTATCTTCATGGAGTGACTTGTTTATCTTCATGGAGTGACTTGTTTATGTTCATGGAGTGGCCTGTTTATGTTCATGGAGTGACTTGTTTATGTTCATGGAGTGACTTGTTTATGTTCATGGAGTGACTTGTTTATGTTCATGGAGTGACTTGTTTATGTTCATGGAGTGACTTGTTTATGTTCATGGAGTGACTTGTTTATGTTCATGGAGTGGCTTGTTTATGTTCATGGAGTGGCTTGTTTATGTTCATGGAGTGGCCTGTTTATGTTCATGGAGTGGCTTGTTTATGTTCATGGAGTGACATGTTTATGTTCATGGAGTGGCCTGTTTATGTTCATGGAGTGGACTGTTTATGTTCATGGAATGGCCTGTTTATGTTCATGGAATGGCTTTTTTATGTTCATGGAGTGACTTGTTTATGTTCATGGAGTGACTTGTTTATGTTCATGGAGTGGCCTGTTTATGTTCATGGAGTGACTTGTTTATGTTCATGGAGTGACTTGTTTATGTTCATGGAGTGGCCTGTTTATGTTCATGGAGTGGCCTGTTTATGTTCATGGAGTGGCCTGTTTATGTTCATGGAGTGGCCTGTTTATGTTCATGGAGTGGCCTGTTTATGTTCATGGAGTGGCCTGTTTATGTTCATGGAGTGGCCTGTTTATGTTCATGGAGTGACTTGTTTATGTTCATGGAGTGGCTTGTTTATGTTCATGGAGTGGCCTGTTTATGTTCATGGAGTGACCTGTTTATGTTCATGGAGTGGCTTGTTTATGTTCATGGAGTGGCTTGTTTATGTTCATGGAGTGGCCTGTTTATGTTCATGGAGTGGCCTGTTTATGTTCATGGAGTGGCCTGTTTATGTTCATGGAGTGGCCTGTTTATGTTCATGCAGTGACTTGTTTATGTTCATGGAGTGGCCTGTTTATGTTCATGGAGTGGCTTGTTTATGTTCATGGAGTGGCTTGTTTATGTTCATGGAGTGGCCTTTTTATGTTCATGGAGTGGCCTGTTTATGTTCATGGAGTGGCCTGTTTATGTTCCTGAGTGACTTGTTTATGTTCATGGAGTGGCCTGTTTATGTTCATGGAGTGGCCTGTTTATGTTCATGGAGTGGCTTGTTTATATTCATGGAGTGACTTGTTTATGTTCATGGAGTGACTTGTTTATGTTCATGGAGTGGCCTGTTTATGTTCATGGGGTGGCCTGTTTATGTTCATGGAGTGACTTGTTTATGTTCATGGAGTGGCTTGTTTATGTTCATGGAGTGGCTTGTTTATGTTCATGGAGTGACTTGTTTATGTTCTTGGAGTGACTTGTTTATGTTCATGGAGTGACTTGTTTATGTTCATGGAGTGGCCTGTTTATGTTCATGGAGTGGCTTGTTTATGTTCATGGAGTGGCCTGTTTATGTTCATGGAGTGGCTTGTTTATGTTCATGGAGTGGCTTGTTTATGTTCATGGAGTGGCTTGTTTATGTTCATGGAGTGACTTGTTTATGTTCATGGAGTGGCCTGTTTATGTTCATGGAGTGGCCTGTTTATGTTCATGGAGTGACTTGTTTATGTTCATGGAGTGGCTTGTTTATGTTCATGGAGTGGCTTGTTTATGTTCATGGAGTGGCTTGTTTCTGGTTTGTCTTCGATATTTCATCAATATTTTCGTTATTTTTTTGCAGCCAACAATTTTTAAGATGATGTAAAGTCACGTGTCAACACAACCAGAGCCTGGAGTGTTTCATTCATTCATTTTCCTCTCGTCCCTAAGGCAACACTTAGGACAGAAGTAATATATTTTGATGATCTGCTGCTAGTTCTAACTTATTTCTTAGTCCCATGATTGAGGCTTCCCTAGTCATTGTTCTGTTTAGCGATTCTTTGGGTCTACCTTTTTTTTTTTCTGTAACCAATGGCTTACACATGAACGCCTGACGAGGACATCTTTCTTCTTTTATTCCCAACTTAAGCACCGATGTATTTCCAACGTCTTCTTTTGAAGCTCGAAACTTATTCTTGTTTTGATTCGTTTGTTATTTGTTCGTTTGAAATGTATTCTTTCCAGCTTATCCTAAGTCTGGGTGAATGTGATATTTTCCCATTCAGATGTTAGTACTGGTATCAGATGTTACTACTGGTATCAGATGTTAGTACTGGTATCAGATGTTAGTGCTGGTATCAGATGTTAGTACTGGTATCAGATGTTAGTACTGGTATCAGATGTTAGTACTGGTATTAGATGTTACTACTTGTATCAGATGTTACTACTTGTATCAGATGTTAGTACTGGTATCAGATGTTAGTACTGGTATCAGATGTTAGTACTGGTATCAGATGTTAGTACTGGTATCAGATGTTAGTACTGGTATCAGATGTTAGTACTGGTATCAGATTTTAGTACTGGTATCAGATGTTAGTACTGGTATCAGATGTTAGTACTGGTATCAGATGTTAGTACTGGTATCAGATGTTACTACTGGTATCAGATGTTAGTACTGGTATCAGACAGGAGTTAAACAGTCTGTTCATTTACTGAGAACTTTAGATATCCAAATTTTCGTCAGTTTGTTGACAGCATTTAATAAACGATGCGATGCGTGTCATGGCTTCTGATATGCTGTCAACATCTCTGGATATTTTGTCTATTCTAACAAGCTTCTATTGTTTATCTTTATCTAGACGTGGTTCATTGAAGCTATTTTACCACTCCCTATTCCCAGAAATTAATCTTTCACCCCCATGTCACAAATATTTGCTTATTTTAGATCAATTTGTGTTTCCTTCCAAATATTTCGCATTACTTCCCTTTGACCGTCTCCGTTCACAAACACTGACTACCTGCTACTCAGCTACACTAAACCTTATTGCAACAACACTTTCACTGACTACCTGCTACTCAGCTACACTAAACCTTATTGCAACAACACTTTTCACTGACTACCTGCTACTCATCTACACTAAACCTTATTGCAACAACACTTTCACTGACTACCTGCTACTCATCTACACTAAACCTTATTGCAACAAAACTTTCGGACAGTCACATAGCATTGACATCAACTCTTTGAGTTGCTTGAAAACAAATTAAGACATTACTGGGAAACATTAAAACAAATTATGACATTACTGGGAAACATTAAAACAAATTATGACATTACTGAGAAACATTAAAACAAATTATGACATTACTGGGAAACATTAAATTAAAAAAAATTAAATTGTAGTATATAGCGTTAATTTGCTAAACGCGTGCCTTGATATCGCACAATAAATGCTATAGACGAAAGTAGAATCACAATTAATTCTGTTTGCGGGCCTGTTGTATAACTGTCACCATATACGGAACTTGTGTACTCACCTAAGAACCATGTACAAATATTTATTATAGGTTGGGGGTGGTGGTGGTAGCTCCCAATGTCGATAATGATGATACTAAAGGGAGGTCAAAAAGTAATGCACACCAATTTTTTTCTCGGCTAATAATAAAGATAGGAATATGAAATTTTGCACACTTGGAATATGACATGTTCCAATTATGTGCACCAAATTGCACAGCATTTTGATAAATATTACGCAATCTATGAACCGTTAAAATGGAGCTTGTCAACAATGTCCGTTACAAACAGCGAATTGTCATAGAATTTCCGGTTGCGGAAAAAGAAACTGTGGCAAACATTCATAAACGACTGTGTGCAGTGTACAAATGTTCTGCAGTCGATAGGAGCACAGTTAGTCGCTGGGGTCAGAGAATTAAAGCTGCAGAAAGTGTACGAGTGGAGCTGCATGATTTACCGCGTTCTGGACGTGTTGCCTCGGCTACCAGCACAGACATGTTAAACCGGGCTGATGCCATTATTCGTAAGGATAGGCGTATCACTAGTCAGCAATTGGCATTGCAGCTTACACTCAGCAAGGGAAGTGCAATCGCAATTTTTAAAACTCTCGGATATTCAAAGATTTGCGCTCGATGGGTTCCTCGGTGCCTAACAAATGATCACAGAGTTCAAAGGAAAACATTCTGTTCTGAATTGTTGGAGCGTTTCGGTGTTGAAGGAGGAATGTTTTTGTCAAAAATTGTTACCGGTGACGAAACGTGGGCACATTATTATGAGCCTGAAACAAAAATGCAGTCAATGGAATGGCATCATCCGCAGTCACCAAAAAGAAAAAAATTCAAAACATCTCCATCAGCCGGAAAGGTGATGATCACTGTCTTCTGTGACATTGATGGTGTGATTCTTGTTGATGTAATGACAAGAGGTGAGACAATCAACTCGACAGCTTACATCAATACACTGACAAAAATCAAAAATCGGTTCCACAGAGTTCGGCCTAATAAGCCATCTGCAGATTTGTTGCTTCAACATGACAATGCACGCCCTCACACAAGTCTGGTAACACGGGAAGCAATCAACAAATTTGGTTGGACTGTACTGCCCCATCCTCCTTACAGCCCTGATCTGGCTCCCTCAGATTTCCATCTGTTTGGACCACTCAAAAAATTCCTGCGTGGGACACACTTTGACAATAATGAGGGTGTGATCCGTGCAGTTAAAAAATGGCTGCGCGAGCAGGACAAAACTTGGTACAAACGAGGCATTCATGACCTAGTTTCGCGTTGGCGTAAGGCAATACGCTTGGGCGGAGATTATGTTGAAAAATAGGTAGTGTCAAGGGGATGTTCAGCTACAATCTGTGAAAATTTCACACATTTTGCCCGAATAGTTTCCGAGAAAAAAAATTGATGTGCATTACTTTTTGACCTCCCTACGTTACTAAAACATGGCGTCTATTTTTTTAAATTCACAATTTTCTGTACCGTCACATGGCTTTTGTTGGGGCTTCTCTTTAACTTGTTTGTATGTGAATTGTGTTTGTGTGTTAAGTTGTCCCTCCTTTAAGGATGTTGTATTTTTAAAGAGCATCTAATGAGATATACTATCATGTAAATCTAATATCAATTAGACAAAGCCATTTTAAAGCCAATTTTGGGAAACAAAGGTCATGGACAAGGTCTCTCCACCCATCCCAATTCTTGGATACAGATCGTGCTCTGTAGGCCATGGACAGACTCTCTATCTCTATTCTTGGACATAGGTCGTGTTCTTTGGGCCGCTGTGGGCCATGGACAGGCTCTCTATCTCTATTCTTGGACATAGGTCGTGTTCTTTGGGCCGCTGTGGGCCATGGACAGACTCTCTATCTCTATTCTTGGACATAGGTCGTGTTCTTTGGGCCGCTGTGGGCCATGGACAGGCTCTCTATCTCTATTCTTGGACATAGATTGTGTTCTTTGGGCCGCTGTAGGCCATGGACAGGCTCTCTCCGTCTATCTCTTACTTGGACATAGGTCGTGTTCTTTGGGCCGCTGTAGGCCATGGACAGACTCTCTATCTCTATTCTTGGACATAGGTCGTGTTCTTTGGGCCGCTGTAGGCCATGGACAGACTCTCTATCTCTTACTTGGACATAGGTCGTGTTCTTTGGGCCGCTGTAGGCCATGGACAGGCTCTCTATCTCTTACTTGGACATAGGTCGTGTTCTTTGGGCCGCTGTAGGCCATGGACAGACTCTCTATCTCTATTCTTGGACATAGGTCGTGTTCTTTGGGCCGCTGTAGGCCATGGACAGACTCTCTATCTCTATTCTTGGACATAGGTCGTGTTCTTTGGGCCGCTGTGGGCCATGGACAGGCTCTCTATCTCTTACTTGGACATAGGTCGTGTTCTTTGGGCCGCTGTAGGCCATGGACAGGCTCTCTCCGTCTATCTCTTACTTGGACATAGGTCGTGTTCTTTGGGCCGCTGTAGGCCATGGACAGACTCTCTATCTCTATTCTTGGACATAGGTCGTGTTCTTTGGGCCGCTGTAGGCCATGGACAGACTCTCTATCTCTATTCTTGGACATAGGTCGTGTTCTTTGGGCCGCTGTAGGCCATGGACAGACTCTCTATCTCTATTCTTGGACATAGGTCGTGTTCTTTGGGCCGCTGTAGGCCATGGACAGGCTCTCTATCTCTTACTTGGACATAGGTCGTGTTCTTTGGGCCGCTGTAGGCCATGGACAGACTCTCTATCTCTATTCTTGGACATAGGTCGTGTTCTTTGGGCCGCTGTAGGCCATGGACAGACTCTCTATCTCTATTCTTGGACATAGGTCGTGTTCTTTGGGCCGCTGTAGGCCATGGACAGACTCTCTATCTCTATTCTTGGACATAGGTCGTGTTCTTTGGGCCGCTGTGGGCCATGGACAGGCTCTCTATCTCTATTCTTGGACATAGGTCGTGTTCTTTGGGCCGCTGTAGGCCATGGACAGACTCTCTATCTCTATTCTTGGACATAGGTCGTGTTCTTTGGGCCGCTGTGGGCCATGGACAGACTCTCTATCTCTTACTTGGACATAGGTCGTGTTCTTTGGGCCGCAGACAAGGTCTCTCCACCCACCCCTACTATTGGACATAGGTCGTGTTATGTAGGTTATGTGGACATTTTAATGATGGTCTTATCCACTTTTTCACTGGTTGCTGAACTGGACTACAAAGGACAAGAGGTCGGGTTCGGTCTTGATCGACGGCTTCCGGGTTCACCCCGCCTTAAATGGTACTGGATTTTTTATGGAAAAATAAAGCGGCACTTGCGTAATACCGACCATATTGTCCCAAAAATCGTGTGCTGAAGGTCTATAAAAAGCATGGTCACTAACACCATATTCCCTACACGCCACCTGGCGTGACGGGGCTCTTTACTTTTTTTTTTTTTTTAACTTATCCACTTTAGTGTTAGCCGTCGGGTTATCATCACGGCTGATCGAACAACGGTCCTTTAGCGCTCAGATCTCCTCCTCATCAAGATCGTCAACTTTAAACTGATTCACACAAGTCCTCCCCCGTCTCCGCGTAGCTCTCCTGAAGTCTTCTTCACTACAATATGCTAAAGGGAGAAGATAGTAACCACACAAAAGTGTAAGCAAAGATACAGGAGATAAAGTAATGATATCGATAAAGAAAACATAACCCACCATTGCTACTGTGGTAGACGCCCATACACTGCTTTAGACTTTAGATCGTCACTCAGAAGTGAGCTTCTAGGAATCCAGTATGATAAATTACAACTAGGAATGTGATAACGTTAGGAGCAAAAATATACCACAATATAAATAGACTAAACATGAACGTTATGAGAATATGTGAACAAAGGACAAAATATTGTCTATCCATCAGTTTACTGGAAATCAATCATCCATGATGTTATGTACTCAATCATCCCAATTTGAACGCTCAATCAACTGTCCAGTCAGGCCTCACAAGCTGATGGTTTCATTGATTCTTTCTGGTCGCCATTTGGTTTCTCTGTTTGCCGGAGGAGAGGCGTGTGCCCATGGCTGTCAAAGTCATGAGCCCTTCCAACATCTCGAAATATTAAAATAGAATTGTGACCCGCATAAACAATTTAATAACAGTCGTGTCTACTCGCAATCAAACAACATAATGTGAATGTAGCCACGAGTGGTTACAGTCATGAGATCAACATATTTACATTCATTCATTTCCTGCATTCAAACAATTTTTTAAAAATAAAGTAAATTATATTTAGTTTCGTCTAAATGAGGTTCCATTAAGCTGATAATGAGGTTCCATAAGATGATGAGGTCCCATAAAGATGATGATGAGGTCCCATAAAGATGATAATGAGGTTCCATAAGATGATAATGAGGTTCCATAAGATGATAATGAGGTTCCATAAGATGATGAGGTCCCATAAAGACGATGATGAGGTCCCATAAAGATGATAATGAGGTTCCATAAGATGATGAGGTCCCATAAAGATGATAATGAGGTTCCATAAGATGATGAGGTCCCATAAAGATGATAATGAGGTTCCATAAGATGATAACGCTGGCAAATTCTGTGTGTCTGAAACATTCTCATTCCTGTCCTTTTAATGACAAGTGCTGCAGATTTGTTGGCCTGTCAATGAACGTAGACGGCCAAGTGTCAAAGCTCTCGTCTTGTCTGTAACATGCTCCTCTTCTTTCCTTAACTTAAAGTATTGTCTATATGTACGTCATGACCGCGAGTAGCATGACGATGAAGGTGAATGCAGTGACCAGGGCATTCACCTGGTTAGAGTGACAAGACTACACCCACGCCTGTATACTGAGTGATTCGATGAGCATGTAAGAAAAGTGGATGCTGGCTCTGTATGCAGGCAGTGGGTTGAGTTATTTCAGAAGTCAATGATGTCTAGTAACCTCTGTATGCAGGTAGTGGTTTGAGTTATTTCAGAAGTCAATGATGTCTAGTCACCTCTGTATGCAGGTAGTGGGTTGAGTTATTTCAGAAGTCAATGATGTCTAGTAACCTTTGTCTACGTCCCTGGATTTGCGGGAGTACGGGGAAATGAAATGGCGGACAGCTGGCTAGCTGTGCTGTAGCTGAAGGCGGTCAATAAATGGACCAGACAGATGCCATTAATGCTCTCCGAGATGCGAGAAGGGCACCGGCCTTCGACAACCATGAGTCCACGTCACTCTTTCGTATGAAGTAGATAGGGGTAAAGATGGGCACAGCCAGAAATGAGAAACTTAGTGGGCGTGTAAGAAGACTTATCAACCAACACAGAATTTGAGTCGTCAGTCGCTGGACACTGCGAGACTTGCCGAAGAGGGAATCTGAGCACCTATGGACTCTTCTATATAGTTTATAAGTTGATCTAAAGATCTGGTCTAGCTGGGAGCACGTTGTTGTGGTTGCGCTCAGGTTCTGTAGCTTGACTTGATCTTGTGTGGGAATCGCTCTTCACAACCCATGCTCCTCACGAACAGACGCATGCAACCCTTGTGTGTTCTGTTAGCGGGAAGAGTGTGAATGTTTTAGACGATCGCGTGTGTTAAGCAATCCCTGGTAGAGAGATGAATTTTATGTTTAGAGTAAAGTTTTAAGTAATTCATGCTTTTCAATAGTTCCCCTTTTTGTCCGCAGTCGGAGGTGCAGTTAAAAACTCTCTTATCTCATGGTGACTGTTCTGGACGTGCGACCTTTATTCTCTAGTCCTATAATTTCCCTGGCAGATGCCAGAAATGTGGTCAACGCTTTCATCGATTCAGTCTTGTTCAGATCAGAGAGTGTTTCACCAAGATCTCGCAGGTTTTCTTGACAAGCATATTTGTTCTAGGGAACATACCTTTTTGAAAATCCTGCCTTCCAGCCCCTAACCGCCATTAACTCCACCGAACGTCGAAAGTTATTTTATGAAGCAACAAAACATATCAAGTATTGTAACATTCATGAATGAAATTAACGCTGACAGCACTTCATGTTTTTAAACTCCAAAAATGGCAAGGTTTCATCCCGTGATGATGTATCTCGACTTTATCAACATCTGATAGAACATGGACTTGTCTGTTATAGATTTCAGAGGTTAATCAACATTATCTGATAGAACATGGACTTGTCTGTTATAGATTTCAGAGGTTAATCAACATTATCTGATAGAACATGGACTTGTCTGTTATATGTTCCAGAGTTTCATGGCATTATCTCAGGGGCTCTCTCTATTGAAAGAGCTCGTGCGAGGTGCTGAGATAATCAGCCACATGACCGGAGTGATATCAGGCACATGACGGGAGTGATATCAGGCACAGTTTGAGTAGAACGATACCGAGTTTTATAAATAAGAAGAGACGAACTGTCCGACAGCACATCTGTCTCGTTGTCTAGGGACACGCGAACTCTTGTGATGTGTAAAAACGACACACCACTATTACAATGATCTCAATGTACAGCATTATTTATACTTACAATTATATAACCAAATCATATTATGTACTGTTATCAGACCTGGTGTTTTCGATATCACACTCATCGGATGTGGTATCGTCGCTACAGTAAACAGCCATGGCTGCCCGAATCGATCTCATCTTCAAAAGTAGCAATTCTGATCCATACATTGGGGTCAACTTTCCGGAACCGGGCGTGAAGATTTCTGGAAGGCTCAAACGCCGATATACGTCTGCTTTCATTTCTTTACGCTCTGCTTCAGTACGTGCTGTCTCTTTACGTTCTTTACTTGCTGTCTCTTTACGTTCTGTCTCTTTATGTGCTGTCTCTTTACGTTCTGTCTCTTTATGTTCTTTACATTCTGTCTCGTTATGCTCTTTACATTCTGTCTCGTTATGTTCTTTACATTCTGTCTCGTTATGTTCTATACATTCTGTCTCGTTATGTTCTTTACGTTCTGTCTTGTTATGCTCTTTACGTTCTGTCTCGTTAGCTTCATCGTCCGATGATAACATAAAACTGATGGGAAGTCCTGAGCTCGACTGATCTATACTCCTCGACCCAAACGTCTGTAAACTCACAATCTGACCTTGTGTAGACGTCACCTGTTCACCCTCCATTGTCTCGTCACCTTCTGGTCCATTCACATCACCATTATCATTGACCTTTGACACCACCAAGTTTGGGAATGCTGCCAATCTTCTGCATCTTCTTTTCTTAAAACTTGGGCTCCACAAAGGCCTCTTCTGCTTCTCCGTTTGTAAGGAACTGATGGCAAGGGAACTTTCTGGAACGTTCTGTGTCGTCAGATGACCTTCTCTGCTTATTGTGTGTGTATCGTCGTAGTAAACGCCCAGGACTCTCTCATAGCGACTATGGTTGTTGATAGCGACGGGGCATGAATTCAATCCTTTGAGTTTAGGTTGAAGAATAACCGTCTGAGGTTTTCTGGAATGATTGTTTGGTAGCTGTTGCAGCAGATTGTAATTTAATTCCGAAATATGGGCGGGCACGTCAACGATTTTATTTGTTTCCTCACATTTACTACATGTTATCCCGCCATTCAGATATGCTTGTTTATTATCGTTAATGTTATTACTGTTATAATCGTGATGGCAATTCTTCCATTTAATAGACTTTGTATCGATGTTCTTTATAAGAGGCGTTAGTATCGTGCCCTTGTTGGGGCGATCAGTAGCAGCAGTTTCTTGTGTTGGACTTGAGCTTGTTGGACGACTGACCTGGGCTGATATTTTTCTGTGGACAAAGTCCAACTTGTTATCAGTGAACGATCTGTTCAATAAGATCGATAATTGCTGACAGTCCATTCTCATCTCGCTTTCTTGTGTTGAAGTTCTAGAATCCGACCCGTAGTACCGTCGGTTGATATCTGAGGCTAGCTCACCATTAGCGTATGTGTTTGTGACGGGTGTTTCCTGGAAAAATTTGCAGGCAAAAGTTGTTGAATTTTGATGTATTTCTGTTCCAGGGGGAGTAACCCTGAATGACGTCAATGGCATCTCATTGGTTACAGCCACCGACATGGGCGTGACCATTAGATGCCCATGCTCCACGTGACCTTTAGTCAGCGGGTGTCTGTTGTCCAGTCCATTGCGCTGATGTACGGACACAATATCTGAGGAGGTCTGCAAGGTCATGGCCACCATGTTGATGTCATGGTCAGTGATGGCAGATGAACTCTGACCTGCCCACTGGATTCGCCTTTTGGAGGTTTCATCTCTGCCACTGACGTCATGACTGAAATCTGTGACGTCATGTGTGTCATAGGGTGTCCCGTTGACCTGCGGTTAATAAAACAATATACCGGAAGTGACAAAGATCCCATATATCAAGTTCACTATACATTTTTAGTATCACTCGTTTACGAGAACAATCTAGAAGCTCACATTAATCTGTTTTGTATTTCTTCTGTACATCATTTGGCTTTCTATTTGTACTACTACTACTACTACCACTACTACTACTACTACTACCAACACTAATGTTACTATCACTACTACTACTACTACCAACACTAATGTTACTATCACTACTACTACTACTACCAACACTAATGTTACTATCACTACTACTACTACTACCAACACTAATGTTACTATCACTACTACTACTACTACCAACACTAATGTTACTATCACTACTGCTACTACTACCAACACTAATGTTACTATCACTACTACTACTACTACTACCAACACTAATGTTACTATCACTACTACTACTACTACTACCAACACTAATGTTACTATCACTACTGCTACTACTACCAACACTAATGTTACTATCACTACTACTACTACTACCAACACTAATGTTACTATCACTACTGCTACTACTACCAACACTAATGTTACTATCACTACTACTACTACTACCAACACTAATGTTACTATCACTACTACTACTACCAACACTAATGTTACTATCACTACTACTACTACTACCAACACTAATGTTACTATCACTATCACTACTGCTACTACTACCAACACTAATGTTACTATCACTACTACTACCAACACTAATGTTACTATCACTACTACTACTACTACTACCAACACTAATGTTACTATCACTACTACTACCAACACTAATGTTACTATCACTACTACTACTACACCCAACACTAATGTTACTATCACTACTGCTACTACTACCAACACTAATGTTACTATCACTACTACTACTACTACCAACACTAATGTTACTATCACTACTACTACTACTACCAACACTAATGTTACTATCACTACTACTACTACCAACACTAATGTTACTATCACTACTACTACTACTACCAACACTAATGTTACTATCACTATCACTACTGCTACTACTACCAACACTAATGTTACTATCACTACTACTACCAACACTAATGTTACTATCACTACTACTACTACTACCAACACTAATGTTACTATCACTACTACTACCAACACTAATGTTACTATCACTACTACTACTACACCCAACACTAATGTTACTATCACTACTGCTACTACTACCAACACTAATGTTACTATCACTACTACTACTACTACCAACACTAATGTTACTATCACTACTGCTACTACTACCAACACTAATGTTACTATCACTACTACTACTACTACCAACACTAATGTTACTATCAATGTTAGTATCACTACTGCTACTACTACTGCTACAGCTACTACTGCTACTACCACCACTACTACTACTATCTCTGATACTACTGCTACTACCACCACTACTACTACTGCTCCTACTACTACAGCTACTACTGATACTATATCTAATGCTTATACGACTTTGCTATTGTATACTACACATCTAATACTTCTTCTGTTAGTTCATGTAGTTCTGATACTCTTACTACTATTACTATCGCTGCAGCTACAACTACTTAGTCTGCTACTCAACTACTAGTAATACTTCTATTACCATTACTACTACTAGTGCTACTACAACTCAACTACTAGTAATACTTCTATTACCATTACTACTACTAGTGCTACTACAACTCAACTATTAGTAATACTTCTATTTCCATTACTACTACTAGTGCTACTACAACTCAACTATTAGTAATACTTCTATTACCATTACTACTACTAGTGCTACTACAACTCAACTACTAGTAATACTTCTATTACCATTACTACTACTAGTGCTACTACAACTCAACTACTAGTAATAATTCTATTACCATTACTACTACTAGTGCTACTACAACTCAACTATTAGTAATACTTCTATTACTATTACTACTACTAGTGCTACTACAACTCAACTACTAGTAATACTTCTATTACCATTACTACTACTTTATAATCAATATTGGTACATCTCCAAGATATAGGAGAGAAGGATCAACCAGTTGCTATTGAGATATTTGAGTAGAAACCTGTCACTGACAGCCCCGAGATGAACCAATGGTTAAAGAGCTGATCTGCTGGGCACAAGAGGTTGGGTTCCATTCCGATCTTCGTCTTCAGGTTCATCAAGTCTGCAATAACTTTCAGAGAAAAAAATACTGCGCTGGCGGATTGCTGACCACAGTAACGACAAAATGTGTCGAAGGTAGAAAATGATCGCTACTAACGCTAATTATGATTGATGTCGCTACACAACGACAGAATGAGTAAACGGATTTAGGAAGATCATGTTGGCTGCAGACTTTGGAAACAAGAGAACATGAGTGGCTCAAGTTATCTCAGAGACATGAAGAGTTGGAAGCAAGAGAACATGAGTGGCTCAAGTTATCTCAGAGACATGAAGAGTTGGAAGCAAGAGAACATGAGTGGCTCAAGTTATCTCAGAGACATGAAGAGTTGGAGAACATGAGTGGCTCAAGTTATCTCAGAGACATGAAAAGTTGGAGAACATGAGTGGCTCAAGTTATCTCAGAGACATGAAAAGTTGGAGAACATGAGTGGCTCAAGTTATCTCAGAGACATGAAAAGTTGGAGAACATGAGTGGCTCAAGTTATCTCAGAGACATGAAAAGTTGGAAGCAAGAGAACATGAGTGGCTCAAGTTATCTCAGAGACATGAAAAGTTGGAAGCAAGAGAACATGAGTGGCTCAAGTTATCTCAGAGACATGAAGAGTTGGAAGCAAGAGAACATGAGTGGCTCAAGTTATCTCAGAGACATGAAGAGTTGGAAGCAAGAGAACATGAGTGGCTCAAGTTATCTCAGAGACATGAAAAGTTGGAAGCAAGAGAACATGAGTGGCTCAAGTTATCTCAGAGACATGAAAAGTTGGAAGCAAGAGAACATGAGTGGCTCAAGTTATCTCAGAGACATGAAGAGTTGGAAGCAAGAGAACATGAGTGGCTCAAGTTATCTCAGAGACATGAAGAGTTGGAGAACATGAGTGGCTCAAGTTATCTCAGAGACATGAAAAGTTGGAGAACATGAGTGGCTCAAGTTATCTCAGAGACATGAAAAGTTGGAGAACATGAGTGGCTCAAGTTATCTCAGAGACATGAAAAGTTGGAAGCAAGAGAACATGAGTGGCTCAAGTTATCTCAGAGACATGAAAAGTTGGAAGCAAGAGAACATGAGTGGCTCAAGTTATCTCAGAGACATGAAAAGTTGGAAGCAAGAGAACATGAGTGGCTCAAGTTATCTCAGAGACATGAAGAGTTGGAAGCAAGAGAACATGAGTGGCTCAAGTTATCTCAGAGACATGAAGAGTTGGAAGCAAGAGAACATGAGTGGCTCAAGTTATCTCAGAGACATGAAAAGTTGGAAGCAAGAGAACATGAGTGGCTCAAGTTATCTCAGAGACATGAAGAGTTGGAGAACATGAGTGGCTCAAGTTATCTCAGAGACATGAAAAGTTGGAGAACATGAGTGGCTCAAGTTATCTCAGAGACATGAAAAGTTGGAGAACATGAGTGGCTCAAGTTATCTCAGAGACATGAAAAGTTGGAAGCAAGAGAACATGAGTGGCTCAAGTTATCTCAGAGACATGAAAAGTTGGAAGCAAGAGAACATGAGTGGCTCAAGTTATCTCAGAGACATGAAGAGTTGGAAGCAAGAGAACATGAGTGGCTCAAGTTATCTCAAAGACATGAAGAGTTGGAAGCAAGAGAACATGAGTGGCTCAAGTTATCTCAAAGACATGAAGAGTTGGAAACAAGAGAACATGAGTGGCTCAAGTTATCTCAAAGACATGAAGAGTTGGAAGCAAGAGAACATGAGTGGCTCAAGTTATCTCAGAGACATGAAGATTTGGAAACAAAAGTGAGAACGTGTCTACATGTGACAAAATTCTGGTTTCATGGCTAGAAGAGTTAGATGTACAACTAGACACAGCAGTAGCGGCCAAACAAGCGCCAATATGCTCATAGCTTAAGATAGAAATCTGTGGCTTCTCACAACGCCCCACGTGATGCGATAAGTACAAGTAATAACATTTTATTTTATGTTAAATGTGAGTTACAAAAACAAAAAACTACAGAACGAAGATAAATGTTAACACACCTGAAGTGATGAATGGCTGGCGAAGTTGTGTGCTATGTCCTTGAACTTTAACCTATACGACTGTAGCGTGCACGAGCTGCTGTCTGTGGACGAGATGCACATTTTCATTAAATCTAACCGTTTTTCTTTCTGTTATAATTTATGTATAAGTGTTTTATCTCTGTTGTTAATTTTCTTTCTTTCTTTCCTTCTTTCTTTCTTTCTTTCATTCTTTCTTTCTTTCTTTCTCATTCATCTAGTATTCTCCGCTAGAAATAGAGCGAATCGTCAGCCCTTGATTGTGTGTTGTTGAACGTAATTGCGTTGTCGCGGTTTACTCAAAAAAATGTGTATACCTTTCGGCCCAACACTTCCGACTATAACATGCATTTTTCAGTATGGAATTGCCATCACTCTTTCATCCATTTTCACTAGTCCCGACTTGTTAGACTACTTCTAAAAGCACCGCGGAGCAGTGGAGCAGAATGTTGATCAGTTGTAGTCGCTGGTCCTGCTGCAAGCCAATAGGGATTCTCCATCTTTATCAGGTGCCCCACATTTTGATTGCGTTAGAGTCTACGTCATTATCAGGTACCCCACGTTTTGATTACGTTAGAGTCTATGTCAATGTTTCTGGAACAATGGGCCCGCGAACTGAATGGGTTAGAGTTCATTAATTCAAAACGTTTTTTGGGGTTTTTTTTTCACAGATGAGGAGAAATTACGTTGCTAGAGTTGTCTATTCATGAATATCAGCTTACTCCCTGTCGTTGGTATGGATCTAGAATCTTTGAGCTGACACCCTTCGACCCAATGCCATCTAATGATATCTGCAGGTATTTCTGAGTAGTTCCCAAGTAATTTCGTACAAATTGTTCAGTTTATCAGGTCTTTGAGGAAGTAGAGTTGCTGTGATGTCAGTGAGCTTTGGGACAGTCAAACAGGTGTTGTTCTACTGTTTGTGGGTGTTCACAGAGTGGACATGCTGGAGTTTGTTTTCGTTGTATTCTAGTGATGTGGTTGTTCAGTGGTACATGATCATCGTTGTATTCTAGTGATGTGGTTGTTCAGTGGTACATGACCGTCGTTGTATTCTAGTGATGTGGTCGTTCATTGGTACATGACCGTCGTTGTATTCTAGTGATGTGGTTGTTCAGTGGTACATGACTGTCGTTGTATTCTAGTGATGTGGTCGTTCAGTGGTACATGATCAGTTCTCGGTCTGAAGATGGAGGTCTGGTCTCTTCTTTTTATGTTGTTAATGTTGTCATGGTGGTTTGACCCTGTCATTTATTTTAAAATGTCTCTCTCTGTTTTTTTCCAAGGCCCACCCATTCAGTCAATCTTATATATCTTTGGAGTTTATGTCTTGCTGAAGATCCTTTCCTCCACTGAACTGTCTTGCTGAAGATCCTTTCCTCCACTGAACTGTCTTGCTGAAGATCCTTTCCTCCACTGAACTGTCTTGCTGAAGATCCTTTCCTCCACTGAACTGTCTTGCTGAAGATCCTTTCCTCCACTGAACTGTCTTGCTGAAGATCCTTCCTCCACTGAACTGTCTTGCTGAAGATCCTTTCCTCCACTGAACTGTCTTGCTGAAGATCCTTTCCTCCACTGAACTGTCTTGCTGAAGATCCTTTCCTCCACTGAACTGTCTTGCTGAAGATCCTTTCCTCCACTGAACTGTCTTGCTGAAGATCCTTTCCTCCACTGAACTGTCTTGCTGAAGATCCTTTCCTCCACTGAACTGTCTTGCTGAAGATCCTTTCCTCCACTGAACTGTCTTGCTGAAGATCCTTCCTCCACTGAACTGTCTTGCTGAAGATCCTTTCCTCCACTGAACTGTCTTGCTGAAGATCCTTTCCTCCACTGAACTGTCTTGCTGAAGATCCTTTCCTCCACTGAACTGTCTTGCTGAAGATCCTTTCCTCCACTGAACTGTCTTGCTGAAGATCCTTTCCTCCACTGAACTGTCTTGCTGAAGATCCTTTCCTCCACTGAACTGTCTTGCTGAAGATCCTTTCCTCCACTGAACTGTCTTGCTGAAGATCCTTTCCTCCACTGAACTGTCTTGCTGAAGATCCTTTCCTCCACTGAACTGTCTTGCTGAAGATCCTTTCCTCCACTGAACTGTCTTGCTGAAGATCCTTTCCTCCACTGAACTGTCTTGCTGAAGATCCTTTCCTCCACTGAACTGTCTTGCTGAAGATCCTTTCCTCCACTGAACTGTCTTGCTGAAGATCCTTTCCTCCACTGAACTGTCTTGCTGAAGATCCTTTCCTCCACTGAACTGTCTTGCTGAAGATCCTTTCCTCCACTGAACTGTCTTGCTGAAGATCCTTTCCTCCACTGAACTGTCTTGCTGAAGATCCTTTCCTCCACTGAACTGTCTTGCTGAAGATCCTTTCCTCCACTGAACTGTCTTGCTGAAGATCCTTTCCTCCACTGAACTGTCTTGCTGAAGATCCTTTCCTCCACTGAACTGTCTTGCTGAAGATCCTTTCCTCCACTGAACTGTCTTGCTGAAGATCCTTTCCTCCACTGAACTGTCTTGCTGAAGATCCTTTCCTCCACTGAACTGTCTTGCTGAAGATCCTTTCCTCCACTGAACTGTCTTGCTGAAGATCCTTTCCTCCACTGAACTGTCTTGCTGAAGATCCTTTCCTCCACTGAACTGTCTTGCTGAAGATCCTTTCCTCCACTGAACTGTCTTGCTGAAGATCCTTTCCTCCACTGAACTGTCTTGCTGAAGATCCTTTCCTCCACTGAACTGTCTTGCTGAAGATCCTTTCCTCCACTGAACTGTCTTGCTGAAGATCCTTTCCTCCACTGAACTGTCTTGCTGAAGATCCTTTCCTCCACTGAACTATCTTGCTGAAGATCCTTTCCTCCACTGAACTGTCTTGCTGAAGATCCTTTCCTCCACTGAACTATCTTGCTGAAGATCCTTTCCTCCACTGAACTGTCTTGCTGAAGATCCTTTCCTCCACTGAACTGTCTTGCTGAAGATCCTTTCCTCCACTGAACTGTCTTGCTGAAGATCCTTTCCTCCACTGAACTGTCTTGCTGAAGATCCTTTCCTCCACTGAACTGTCTTGCTGAAGATCCTTTCCTCCACTGAACTGTCTTGCTGAAGATCCTTTCCTCCACTGAACTGTCTTGCTGAAGATCCTTTCCTCCACTGAACTGTCTTGCTGAAGATCCTTTCCTCCACTGAACTGTCTTGCTGAAGATCCTTTCCTCCACTGAACTGTCTTGCTGAAGATCCTTTCCTCCACTGAACTGTCTTGCTGAAGATCCTTTCCTCCACTGAACTGTCTTGCTGAAGATCCTTTCCTCCACTGAACTGTCAAATTACATCGCTCAAATTTACTGTCCAAGTCAGACTCTGTGGTCGATCAATGCGGTTTTCTGCTTCGCCCAGTCTCGGAAAATGAGCATCAAAGATTTATTTCTGTAAAATAAGGATGCTTGGCTTAATGCTGACCATATCTCTTTACGTATCTTTGGTCAGGGAAAGGAATTAATATAACTTCATGATCTCCATGTACTGGAAAGTCTCATTCGTGACCTTATTTAGCATCCACATTGCTGTCATTAAGCTTGTCTTTCCAAACATTAAACATCATTGTCTTTCCAAACATCAAACTTGTCTTTCCAAACATCAAAATTGTCTTTCCAAACATCAAACTTGTCTTTCCAAACATCAAACTTGTCTTTCCAAACATCAAACTTGTCTTTCCAAACATCAAACTTGTCTTTCTATACACCAAAATTGTCTTTCCAAACATCAAACTTGTCTTTCTATACACCAAAATTGTCTTTCCAAACATCAAACTTGTCTTTCTATACACCAAAATTGTCTTTCCAAACATCAAACTTGTCTTTCTATACACCAAAATTGTCTTTCCAAACATCAAACTTGTCTTTCTATACACCAAAATTGTCTTTCCAAACATCAAACTTGTCTTTCTATACACCAAAATTGTCTTTCCAAACATTAAACTTGTCTTTCCAAACATCAAACTTGTCTTTCCAAACATCAAACTTGTCTTTCTATACACCAAAATTGTCTTTCCAAACATCAAACTTGTCTTTCCAAACATCAAACTTGTCTTTCTATACACCAAAATTGTCTTTCCAAACATCAAACTTGTCTTTCCAAACATCAAACTTGTCTTTCAAACATCAAACTTGTCTTTCCAAACATTAAACTTGTCTTTCCAAACATCAAACTTGTCTTTCCAAACATCAAACTTGTCTTTCCAAACATTAAACTTGTCTTTCCAAACATCAAACTTGTCTTTCTATACACCAAAATTGTCTTTCCAAACATCAAACTTGTCTTTCTATACACCAAAATTGTCTTTCCAAACATCAAACTTGTCTTTCTATACACCAAAATTGTCTTTCCAAACATCAAACTTGTCTTTCTATACACCAAAATTGTCTTTCCAAACATTAAACTTGTCTTTCCAAACATCAAACTTGTCTTTCCAAACATCAAACTTGTCTTTCCAAACATCAAACTTGTCTTTCCAAACATCAAACTTGTCTTTCCAAACATCAAACTTGTCTTTCCAAACATCAAACTTGTCTTTCTATGCACCAAAATTGCCTTTCCAAACATCAAATTTGTCTTTCTATACACCAAAATTGTCTTTTCAAACATCAAACCTATCTTTCTATACACCAAAATTGTCTTTTCAAACATCAAACCTATCTTTCTATACACCAAAATTGTCTTTTCAAACATCAAAATTGTCTTTCCAAACATCAAAATTGTCTTTCCAAACATCAAAATTGTCTTTCCAAACATCAAACTTGTCTTTCCAAACATCAAAATTGTCTTTCCAAACATCAAACTTGTCTTTCCAAACATCAAAATTGTCTTTCCAAACATCAAACTTGTCTTTCCAAACATCAAACTTGTCTTTCCAAACATCAAAATTGTCTTTCCAAACATCAAAATTGTCTTTCCAAACATCAAACTTGTCTTTCCAAACATCAAACTTGTCTTTTCAAACATCAAACTTGTCTTTTCAAACACCCACTTACCATCTTCAACAGCTTGTCTGTCTCTGAGCACAAACACTCTCCAGGTGTAAATGGCGGCGTGCCTGTAGCGACTGCTTAGCGACCATAGGATGTGAGGAAGTGTGGAGGCCTCGACGAGGACTAGCCAGAGCAGAGTTGTTTCCATGAGCTGCCGATCATAGGCTTGGATTAGCTGGACAAACTGGCAGACCTATAGAAACGGGTTTTGTAAAGATGGAATAGTTATGACCCGAGTCATCGTGAGATTAATCACAATAAACAGCAACTTATATCATATATCTGGGCTTTATTGTCACTGATGAAGGAACAAACCCAGAAATACCAGCTATAGCTGTAGAGCTAATGGCAGTCTTAACAAGACTAGACAAGGAAAACCACCACCAAATCAATTCAGAGGAAGAGGTGTGTTTACAGCACTCGAAAAAAATGACAAATAATCAACAGAAAAAATATGGACCAAAGCGAAAAGCCAAACGCCAGGGAACACTGCCACTCAGCTAACTAAAGCCTGGATAACTAAACCTAACTAACTTTTAGTTAGCTGAGTTGCAGTGTTCCCTAGCGTTTGGCTTTTCGTGGCAAGGCGCTCTGCCACTGAGTACGGGTTCGAACCTGCTTTGGTCCATATTTTTTTATGTTGTTGATTATTTATCATTTTTTTCCCGAGTGCTGTAAACATAGCTCTTCCTCTGAATTGATTCGCTGATTATAGCCTCGGAAGTTTCCGCTATAAAAAATATTCATTTATTATTTGTCTCCAGTTTAAAACCACCACCATAAAGACAAAGATCAGATTATTGCGAATTGTAGTGACATCTGCATTTCTATACGACCGTGAAACATGGACACTCATTGCTGATCTAAAAAGAAGAATACATGTTCTGGAAATGAGAAGATAAAAAAAGAGCTAGTCGTAACTTACATAGATCAGATCACCAATAGAGCTAGTCGTAACTTACATAGATCAGATCACCAATAGAGCTAGTCGTAACTTACATAGATCAGATCACCAATAGAGCTAGTCGTAACTTACATAGATCAGATCACCAATAGAGCTAGTCGTAACTTACATAGATCAGATCACCAATAGAGCTAGTCGTAACTTACATAGATCAGATCACCAATAGAGCTAGTCGTAACTTACATAGATCAGATCACCAATAGAGCTAGTCGAAACTTACATAGATCAGATCACCAATAGAGCTGGTCGTAGCTTACATAGATCAGATCACCAATAGAGCTAGTCGAAACTCACATAGATCAGATCACCAATAGAGCTAGTCGTAACTTACATAGATCAGATCACCAATAGAGCTAGTCGAAACGACATAGATCAGATCGCCAATAGAGCTGGTCGTAGCTTACATAGATCAGATCACCAATAGAGCTGGTCGTAGCTTACATAGATCAGATCACCAATAGAGCTGGTCGTAACTTACATAGATCAGATCACCAATAGAGCTGGTCGTAACTTACATAGATCAGATCACCAATAGAGCTAGTCGATACTTACATAGATCAGATCACCAACAGAGCTAGTCAATACTTACATAGATCAGATCACCAACAGAGCTAGTCAATACTTACATAGATCAGATCACCAACAGAGCTAGTCAATACTTACATAGATCAGTTCACCAACAGAGCTAGTCAATACTTACATAGATCAGATCACCAACAGAGCTAGTCAATACTTACATAGATCAGATCACCAACAGAGCTAGTCAATACTTACATAGATCAGATCACCAACAGAGCTAGTCAATACTTACATAGATCAGATCACCAACAGAGCTAGTCAATACTTACATAGATCAGATCACTAATAAGGATGAGATGAAGGAAATCCAAAGATCTACATACCATAATGATAAAAATTAAAATGGTACAGACATGTTACAAAATCTACAGGTCTTGCTAAATTTATTGTACAGGGTACAGTACCAGGCAAACGAAGGCACGGCAGATCGAAAAGCTGCTTGAAGACGTCAGAGAATTGACAGGTTAACCTATAACAGATCTCAGAGAGCTGTTGGAAGACATCAGAGAATTGACAGGGTTAACCTATAACACATCTCAGAGAGCTGTTGGAAGACGTCAGAGAATTGACAGGGTTAACCTATAACACATCTCAGAGAGCTGTTGGAAGACATCAGAGAATTGACAGGGTTAACCTATAACACATCTCAGAGAGCTGTTGGAAGACGTCAGAGAATTGACAGGGTTAACCTATAACACATCTCAGAGAGCTGTTGGAAGACATCAGAGAATTGACAGGGTTAACCTATAACACATCTTAGAGAGCTGTTGGAAGACATCAGAGAATTGACAGGGTTAACCTATAACACATCTCAGAGAGCTGTTGGAAGACGTCAGAGAATTGACAGGGTTAACCTATAACACATCTCAGAGAGCTGTTGGAAGACATCAGAGAATTGACAGGGTTAACCTATAACACATCTTAGAGAGCTGTTGGAAGACATCAGAGAATTGACAGGGTTAACCTATAACACATCTCAGAGAGCTGTTGGAAGACAGTGTGTGTGTGTGTGTGTTTGTGTGAGTGTTTGTGTGTGTGTGTGTGTTTGTGTGTGTGTTCACCATATCCGATCTTTCTTATCAGAGATAGGATTTCTCACAAGAATGTTAAGAGTTCCATGGACAGCTAAAAAGACCAACGAAGACATTCTCAAAAGAGGCCAACATAAAAAAAAAGGAAGCTCATAAGAAACATCAGAAGGAAACAATCAACATTTTGCTAGCACATCATAAGAAGAGGAAAGTTGGAACACTTTGGTTACAACTGGCCAGATACAGGGAAAGAGAGATCGTGGACGACAAGGACAGGAGATACTAGATAGCTTGGTGCCATGACGTGGAAAACAGTCAACAGAACTGATACGATGTGCCGTGGATAGAAGATTGTGGAGGGACGGTATCGTTTACGCCAACCGGTATATGTATAAAATTTCCTCTATCATTTACTCTCTCTCTCTCTCTCTCTCTCTTTATTTATCTTATCGCACCGCTTCCCCTCTCCCTTTCTCTGTCTCTTTTTGTTTTCTATATCCACCCCTTATCTCATGTTCTTTTATTTGAAAAAAGCACTCACTAGAGGCCAGAGTTATCCCAAGTGTAAAAGCTGAACCGAAAATCGCAACAACCAGAGTTTGATAACGTGATCACGTCTCTAACGAAACAAACTGAACAATCAGCACGGCTGTTTGGTCGATTTACTTGTGGGTCAAGCTGAAAACAGACAAACTGTCATGTTAGACAGAAGAACAGGAGTCATGCTAGACAGAAGAGCAGGAGTCATGCTAGACAGAAGAACAGGAGTCATGCTAGACAGAAGAACAGGAGTCATGCTAGACAGAAGAACAGGAGTCGTGCTAGACAGAAGAACAGGAGTCATGCTAGACAGAAGAACAGGAGTCATGCTAGACAGAAGAACAGGAGTCATGCTAGACAGAAGAACAGGAGTCATGTTAGACAGAAGAACAGGAGTCATGCTAGACAGAAGAACAGGAGTCATGCTAGACAGAAGAACAGGAGTCATGTTAGACAGAAGAACAAGAGTCATGTTAGACAGAAGAACAGGAGTCATGCTAGACAGAAGAACAGGAGTCATGTTAGACAGAAGAACAAGAGTCATGTTAGACAGAAGAACAGGAGTCATGTTAGACAGAAGAACAGGAGTCATGCTAGACAGAAGAACAGGAGTCATGTTAGACAGAAGAACAAGAGCCATGCTAGACAGAAGAACAAGAGCCATGCTAGACAGAAGAACAAGAACTGTAGAAAGAAAGGATTAGAAACTGTCAATACCAGACTGTTGTTCCAACCACAAATAACAAGCTAGAAGAAATGTCGCCAACTGCCCCCAGGAAATGCAGCTTCATTGATCGCCACAGCGTAAACAATACACAGGAAAGGTGGGTCCGCACAAAGGAGGGAAATCACTAGCTTCGGGGTAGATTTGAAATAGCTAGTCGTCCACAATAGAGGTAGCCAGGGCTTGGTTACATGGGAGAATAGCCAGTTCGTACATTCCAGACACGACCAGTACACGCTGAACACAAACGTTGCTAGTTCAATCACAATCAATGTTATATTGCACAAAACCTAAGTATTTGAATTATGACATTTCTAGATGTTGATAGTGCGAGTCTCACAGACTTTGTTGACATAAACAACTAAACTTATGACATCAGTTATCGACGCAAAGAGTAACATTTCCAAACATCAACATAATGATGTATTAAAATATTCAGATGCACAAAATGGCTGAATTGTGAAGCAAGAGCGAGAATGTGATGTCCATCTATTAACAGAAGTTCAAAAGACTTCAGACACCGTAAGCAGAGCAGGTCAATACAAGCTGATGGGTGAGCAGAGCAGGTCTATACAGGTTGATGGGTGAGCAGAGCAGGTCTATACAGGTTGATGGGTGAGCAGAGCAGGTCTATACAGGTTGATGGGTGAGCAGAGCAGGTCTATACAGGTTGATGGGTGAGCAGAGCAGGTCTATACAGGTTGATGGGTGAGCAGAGCAGGTCTATACAGGTTGATGGGTGAGCAGAGCAGGCCTATACAGGCCGATGGGTGAGCAGAGCAGGTCTATACAGGCCGATGGGTGAGCAGAGCAGGTCTATACAGGTTGATGGGTGAGCAGAGCAGGTCTATACAGGTTGATAGGTGAGCAGAGCAGGTCTATACAGGCCGATAGGTGAGCAGAGCAGGCCTATACAGGCCGATGGGTGAGCAGAGCAGGTCTATACAGGCCGATAGGTGAGCAGAGCAGGTCTATACAGGCCGATGGGTGAGCAGAGCAGGTCTATACAGGCCGATAGGTGAGCAGAGCAGGTCTATACAGGCCGATGGGTGAGCAGAGCAGGTCTATACAGGCCGATAGGTGAGCAGAGCAGGGCTATACAGGCTGATGGGTGAGCAGAGCAGGCCTATACAGGCCGACAGGTGAGCAGAGCAGGTCTATACAGGTTGATAGGTGAGCAGAGCAGGTCTATACAGGCCGATGGGTGAGCAGAGCAGGTCTATACAGGCCGATGGGTGAGCAGAGCAGGTCTAGACAGGTTGATGGGTGAGCAGAGCAGGTCTAGACAGGTTGATGGGTGAGCAGAGCAGGTCTATACAGGTTGATGGGTGAGCAGAGCAGGTCTATACAGGTTGATGGGTGAGCAGAGCAGGTCTATATAGGCTGCTGGAAAATGTTGGCTGCCCTCCTACATGACTCAAATAATCAAGTCGTCTATAACAATATGTCTGTCACCATCCAGTTGGACGGTAGATCTTCCCAGCCCTTTGAAATGAACTGTAGAGTCAAACAAGGATGTGTCCTTGCCCCTACTCTATTCGGCATATTTATCGCTGCCCTTCTACACAATGCGTTTGAAACCGTCTCTGGATACATCTACATCTGTTTAAGATCTGACGGCTCCTTATTTAACCTAGCACGTCTGAGGTCAATTTTTAACTGAGACCCTATTCAAGGAGCTTCTATTCACTGATGATGCAGTACTGGTTGCTCACGATGGATCCGCCCTGCAGTCAATGATTGACAATCTAGCTAGATCATGTGACTTATTCTCCATATCAATAAGTATACAGAAGGCTGTAGTGCTTCAACAATGTGTAGCTATTCCCACTGTTATATCATTAAATGACACACCACTTGAATCGGTGAGAAAGTTCACCTATCTCGGTTATATCGTCACAATCACTGTCTGCCTTGATGAAGAAATAAATGTTTGAATCGGAACGGCAGCTTCCACATTTAGTAAACTTCAATAGAAATCATGCCAACATCTAATTAACACTCAGGACTTAGATTCAAATTGGCCAAATTTGTGGATCAGAAACTTGGACTACCAATGCAAGACAGGAGGAAAGGTTAAACAGCTTTCATGTGCGTTATCTTCGAAAGATTATGAACATCAAATGGCAGGACAAAGTTACCAACTCTAATGTCTTACAACGAGCCAAACTCCCATCCATCATGGCAGGACAAAGTAACCAACTCTAATGTCTTACAACGAGCCAAACTCTTATTCATCATGGTAGGACAAAGTAAGTAACCCTAATGTCTTACAACGAGCCAAACTCTCGTTCATCATGGCAGGACACAGTAACTAACTCTAATGTCTTACAACGAGCCAAACTCCCATCCATTATGGCAGGACAAAGTAACCAACTCTAATGTCTTACAACGAGCCAAACTCCCATCCATCATGGCAGGACAAAGTAACCAACTCTAATGTCTTACAACGAGCCAAACTGCCGTTCATCATGGCAGGACAAAGTAACCAACTCTAATGTCTTACAGCAAGCCAAACTCCCATCCATCATGTCAGGACAAAGTAACCAACTCTAATGTCTTACAGCAAGCCAAACTCCCATCCATCATGTCAGGACAAAGTAACCAACTCTAATGTCTTACAACGAGCGAAACTCCCATCCATCATGGCAGGACAAAGTAAGTAACCCTAATGTCTTACAACGAGCCAAACTCCCATCCATCATGGCAGGACAAAGTAAGTAACCCTAATGTCTTACAACGAGCCAAACTCCCATCCATCATGGCAGGACAAAGTAAGTAACCCTAATGTCTTACAACGAGCCAAACTCCCATCCATCATGGCAGGACAAAGTAAGTAACCCTAATGTCTTACAACGAGCCAAACTCCCATCCATCATGGCAGGACAAAGTAAGTAACCCTAATGTCTTACAACGAGCCAAACTCCCATCCATTCTGGCAACACTCACGAGTCGTAGATTAAGGTGGTTGGGTCACATGAGAAGAATGACAAACATTCGTATTCCCAAACAAATATTGTATGGCGAACTTAGGGACGGACAGAGACTAAAGGACAATCCAGTGCTGAGATATAAGGATGTTTGCAGGGCTACCTTGGGGGGGGGGGGGGGGGGGGGGTTCTCTATCAGTGAAAGAAAATGGGAGGATCTGTCTGCAGATCGTAGCACATGGAGAACAGAAATAAAACATGGCACAGCAACTTTCGAGGCAGTGATGATATCAAATTCAGAGTTAAAAAAGAGGCAAGAGAATGGAGACGAGACCAGGCACCACGAATACATCTTGTTTATTCTGCGGACGGAGTTATCTATCCAATATTGGCAGACTCGGCTATGAGAAGCTGCTAGGCAAGACATCATCCATTATAAGCCACTAATAGTATGCCAAACTGCTGACTTCACATCACTGCTCGCTACCAACCGACTGTCAAGACGCCAAAGGCTGTATAATGGAAGTTCAGACCAACAGGGTAGGACATCTATTTGAGTCAGATTGTTACTTGAGGACAATCAGAAACGATATTTTATTTATATATCATCTGTTGAAGATAGGGACCAAAAGTGTGCTGCTGAGACGGTAATCTGTCACTGACTTCGGTTGAGTGTGCTCATTTATATAAGAGTTTAACAAGGGTTATACTGATGGCCGACACTCAGCTCAATATGACTTTAGAAAAAAATGCAGTCATTTGTGTGGGATCATATTCATAGTATAATTATAGTAGAGGGCCAGCGGTAGGGAGAGAAAAAACAACCGATTTTGTGATGTTATCAGCCTTGCGAGCAAGGGTCGTTGGTGTTAGAATGACGTCAGCTATATAGCTCACATAGACGTCACGAGTAAGTGGGTTTTCCCTCTCAGTCCGCTGGCCTTACAACTATAGACGGCTGTTGCTCATATCAAAGGTTGTGTTCTTAGTTCACCTGTTCTCTAGTAATAAACAAACACGATGACGTCACCAATACTCACCATGAGCGGAATGGCGTTGAGAGCAGCGGACGAGACGGAGAAGCACAAGACGAGGCGGCACAACTCTATGGACACGTCCAGCTCGTTGTGCTCAGGCAGGATGTGATAGCTCGTGCGGTCAGAAACTGTCGGCACGCGGAACCGTCTGGCATTCAGTTTTATCAGCGCAACATCTTTCATGCTTCTAAGTACCAAGAGTGTATCTAGCGTGCTGATCATCCCCATGATCATTGACAGAAGGGAAATGATGATAAAGAAAACCGCGAACCCAGCACCGATATTTGCTGGCAAGAATGTGCAAACTCCGTCCTCATAAAAATGAAAAATGTCTGTACCGCCTGAGATAGGTATTATTCCAGCGATAGCTGAAGTGAACCAGCAAATACAGATGAACACCTTCATGGGCTTCGAGGATGCAAACATTCGTCCTCTCTCAGACATACGAAGTGAAGCCATCCAATACACGTTAAGAACGAGTAGCACCAGGAGGTGGGCGGAGCGTAATGTGATTGACAGCCACGTGTAGAACATGCACAGGGTTTTACTCCAGTGAAGGTCGCCAAGTTTGATCACTGCTGGGACCGGAAGAAGCAGCCAAGAGTTGGTTACCATGGTAACAAGGATTGATATGAATGCCACGTCACAGCTGTGAAAGAAAGATCTATAGTGGAGCAAGATGAACACAGTGAGCAAGTCTGTCAGGAACGCTACAGGAGAGATGATCATCCAGGCCAGGGCTACTCCAAAACTAGGCATGCTTTACCTCCCTTGACGCACTACGTCATCGTTCATGGTGTTTGGTCCCAGTCACGTGATCTCAGACATTGCCCCTACTCCATCTCCTCAATATTCGTTCCTTTCCATGGCTGCAGGTAGTAGTTGTATCAGTTAGCTGCAGCCATGGCATTGTATTCCGATAGATTATAACTGGAGAAAATACATCTGTATATCATTGTATTCCGATAGATTATAACTGGAGAAAATACATCTGTATATCATTGTATTCCGATAGATTATAACTGGAGATAATACATCTGTTAGTTTAGCTGCAGCCATGGCATTGTATCCCGATAGATTATAACTGGAGATAATGCATCTGTCAGTTTAGCTGCAGCCATGGCATTGCATCCCGATAGATTATAACTGGAGATAATGCATCTGTCAGTTTAGCTGCAGCCATGGCATTGCATCCCGATAGATTATAACTGGAGATAATGCATCTGTCAGTTTAGCTGCAACCATGAGAGTGTGACACAGGCTACATTCTCCACATAGTCAGGCAGTGATCAACTCATTTCCTGGACACTGGTCGCGTGTAGTCACAGTCTAGTGAAGGTCTCCATCAGGATCTCAGCGACTGTTGCCTGTATTCATATTCATTATTAAAAGATCAACCCAAACCTATTTTTCAGTGCGTCGTGGTCTGTAATTAGAAAAAAAAAAGATAAAATATAAAATCAAATTTGTCAAAATATCAATTTCAACTTGACATTCAGTTCAGTCTTAATATTCATCGTGTTCATGACCTAGACACAATTTATTAATTAGGGTCTACCAGGAATATGATAATAATCACCAGCTTGAGTGCGCGCAATACTTCCCTTACTGCCTAGGATGTAGGCTTGTACGTGTACGATTGTCCATAGACTCGGCATGGTTGTACAAGCCAACCAGTAAGAGCATAATATCTGCCTACGTAACACTGCCCCCCCCCCCCCCAACTGGTCGCCTCAGCGAGACCATTTCGAATCCGGACCTGGTTACAACAGCTGGAAGTTGAGTCCTCCCTTTCTTATTTCATCAAATTATTTTGTTTTGATCTAATTATTAGTTAGCTATGTAGTGTTGAGGGACGAAGAGATAGAGGGAAGCAAAGAGAAAAAATAACAGACAGCTTAATAGAATGGCTTGGCAGAAGGTCAACAACAGAAATGATAAATAACTGCCGAGATCGAATGTTGTGGAGAGACATGATCACCTATGCCAGTAGGCCCGGTACTTGATGATGATGATGATGTAGTGTTTGTTTGATTTACATACATATCTGTATATGTGTTGTTCATTATTCCTGCTGAAGGTCTATGAGCCGCAACGTCGTTGAATTATGTGTTTTCCATTACTTCATAAGAGGGAGCCGCCATAGCTCACTGGTTAGGGAACTGGACCACAAAGAACAAGAGGTCCGGTTCAGTCCTGATCGACGGCTTCCGGGTTCACCCAGCCTTAAATGGGTACCAGATTTCTTTCTGGGAAACTATAGCGGCACGGGCGTAATACCGACCACATTACGCCAAAACCACACCGGCTTCAGTCAGAGTTTGAACAGTGTTGGACAGTTTATTATAGACTTCTTCTTGCATAGACCCAAGTCCGCTAGTACACGTCCACAGACTGGCTCAATCACCGATCAAACTCATTGTTAATTGCGTGAGGTCACGACCATTAAATCAATCAGTAATCAATCATTAATCAATCAGATCGAAGGAGTTACCGTGCTTGAAGTAAACTTTAAAATTGAGCGGTATTCTAAAAATGATATTTGAATACAAACACAGATGAAATCTCCCTACAATCAGAGATCGATTTCATCGATTAGACTTGCCACAAGACTGAAACAAAAAGAACGATCTAGATAAGAAGTGTGAATAAAAGCTTTTAAAATTATCGATTTATTTTCTTGAGAATTTGTCGAGTTATACTTTTGATTGGCAGGTCAATCGATCTAATAAAATGTGGGGGCCACCTCCTGGTACGGGCTTTTTACAGTCAACAAGGGTGTGGTCAGCTGACCTCAAAGTTAGGAAAGATAAGACAAAATGAGAGTAGTCTAATTAAAGGATCACACGCGTTGTGAGAGACGTAGGACACGGTTGTTTGTTTACATCTCAAAATGACATTTCAGTTCCAACTTTGGAAATGCTAAAACGTTTATGGGAGAAGATGTCCTCATTTCATTCATTGCTAGCGTTATTATTGGACTGATCTGGTTTCAACTTGAGACATCGCACACAAAGTGTCACATTTCTAGCTACAGTCAAATACTATATATTTTGTATTAGTATTATGACACTTAGTATGAATTATATAAGTAAAAAAAGTAAAGTATCCCCGTCACGCCAAGTGGCGTATAGGGAAATATGGTGTTAGTGACCCTATATTTTACAGACCTTCAGCACATGATTTTTTGGGGTAATGTGGTCGGTATTACGCCCGTGCTGCTTTACTTTCCCAGAAAAAAATCCGGTACCCATTTAAGGCTGGGTGAACTCGGAAGCCGTCGGTTGGAATCGAACCCTACCCCTTGTCCTTTGTAGTCCAGTTCACTAATCACTGGGCTATCGCGGCTCCCTTATATGAATTATATGTTAGTAGTTAATAGGCAGGACCTCACTCACACAGACCTCACGGACATCTACACGCTGTTCAAACAACGTAGGCTACGCTGCCTTGGTCACTCACACAGACCTCACGAAACTTCTACACGCTGTTCAAACAACGTAGGCTACGCTGCCTTGGTCACTCACACAGACCTCACGAAACTTCTACACGCTGTTCAAACAACGTAGGCTACGCTGCCTTGGTCACTCACACAGACCTCACGAAACTTCTACACGCTGTTCAAACAACGTAGGCTACGCTGCCTTGGTCACTCACACAGACCTCACGAAACTTCTACACGCTGTTCAAACAACGTAGGCTACGCTGCCTTGGTCACTCACACAGACCTCACGAAACTTCTACACGCTGTTCAAACAACGTAGGCTACGCTGCCTTGGTCACTCACACAGACCTCACGAAACTTCTACACGCTGTTCAAACAACGTAGGCTACGCTGGCTTGGCTATTTCTTCTTCTTCTACCTTTCAACTCCCTGTTGAGCATAAGTCTTCAACAAACACTTTCCAAGCCGTTCTGTTCTTGCCATTCTTTTAAGATCATGAAATGTCTTCCCCATCATCTTCATCTCTGCTTCTGTCTGTCTTCTCCAAGAATTTCTTGGTCCTCCTCTTTGTCTTTCCCACTGGGGATTCCAAAAAAGGGCATGTTGTGTAATACTCTCAGTTGGCTTCCGCAGTGTGTGTCCTATCCAGCGCCATCGTCTTCGCTGTATCTCTTTATCCACTGGTATTTGACTAGTAAATTTCCATAATTCTATGTTAGTGATTTTGTCTTGTCATTTCCATCCTTTTATTCTGCGTAAGCATCCATTAATGAAAGTGTGTATCTTCATGATTGTCAATTTTGTTGTTCTCCATGTTTCACAGCCATATAATAGGACTGACTTAACATTGGAGTTGAAAATTTTTATTTTTGTATTTAACCCAATTTCTTTGGACTTCCATATGTTTCCCAGTGTAATGATAGCTCCTCTTGCTTTTGATATCCTTATTTTGGTATCATTTTCTGTTCCTCCCTCTTTATCTATATTACTGCCCAGATATATATAAGATTGTACGTCTAGTAGAGGTATTTCTCCTGATTTTATTTAGTTGTTGCCAACTGCATTAATTCTCATAATGTTGGTCTTATCTCTATTAATCTTCAGTCCTAGCTGTTGTGATCTCTCATCTAATATACTCATTTTATCCTGAATCTGTTGATGGCTGTGTGATAGGAGAGCTATGTCATCAGCACATTCTAAATCATCAAGTTGTTTGGTGAGTGACCACTGAATTCAATTTCTGCTGTTTTGAGTTATTTTCATAATCCAATCTATGGCCAGTAGAAAGAGAAATGGAGATAGAATACATCCCTGCTTATTTCAAATGCTCCTGTAAGCTGCCCTTCATGCACCACACTACATTTCATTCCTTCATCATCATCATCATCATCATGTACCATGCCGGTTGGCGTAGGCAATCATGTCCCTCCACAATCTTCTATCTACAGTGCATCGTATCAGTTCTGTTGTTGACTGTTTTCCATGCCATGACACCAAGTTATCCAGTATTTTCTCTCTTTGTCGTCCGCGATCTCTCTTTCATTTTATTTTGCCAGTTGTAACCAAGTATTCCAACTTTCCTCTTCTCATGATGTGCCCGAAAAATGTTGATTGCTTCTTTCTGAGTCTGATGTTTTTTTAAGAGCTCCCTTTTTGTGTTGGCCTCTTTGAGAACTTCCTCATTGGTCTTTTTATCTGCCCAGGGAACTTTCAACATTCTTCTGAGAAATCCCATCTCTGTGGCCTCCAAACGTTTTTTCATTTATTTGTCTACTGTCCATGATTCGCTTCCATAGGTCAGAATTGGTTCTATATAGCACCGATAAACTCTCATTCTCATTTTTATTGACATAGATTTGTTGCATAAGATATTTTTCATTTTCTGAAATGCTATTTTGGCCTGAGCTATTCTGCTTTTTATTTCTGTGGTGCATCTCCCATGTGATGTAATTATTGTGCCCAAGTATTTGAAACGTTGTACTTGTTTCATATTTGTCTCATTCCTTCATACATTGTTTTTATCAGGTTAATAAAGTGGCTTTGCCACTTACACAGTATGAAAGATGGCCACACACCAAAAGATATACTTTATGGACAAATAGTAGGCCGCCCAAAACTAGGGGCAGCCCAAAACTGCGATTTATAAAAGTGTGTAAACGTGACACGAAGACTCTGAACATAACCCTGCAGCCGTGGAAGAGATAGCTACAGACCGAAATCTTTTGGAAACACACTCTAAAGCCCCAACTCAAACAAGAATCAGGCAGATTCTTAGAAACTATACGGAGAAAGAAAAGAAGAAAATAATATTTCCTAGGGGCGCTGTAAAATCCAGTCAGCTATGACAGACGAAGGCTACTACTACAAAATCCAGAGTCAGCGGTGACAGACGAAGGCTACTACTACAAAATCCAGAGTCAGCTGTGACAGACGAAGGCTACTACTACAAAATCCAGAGTCAGATGTGACAGATGAAAACTAACACTTGTATTTAATGCTCGAAATAAAAATATCATCACCATCATGCAGCATTAAAATAAACAGAACAAATCTGAAACAAGTGCAGCGCGTCAAATCTATCTATCTATCTATCTATCTATCTATCTATCTATCTATCTATCTATCTATCTATCTATCTATCTATCTATCTATCTATCTATCTATCTATCTATCTATCTATCTATCTATCTATCTGTCTGTCTGTCTGTCTGTCTGTCTGTCTGTCTGCCTGTCTGTCTGTCTGTCTGTCTGTCTGCCTGTCTGTCTGTCTGTCTGTCTGTCTATATGTATATCTGTCTGTCTCTCTGTCTGTCTGTCTGTCTGTCTGTTTGTTTATCTATCATTCTATCTGTCTGTCTATCTCACCGATTGTCTGTCTGTCTTCCCAACCACTCATGTATCTGTCTGTGTTGTTATCTGTCTGTCTGCTGGGCTGTCTGTCCATCAAACTTTCTGTCTGTCTGTCCATCGTTCGACCGGACTATCTGTCCATCTAGCCATTTGTCTGTCTACCTATTTATAGTTTGTCTGTCTGTCTATTGTCCTTTCATGTTGAATTCGGTAAATAAGACTTAAATCAAAACTCTCAATATCCGAAGTATCTTGGCTGTTATGTTTCCAGTAATACCAGACATTGCTTAGCATCCGTAGTGTCTCACCACACATTCGTGAGTGTAGCAACCACACATTCGTGAGTGTAGCAACCACACATTCGTGAGTGTAGCAACCACACATCCGTGAGTGTAGCAACCACACATTCGTGAGTGTAGCAACCACACATTCGTGAGTGTAGCAACCACACATCCGCAGTGTCTCACCACACATTCGTGAGTGTAGCAGCCACACATCCGCAGTGTCTCACCACACATTCTTGAGTGTAGCAACCACACATTCGTGAGTGTAGCAACCACACATTCGTGAGTGTAGCAAACACACATTCGTGAGTGTAGCAACCACACATCCGCAGTGTACCACCACACATTCGTGAGTGTAGCACACACATCCGCAGTGTCTCACACACATTCGTGAGTGTAGCACACACATCCGCAGTATCTCACATACATTCGTGAGTGTAGCACACACATCCGCAGTGTCTCACACACATTCGTGAGTGTAGCACACACATCCGCAGTGTCCCACCACACATTCGTGAGTGTAGCAACCACACATTCGTGAGTGTAGCAACCACACATTCGTGAGTGTAGCAACCACACATTCGTGAGTGTAGCAACCACACATTCGTGAGTGTAGCAAACACACATTCGTGAGTGTAGCAACCACACATTCGTGAGTGTAGCAACCACACATTCATGAGTGTAGCAACCACACATTCGTGAGTGTAGCAACCACACATTCGTGAGTGTAGCAACCACACATCCGCAGTGTCTCACCACACATTCGTGAGTGTGGCAACCACACATCCGCAGTGTCTCACCACACATCCGTGAGTGTAGAAACCACACATTCGTGAGTGTAGCAACCACACATTCGTGAGTGCAGCAACCACACATCCGCAGTGTCTCACCACACATCCGTGAGTGTAGCAACCACACATCCGTGAGTGTAGCAACCGCACATTTGTGAGTGTAGCAACCACACATCAGCGAGTGTAGCAACCACACATCCGTGAGTGTAGCAACCACACATTCGTGAGTGTAGCAACCACACATTCGTGAGTGTAGCACACACAACCGCAGTGTCTCACACACATTCGTGAGTGTAGCACACACATCCGCAATGTCTCACACACATTCGTGAGTGTAGCAACCACACATTCATGAGTGTAGCAACCACACATTCGTGAGTGTAGCAACCACACATCCGTGAGTGTAGCAACCACATATCCGTGAGTGTAGCAACCACACATCCGTGAGTGTAGCAACCACACATCCGTGAGTGTAGCAACCACACACCCGTGAGTGTAGCAACCACACACCCGTGAGTGTAGCAACCACACACCCGTGAGTGTAGCAACAACACATCCGTGAGTGTAGCAACCACACATTCGTGAGTGTAGCAACCACACATCCGTGAGTGTAGCAACCACACATTCGTGAGTGTAGCAACCACACATTCGTGAGTGTAGCAACCACACATTGCTCTCTGCTTTCCTTCATCATTTCCACACAATTCGAGCCAGTCGTTTAATATCGCAAACAAGACGCCCACCCTTCAAATCTACTCAGACCCGACGCTTTATCCAGCTATGACATACGCCTGTCTATACGACTGGTCTGGCTGGACATATTCTATTTTGCAAATATATATTTATTGAATTCGCTTTGTAATCGGTACTGCTAACAATGACATGGTTGGAATGGCAGGATGTGAAAGAACACGGGGGTTAACATTTTAACGTGAGGACACATATTTCGGAGATTTATGTTGTAGGTTAGCCCTGCCTGTTTACTAGAAGTGGCCCGAGGACTGAAAAAAAAAAATGTTTTACTGGTAATAGGTATGTAGTCACGTGAACGCAGGTCGGATGACGATCGATACAAGAAAATTGAACTGCGCCAAGTTAACAGCAATAACACTATTGTTTAGAGTGGGGTTGGTTAACCTGATTTGTAACTGACGTTCAATAATTTCTCCATTTGTTTGTTTGTGATAAACGTCCGGCCGTTGCCATGGGTTACTTAGCTAAACGATTAGTTATCAGGGGGTACTTCACTGCATCACAACGATCCCATAGGTCTCGCATTCCTTATCAACGGAGATCATAAATATTGTGTAGCTTACAAGTCTATATAGCTCGCTGGTTAGATAACATGTTATAATTATTTTGTAAAGAAATATCCAGGACAACTTCTCATTTGAAATTGTGCCAGGTTGTTCTTGGATTGTCATCTATCATGCAGTGCCGTGCCGTTAGAGAACAACGTAAGCATGCCCATTTTGCTCCTTTTATATGTTATTTTTGCTCGCAGCGACAGCTCAGTGGTTAGTGAAATGGACCAACAAAGACATCATCGACAGCTTTCAACTTCACCCAGATATAAATGGGTACCGGATTTCTTTTTCCAGGGAAAGGAAAGCGCATCACAGGGGCAATACTGACCACACTACCTCACAAATAATGAGTCGGAGAGGGGGGAAGTGAGGAAAAACGATAAGTTAGAGGGCAGTCGAGAGGAAACGAGGGCTCAATGCGGACGGGGGTTTGTTGGCAACCGGTACCGTGAGAATAGCTAGTTTAGTACCTAATAGTGTAATAGAGTTAATTCAGTTCGTGTGTGGCAGTTGAGTGAAACGCACCGTGCTCCTGGATCAAGGCCAAGTAGATTTGTTTACCAGTGTAGATTCAAACAGAGGAGTTATGAAATTTAGAAACAACGAACAGTGTAGGTGATAGTGAGCTAGCCAGCTCTCGCAGATTCATGTGCAAATATGATTGTGATCTTATAAGTTATAAAACCAAGAAGCAACGAACACATTTAGGTGACAGGGAGACAACAGTTTCACGGATGCAGGCTCAATTAGGAGCATGATAGTATAATGTGGTTGTGAAGTCCGGTAGCAACGAACAAATTAGGTGACAAGGAGCAAGACAGCTTTCACAGATTCATGCTCAAGGAGGAGTGTGACATTTTAATGTAGTTGTGAAGTCCAGTAGCAACAAACAAATTAGGTGACAGGGAGCTAGACAGCTTTCACAGATTCAGGCTCAATGAGGAGCATGAGATTATAAATGTAGTTGTGGAATTCAGAAGCAACGAACAGTTAGGTGACAGTGAGCGAAACAGCTATCGCAGTTAAGGTACAACAAGGATTGAGCTAGAAGAAGGAGTTATGAAACTTAGCAACCACGAACAGTATAAGTGATAGTGAGCGAGACAGCTCTCGCCGAGTTACTGCTCAGCAATGAGTATGATATTATAGGAGAGTTGTGAATTAAAAGCAACGACTCATTCAGGTGAAAGTCAGCGAGACAGCGATGGCCGACGAATACTTAAAAACGTGGGTGTTATTAGAGGCACGCACAGACAACCTTTGGAGAGTCCTCAGCATAGATCAGGGGCAGATAGCTGGCGGGAAGATTCCTGCGCAGTGTTTTCAAGAGAGTCCGAATGAGTGGAGTCGGCTCCAACGGGAGGTCACCAAAGTGCAGATTGGCTTGAAGGGCATGGGTTACGCCTCGTGGTTGCCATGTAATATGAGAAGTGCCACTGACAAACATGCTGTTGTGGTGATTGTGTAAATTGTTGTGCAAGGTTGACTGTCCATCAATAAACCTCGAGTGTGTATTTTACATGGTGTTCCTTGACTACTTCATAGAATGCAATCTGTATATGTCTGTGCCTAGCGAAGAACGAAAACCGGGAGGGGGCCATCAAGCACAGGCCCATTGACGCAGAGGCGGTCGCAACAACGAAACAGCGCGAAGCACCTTATTACACGACCACGACAGACGGACAGGTGTGTGCCCGGGCTATGGATGAGTCCAACATCAAGCAAGCAGACGACAGATAAGCGGCTATAGAATCCCGGGTCCAACCCAGCACACTTGGTCCAGGGCTGATACGGTGTCAGGACGAGCTGTACAGCGCAAGACGCCTCCAGGCAATCTACGTGCTTGCAACGCAACACAAGGCGTTGAGGTCAAACGCTAAATCGTTCCAATAAGAGTGTTCAAGTTTATTTTAAAGTATTTAGTGCTGGTATATTTAAGAAGACGCTGTTATAAAAGGAAATAATCTTATTGGTGAAGATCTGGTAGGAATATATTTGTTTATAATTTAGCCCAGATGAATGTATACAATTCGTCCATAGAGGGTAGACAAGAATTGTGGCGCTGTTCCCTACCAGGCATGTTCGTAAGAGACGACTAAGGAGAATTGGACATGGGACTGGCTATCCTGTACTGTTAAAAAATAAATTGCAAAATGGACACAAACATGGCCAGACCATGATACAAACTCGGAAAATCGCCTGAGGGGATTACGTCAGGTGATTGGTGGTCAAAACAGGAGCAGGGCAGGAAAAAAGAGAGAGGAGAGAGTGGGGAAAAGATTTTCTGGGTCTGTACCACATATCTTGTTAATCCCCTCATTACGTCTCATTTATCGCTAGCTTGTCTGAGGAATGTCTGGTTTGTTTGCTCGCTTTCACATTCCACGTATATCTCTAACGATTACATGTGTCACGCTTGACTGCTTCACACCTAATTCCAGTACCTTGCCGTCCAATCACGTGACTGATTTCTCAACCAACCTTCCCTCTCAGTCCCATTTAACTTACATTTGATAGTCATTCGCGCTGGGAGCTCTTGTATCTTGCCAAAAGTTATGTCTCTAATTTATTTTATATATATATATATATATATATCTTAGCTGACATATTTTTCCAATTATATACTTTCATCCTCCAATGTGTAGCACATCTCTCTCTCTCTCTCTCATTTCACCATCTCATCTCTTATCCCTCTGTTTTTTTTCATTGACTTACCCGTTCCGCTCATCCAAGATGTAGTAGCATTTATTTGTATCTCATTGTTTGCTGGTGTTGTTCTCATTTTCTGAAGAAGGCAGCATGTAGGCCGAAACGTCAGTATTTTGCTGTGTTCCTTTTTTGTAAAGCTGTCACCATAGCTTGTAGGAGTGTACATTACACCCCACTACTGGCCCATTACTACTAGCTTTACCACAACACAATTACTTGCCTGTTCCTTAACCACGGAAAGTCAAGCAAGGAAGAAATAATGAAAGCCATCAAGCTATTAAAAATGAATAGTAAAGGCACAGGACCAGATGACATTTTTTTTCAGAATATATCAAACTATATATTAACACCTCTACAAAGATGTTACATAATCTATTAGAAAAAATGTGGGAGATGGAAGAAATACATAAAGACTGGAAAGAAGGTTATATGATCAAACTACCAAAGAAAGGAAGTTTACAGGAGTGCACAAATTATAGGGGAATTATGCTACTATCAGTGCCAGGAAAAATATTAAGCAGAATCTTTCTGGAGAGACTAAAAGAGGCCATAGAGAAACATTTGAGAGATGAACAAACAGGTTTTAGGAAGAACAGATCATGTGCTGATCAAATAACTACTCTACGTATAATAGTTGAACAAAGTTTAGAACTAAAATCCCCACTTTATATTGGATTCATAGATTACGAAAAGGCATTTGATAGTTTAGACAGAAGAATGCTTTGGAAGTTGCTGAGTCATTACGGAATCCCCATAACGTTTATTAACCTGATAAAAACAATGTATGAAGGAATGAAATGTAGTGTGGTGCACGAAGGACAGTTTACAGAAGCATTTGAAATAAAAACAGGAGTAAGGCAAGGATGCCTTCTGTCCCCATTTCTCTTTCTACTGGCCATAGATTGGATTATGAAAATAACCCAAAACAACAGAAATGGAATCCAATGGTCACTGACTAAACAACTTGATGATTTAGACTTTGCTGATGACATAGCTCTCCTATCACACATCCATCAACAGATGCAGGATAAAATGAGTATATTAGATGAGAAATCACAACAGCTAGGACTGAAGATTAATAGAGATAAGACCAACATTATGAGAATTAATGCAGTTGGCAATAACCAAATAAAACTAGGAGAAACACCTCTACTAGACGTACAATCTTACATATATCTGGGCAGTAATATAGATAAAGAGGGAGGAACAGAAAATGATACCAAAATAAGGATATCACAAGCAAGAGGAGCGTTCTTGCACTGGGAAACATATGGAAATCCAAAGAAATTAAGGCTTAATACAAAAATAAAAATTGTCAACTCAAATGTTAAGTCGGTCCTATTATATGGCTGTGAAACATGGAGAATAACAAAATTGACAATCGCGAAGGTACAGACTTTCATTAATGGATGCTTATGCAGAATAAAGGGATGGAAATGGCAGGACAAAGTCACTAACGTGGAATTATGAAAATGTACCGGTCAAATACCAGTGGATAAAGAGATACAGCGAAGACGATGGCGATGGATAGGACACACACCGGGGAAGCCAACTGAGAGTATTACACAACAGGCCCTTTTGGAATCCCCAGGGAAAAAGACAAAGAGGAAGACCAAGGAATTCTTGGAGAAGACAGATCGAAGCAGAGATGAAGATGATGGGGAAGACATGGAATGATCTTAAAAGAATGGCAAAAAAACAGAACGACATAGAAAGTGTTTGTTGAAGACCTATGCTCCACTGGGAGCTAAAAGGTAGAAGAAGATAGAAGATATAAAGACATAGAGGGGAAATCATAAGGGGGGGGGGGACAACTAATTATACTAAACTAAGAATAAGAAAAGCAAGAGAAGCATGCACTGGGAAACACATGTACATCCAAATAGATTAGATATAACAATTACAATGTTCAATTCCTATTTTAATTCAGTCTTATTATATTGCTGTGAAACATGGAGAACAATAAAAGTGACAATCATGAAGATACTGACTATCATTAATATTCCCTTGCGCAGAATAAAAGGATGGAAATGACAGACCATTATCATTAACGCAGAATTGTGGGAATGTACCAGTCAAACACCAGTGGGTAAAGAGATACAGCGAAGACGATGGCGCTGGATAGGACACATACTGAGGAAGCCAACTGAAAGTATTACACAACAGGTCCTTTTCTGGAACCCCAAGGAATAAAGGGCAAAGTGGAAGACCAAAATAATCTTGGAAAAGACAGGTAGAAGCAGAGATGACGATGATGGGGAAGACATGGAATGATCTTAAAAGAATGGCAAAAAAAGAGAAGGGCTTGTAAACTGTTTGTCGAAGACCTATGCTCCACAGGGAGTTGAAAGTGCTTGTTGAAGACCTATCTCCACAGGGAGCTGAAAGTGTTTGTTGAAGACCTATCTCCACAGGGAGCTGAAAGTGTTTATTGAAAAGACCTATACTCCACAAAGAGCTGAAAGTATTTGTTGAAGACCTATGCTCCACACGAAGCTGAATGTGTTTCTCGGAAAACTATGCTCCACGGGGAGCTGAAAGGAAGAAGAAGAATGCATACAATTTGCACTCTTAGATTTATAACTTAGATCAGGAAAATTGGCATCCTGTTCGTCTCTTTTTAGAGCGTTCAGTTATAATACTGTATCCAGTTCTTCTGTCAATATATAAGGTATATTTTTACGACTTAATCGAGTGGACTGGAACATGAAAGCGACCGGAGAAACTCTATTTTTAGTGAGATTAATTCACATCGGTCGCCTATCGCCCGATAAGATCAGCTGCATAATGATTTGTTTTCGTCTTCCTTTTTTTAATATTTCTAGTCGATTTGCCCTTGACGGATTCCATGTAGCAACATGGCATAAAATAGCAATCCAGTCTTTATTTAGGTGTGACAGGTCAATGGAATATAATTTGGTATTGCTGGGGGAGGGTGTGTAGAAGATATGAAATAAAAGTCACTGGTGGTGACACTAAATCAATCAATTGAGGCGATAACCGTCCAGCAACATTGATCTTAATAGATCGCTCATAGTCAAGGGGGGTGGGACGAGAGGGGACTTGCAACATGACTAGGCAAATACTAGAAGTGAAGATATAGTACGAGAGGGGACTTGCAACATGACTAGGCAAATACTAGAAGTGAAGATATAGTACGAGAGGGGACTTGCAACATGACTAGGCAAATACTAGAAGTGAAGACATAATTCACTTGGTTAGAACAACGGTGATTGGAGACTAGATATATTGTGTTAGAAGGTATCATGATGATGTGACCTTTTATTAGAAGGTATAATGATAATGATGATGTGACCTTTTATTAGAAGGTATAATGATAATGATGATGTGACCTTTTATTAGAAGGTATAATGATAATGATGATGTGACCTTTTATTAGAAGGCATAATGATAATGATGATGTGACATTTTATTAGAAGGCATAATAATAATGATAATGTGACCTTTTATTAGAAGGCATAATGATAATGATGATGTGACCTTTTATTAGAAGGTATAATGATAATGTGACCTTTTATTAGAAGGTATAATGATAATGATGATGTGACCTTTTATTAGAAGGTATAATGATAATGGTGATGTCACCTTTTTTTAGAAAGCATAATGATAATGATGATGTGACCTTTTATTAGAAGGTATAATGATAATGATGATGTGACCTTTTATTACAAGGTATAATGATAATGATGATGTGACCTTTTATTAGAAGGTATAAAGATAATGGTGATGTGACCTTTTATTACGTATAGAAGGCATAATGATAATGATGATGTGACCTTTTATAAGAAGGCATAATGATAATGATGATGTGACCTTTTATTACGTATATGGTTACATGAAACAAGCGCCATCACGATAGTGAAGCACGGTTAAGTTGCATAATGACGCGAAAATCTGTGGCGGTTAAGATTATTATAACTGATTCGTATTAAAGGACAAATATTGAATAGAATAGACAGTTTCGAGTATCCTGGCTCATTGATAACAAGCGATGGAGATATTATCAACAGATCAATAAATCATCTTTCATCAATAAATTAATATTTAAACACATGATTGAACTCATCTTAGTGTGCGTTAAGTTTCAGTATGACTAGAATCACCGTCTTAATGGACACTCTCTAATTACATATTTTATATGTATATATGACTATATTGTATGTATACACGACTATATTTTATGTATATATGATTACATTTTATGTATACACGATTATATTTTATGTATACACGACTATATTTTATGTATACACGACTATATATATATATATGACTATATATTATGTATACACTACTAAATTTTATGTATACACTACTATATTTTATGTATATACGACTATATTTTATGTATAAACGACTAAATTTTATGTATACACGACTATGTATATATGACAATATTTTATGTATACATGACTATATTTTATGTATACACGATTATATTTTGTGTATACACGACTATATTTTTTGTGTATATATGACTATATTTTATATATATAACTATATTTTATGTATATATGACAATATTTTATATATATAACTATATTTTATGTATATATAAAATTATACGACTGTATTTTATGTATACACGACTATATTTTATGTATACACGACTATATTTTATGTATTCACGACTATGTTTTAGGCATATAGAACTATATTTTATATATACACGACTATATTTTATGTATATATGACTATATTTTATGTATATATGATTATATTCTATGTATCATCAAGTACCGGGTCTACTGGCGTAGGTGATCATGTCTCTCCACAACTTTCGATCTCGGCAGCTATTTATCATTTCTGTTGTTGACCTTCTGCCAAGCCATTCACTTAAACTGTCTGTTATTTTTTCTCTTTGCTTCCCTCTATCTCTTCGTCACTCAATTTTTCCAGCTGTTACAATATATTCCAGTTGTTCTCTTCTCATTACATGGCCAAAAAATGATGATTGTTTCTTCCTAACATTGGAAATTAGCTATCTTTTTGCTTTGGCCTCTCTCAGAACATCTTCATTACTCTTCTTAGCTGTCCAGTGTACTTTCAACATTCTTCTGTAAAACCACATTTCTACAGACTCCAGTGATTTTCTTGTCTGTTGTCCTATTGTCCATGATTCGCATCCATATGTTAAGACTGGCTCTACATAACATTTAAGAACTCTTTTTCTTGTTTCTATTGTCAAAAATGGATTGCATAGTATCTGCCTCATTTTTGGAAAGCTGATTTTGCCTGAGCCATTCTGCATCTCACCTCTTTTGTACATCTTCCGTCTGAGGTTAACAAAGTTCCCAAATATTTAAATTCATTTACCAGTTTTAATATTGTACCACTTGTCTTTATTTTGCACTGAGGTGATGACTTTTTCTTTGTTGTTACCATTACCTCTGTCTTTTTGCTATTAAGGCTGAGTCCTTTATTTGTGCTTTCTTTCACTATAATGTCCAACATTTCTTGTAACTCATTTTCACTCATAGCGATTAAGACTGTATCATCAGCATACCTTAGATTATTTATATTATGACCTCCAATTGTTATTCCAGGCATGTCCTTTATGTATCTTAAAATAATCTAACTATAAATATTAAACAAATCTGGTGACAGCACACAACCTTGTCTAACACCCTGTTTTATTGTTGAAACATTCACAATTGGTTTCCAGTTCTTATGGCCGATGTTTTTTGCTAGTACATGTTCTTTATTATTTTTATTCTATGTATATACGACTATATTTTTGTATATATTACTATATTTTATGTATATACAACTATATTTTATGTATATATGACTAAATTTTATGTATATATCACTATATTTTATGTATATATGACTATTTTTATGTATAAACGACTATATGTTATGTATAAATGACTATATTGTATGTATATATGACTATATTTTATGTATATACGACTATATTTGGGCTACAGAAGAATGTTGAGAATACCATGGACAGCAAAGAAGAGTAATGAAGACGTTCTGAAAGAGGCCAAAGCAAAAATAGAGCTAATTTCCAATATTAGGAAGAAACAATCATCATTTTTTGGCCACGTATTGAGAAGAGACGCCCGTGCGCTGCCGGGGCTCGAAAGGGGAGTAAAGAATAGCGGCGCTGTACCCTACCAGGCATGTTCGTAAGAGGCGGGTAAGGAGGGTTAGGCATGGGACTGGCTATCCCATACTGTAAAAAAACAAGCCGATAAAACTTCACAAACATGGACAAGTCAAAGAGAGAAAAAGGCGAAGACGATGGCGCTGGATAAGACACACACTACGGAAGCCAACTGAGAGTATTATGAGTACTATGAGCAACGGGTCCTTTTTTGGAATTCCCAGGGGAAAAGACAAAGACGAAGACCAAGGAATTCTTGGAGAAGACAGATAGAAGCAGAGATGAAGATGATGGGGAAGACATGGAATGATCTTAAAAGAATGGTAAAAAACAGAACGACTTGGAATGTTTTTTGTTGAAGACCTGAGCTAAAAACGTAGAAGAAAAAGAATGAGAAGAGAATAGCTGTAATATATTGTAACAACTGGAAAAATCGAGGCACGAAGACATAGTGGGAAACAAAGAGAAAAGATACCAGACAGCTTAAGAGAATGGCTTGGCAGAAGGCCAACATCAGAAATGATAAATAACTGTCGAGATCGAAAGTTATGGTGAGACATGATCACCTACGCCAGCAGGCATAGTACTTGTTGATGATGAAGGCCTATATCTCATGTTTTTTTAGCTTCTATGGTAAATATATATAACTGCCACGAACACAAAAGAAATCAAACTACTCCACAAAGTATGGGATACAATAATCTCACACGTTGTTTTCATGAACATTTATCACATTATTGATGGTTGGTATCACATAAAACAACATGATATCACATTCAGCATCTCACAAGAAATGTCACAAGCAAGTGAAGGTCCGTCTTCCATTGACATCCATGTCTTGATTGACAGTAACAGATGGTGAAGCTTGGTTCTGTTCAGTATTTTAACCCTCAGCTTAGATAGCAACCATCGACCATCTCTTGTACACATTGATAGCGTCCATAACAACGGACGAGCACTGAATGGAATCTCTCTGTGAAGACCTTTTAAAGAAGGAATGAGAGAAACACAAGCAGACACAGGGTGAAGTTACTGACCGCGATCTCATTAACGAAACTCGAATACATATTTAATGTTGCCTTGGTTGCCAGCTCGATGTCCTAGAGTGATCGCTGCTCTCGTTAGTGACGGAGTTTATCAACTGAGCCGACTCAGGAAAGTAGCACCAACACAGAAGCCATGTTTTCTAAAATGACAAATAAAGAATACAAATAACAAACGATATCACTTTATATCTGCTACCACAAAGTCGGTCCCAGAGATGCGATAAATGATGTTATTTTTACAATTGCATGAAAGGAAAGCTCTCCAAATTGATCAAGTAACTGCAAGGCCCAACTATCAATGATAGGAAAACTGTTTTGTAACGTGAAGGAGACAGAGCTAAAGAAACTAGTAGATCATCATCATCATGTACCATATCGTTTGGCCTATGTGATCATGTTCTTTCACAATTTTCTATCCACAGTAAAAAAAAAAAAAAAGTAAAGTAGCCCCGTCACGCCAAGTGGCGTATAGGGAAATACGATCTTAGTGACCCTATATTTTACAGACCTTCAGAACATGATTTTGGGATAATGTGGTCGGTATTACGTCCGTGCTGCTTTACTTCCCAGAAAAAAAATCCGGTACCCATTTAAGGCTGTGTGAACCCCAAGCCGTCGGTTGGGATCGAACCCTACCCCTTGTCCGTGGTAGTCCAGTTCACTAACCACTGAGCTATCGCGGCTACCTACAGTCATATAATGTATATATCATGACATCAAGCTATCCAGTATTTTCTCTCCTTGTCATCAGCAATCTCTCTTTCCCTGTATTTTGCCAGTTGTGACAAAGTATTCCAACTTTCTTCTTCTCATGGTGTGCCCGAAAAATGTTTTTTTTTCTTTCTGATGTTTTTCAGGAGCTCCCATTTTTGTTGGCCTCTTAGAGAAAGTCCTCGTTGGTCTTTTTAGCTGTCCAGCGAACTCTCAATCTCTACCTGAGAAATCTCATCTCCGTGGCCTCTAAATCGTGATCTCTTGTGTTTGTTGACTGTCCTAGAGTAGATAGAGGACTCAAATAATTGGAAGCAGGAACTAGAATGTTGATCTTGTTGTGATGTTGTCTTCAAGCGTAACAGATCACAGAGTTGCTGACCTACAGTCCATATCATCTCTCTGTCTCTGTCTCTCTCTCTCTCTCTCTCTCTCTCTCTCTCTCTCTCTCTCTGCAATCAAGACTCAGAGTAGGATTCCAGACTCTCTCATGAAGTCATCTGTCTGTTTAATTGAATCGATTGCCCCATACAGTTTCTCTTACATGGAAGTGGGTGTGGACCACATTGCTCTTCTCAAGACTGTGTACTGGGGCAATCCTGAAGAACATGTTGTGTAGTCATATTGTCCAGTGTACAGTGACATAGGCTGGTTGTACCTATTTTGAATTTGGTGAACATGTGATTTCTCATTCTATTGTGGCCAGTGCCAAGGCGAAGTATGATGACTTGATCCCTCCTTGATAGTTGGTGGTATCCGTCATTCTCGTTATGCTTCGGGTGTTCTCGTTTCCATTTTTCATGGACCTGACCTTTGAGGATGGATTTGGCTTCATCATAACTGAGAGGATAGTTCTCTTGTGGTAAACTCCCTCCCTCTTTAGCTAATTTGTCTGTGTGTTCGTTCCCGTGTATATTACAGTGTGATGGTATCCACTGAATGACTACTCTCTGGAAGTTATTGCATAGTTGGTCCAGGGTAGTTCTCAGTCATCTAGTTCATTGTTCTTGGGGCTTTTTAGAGCTGATAATACTGACAGTGCATCAGTCAGAATCACCAATTTATTGTGCATGTTATTTTTGTGTTGAGTAGCCAGTGTTGCATCATCTCTGATGGCCTCAGTTTCTGCTTTAAAGTTGTTTGAGAATTTCCCAGTAGCTATTGACTTGGTGATCTCGTCCTGATTATTCAGCGCCAAGAACACACCTCCCCCTCCATTTCTGGTGGCATTTGTAGCAGAGCCATCTGTGTATATGGAGCAAATGCTAGGTCGGGAGTGGAAGTTGTTTTCCATCTTCTTGAGTAGAAGGCTTGGGTTGGGGGGGGGGGGGGGTGGGGGGGGGTCCTCCCTAGAGTTTATGAGGAATAGGTTCTTGTCTATTTCCCATTCTTCCACTTCTTCACCTCGAACATTGGAATCCTTATATCCCCATCTTTCAGAGTGGCTGTTAAAGTCTCCTACTACCAGACACTTTGATGGAGTTATATATAGATATCATCTTAATGTCACAGACTGTAGTCTATATCATCTTAATGTCACAGACTGTAGTCTATATCATCTTAATGTCACAGACTGTAGTCTATATCATCTTAATGTCACAGACTGTAGTCTATATCATCTTAATGTCACAGACTGTAGTCTATATCATCTTAATGTCACAGACTGTAGTCTATATCATCTTAATGTCACAGACTGTAGTCTATATCATCTTAATGTCACAGACTGTAGTCTATATCATCTTAATGTCACAGATCAGATTATAGTCTATATCATCTTAATGTCACAGACTGTAGTCTATATCATCTTAATGTCACAGACTGTAGTCTATATCATCTTAATGTCACAGACTGTAGTCTATATCATCTTAATATCACAGACTGTAGTCTATATCATCTTAATGTCACAGACTGTAGTCTATATCATCTTAATATCACAGACTGTAGTCTATATCATTTTAATGTCACAGACTGTAGTCCATATCATCTTAATGTCACAGACTGTAGTCTATATCATCTTAATGTCACAGACTGTAGTCTATATCATCTTAATGTCACAGACTGTAGTCTATATCATCTTAATGCTACAGACTGTAGTCTATATCATCTTAATGTCACAGACTGTAGTCCATATCATCTTAATGTCACAGATTGTAGTCTATGTCATCTTAATGTCACAGACTGTGGTCTATATCATCTTAATGTCACAGATTGTAGTCCATATCATCTTAATGTCACAGACTGTAGTCCATATCATCTTAATGTCACAGATTGTAGTCCATATCATCTTAATGTCACAGATTGTAGTCTATATCATCTTAATGTCACAGATTGTAGTCTATATCATCTTAATGTCACAGACTGTAGTCCATATCATCTTAATGTCACAGATTGTAGTCTATATCATCTTAATGTCACAGACTGTAGTCCATATCATCTTAATGTCACAGATTGTAGTCTATATCATCTTAATGTCACAGACTGTAGTCCATATCATCTTAATGTCACAGATTGTAGTCTATGTCATCTTAATGTCACAGACTGTAGTCCATATCATCTTAATGTCACAGATTGTAGTCTATATCATCTTAATGTCACAGATTGTAGTCCATATCATCTTAATGTCACAGATTGTAGTCTATATCATCTTAATGTCACAGATTGTAGTCTATATCATCTTAATGTCACAGATTGTAGTCTATATCATCTTAATGTCACAGATTGTAGTCTATATCATCTTAATGTCACAGATTGTAGTCTATATCATCTTAATGTCACAGATTGTAGTCTATATCATCTTAATGTCACAGATTATAGTCTATATCATCTTAATGTCACAGATTGTAGTCCATATCATCTTAATGTCACAGATTGTAGTCTATATCATCTTAATGTCACAGATTGTAGTCCATATCATCTTAATGTCACAGATTGTAGTCTATATCATCTTACGTAACACACACAACAATGGCTCTTCTTCTTCTTTCCTTCTTCATCTGCCTTTCAGCGTCGAGGGGAGATATAATTTGCGGTCTTTTGCTCTTCTGTTCGCCTCTGCTGCTGTTATGTTCCCTAGTGCTTCTAATATTCCATCGATCCATCTTTTTCGTGGTCGACCCTTGGGTCTGTTGTTCTCACAACGTTTGTTGAAGGCTCGTTGTGTTGTGTTTTGTTCTTTCTGCCTTGTCACGTGGCCGAACCATTTTATCTGTTGTTTCCTTATATATTCTATGGCTGGGGTTATTCCTAGATTTTTTCTCAGTTCTTCATTTCTGATCTTGTCTCTCAGACTGTTTCCTGTCATTCGTCTAACACATTTCATCTCTGTAGAGGTTATTTTTATTATTGTTCTTGCATCTAGAGTCCAGGTCTGGCATTGGTAGCACAATGTTGGGATGAAGATTGTATTGTAGAGTGCTCGTTTTGTCTCCAGAGTTATTTCCTTGTTGGACAATAGTGGTGATAACTGTCCGATGATTTGACAAGCTTTGTTGCATCTTGATTCTATCTCTGCTGTTTGGAAATTATCGTTTGTCATTAGACTTCCTAGGTATTTGAATTCCTCTACTTGTTTTAGTTGTCTGCCTTCTATTGTTATGTTGATGTTCTGTTTATTTTTGGCGACATTCATGACTTCTGTTTTGTTGATGTTGATTTTCATGTTGTATTTTGTTCCTAAGATGTTGAGTTTGTTTAAGTGTTCTTGTAGATCTTCTATTGTTTCATGTATTAGAACAATGGCTGCGCCCATAAAATTCCGATTACTCTAATAAATGGAGCCAACAACTCACGAAAAGATGATGCACAATCACTAAAGTGAAAACTTCGATTGTCTTGGCAGAACAGTCCATATTAATGAGTTGTAACATGTAAATAATGGGCATCAAACAATCCCAACGATGGCCTTGGAACAGCACTTAATGTGTTGACGCAAGCCCCATATCAACTCTAGACAGGGGAAGGTCGCATTCACAAAACGCGGCCTACATGAAGTAAGAACAAGCGTGGTACGAGAGACATTATAGTATGTTTAAAAGTTCAAATATGATATTGATATCTATACATATATTGTGATATTGGAGATATTGAGACATTGAGACATAGCCTTCAGTTCTTCGGTTCAACGACATAAGCAGTCCTATAGCAAACGTCAAAGTTAAGCAACTAAGACTCTTGACATCTGAAATATAGACTCTTGAGTAACTAATTACGCTATGAGCAAGGAAAAAAATGACACTAAAAACTCTAAGTAACTAACTAAACTAGAAACTCTGTATAACTAACTAAACTATAAACTCTCTAATATGTGAGGAACAATGTGGATTTGTGGAAGGAAAGGGCACCAATAATGCAATATACATCTTAAGAACATTGATAGAAAGATCTATAGAGGTAAAGAAAGATCTATATATGTGCTTTATAGACTACACGAAAGCATTTGACAAAGTAAAGCATGTGGAAATAATCAATATGCTGGAGAAATTAAACATTGATGGCAAGGATCTGCGAATCATAAAAAAACAGGTACTGGCAACAAACAGCAGCTATACGAATTAACAACCAAACAGGACAATTCCAATATATAAAGCAAGGAGTCAGACAAGGCTGTGTTCTGTCGCCGGATTTGTTTTCACTTTACAGCGAATATATTATGAGATCAATAGTAGACAAAAAAGGAATTGAAGCCAACGGTCACAACATAAATAATTTGCGATATGCGGATGACACAGTCTTAAAGCAGAGACAGAGAATGAACTACAAGAAATGATAGACATAATAGTAAAAGAAAGCAACAGGAAAGGTCTCAGTCTGAATAGTAAGAAAACAGAAGTAAAGGTTATATCGAAGAAACAATCACCACCATCATGCAGTATAAAAATAAACGAGACAAATCTGAAACAAGTGCAACGTTTCAAATACTTGGGCACAATAATAACATCAGATGGGAGATGCACCACAGAAAAAAAAGCAGAATAGCTCAGGCCAAAATGGCATTTCAGAAAATGAAAAATATCTTATGCAACAAATCTATGTCAATAAAAATGAGAAAGAGAGTTCATCGGTGCTATATAGAACCAATTCTGACCTATCGAAGCGAATCATGGACAGTAGACAAACAAATGAAAAGACGATTAGAGGCCACAGAGATGGGATTTCTCAGAAGAATGTTGAAAGTTCCCTGGGCAGCGAAAAAGACCAATGAGAAAGTACTCAAAGAGGCCAACACAAAAAGGGAGCTCTTAAAAAACATCAGAAAGATACAATCAACATTTTTCGGGCAAATCATAAGAAAAGGAAAGTTTGAATACTTGGTTACAACTGGCAAAATAAAAGGAAAGAGAGATCGCGGACGACAAAGATAGAAAATACTGGATAGCTTGGTGTCATGGCATGGAAAACAGTCAACAACAGAACTGATACGATGCACTGTGGATAGAAGATTGTGGAGGGACATGATCACCTACGCCAACCGGTATGGCACATGATGATGATGATAAACTGTGTATAATTAACTAAACTATAAACTGTGTATAATTAAATAAACTATAAACTGTGTATAACTAACTAAACTATAAACTGTGTATAACTAACTAAACTATAAACTGTGTATAACTAACTAAACTATAAACGGTGTATAATTAACTAAACTATAAACTGTGTATAATTAACTAAACTATAAACTGTGTATAACTAACTAAACTATAAACTGTGTATAACTAACTAAACTATAAACTGTGTATAATTAACTAAACTATAAACTGTGTATAACTAACTAAACTATAAACTGTGTATAACTAACTAAACTATAAACTGTGTATAATTAACTAAACTATAAACTGTGTATAATTAACTAAACTATAAACTGTGTATAACTAACTAAACTATAAACTGTGTATAACTAACTAAACTATAAACTGTGTATAATTAACTAAACTATAAACTCTGCATAACTAACTAAACCATAAACTGTGTATAATTAACTAAACTATAAACTGTGTATAACTAACTCAACTATAAACTGTGTATAACTAACTAAACTATAAACTTTGTATAACTAACTAAACTGTAAACTGTGTATAACTAACTAAACTATAAACTGTGTATAACTAACTAAACTATAAACTTTGTATAATTAACTAAACTATAAACTTTGTATAACTAACTAAACTATAAACTCTGTATAATTAACTAAACTATAAACTCTGTATAACTAACTAAACTATAAACTTTGTATAACTAAATAAACTATAAACTGTGTATAACTAACTAAACTATAAACTCTGTAAAATTAACTAAACTATAAACTGTGTATAACTAACTAAACTATAAACTGAGTATAACTAACTAAACTATAAACTGTGTATAACTAACTAAACTATAAATTGTGTATAACTAACTAAACTATAAACTGTGTATAACTAACTAAACTATAAACTGTGTATAACTAACTAAACTATAAACTGTGTATAACTAACTAAACTATAAACTGTGAGTAACTAGGATTCTCATAAAGCACATTCATCATGACTGACACTAGCACTTTACCTGCGTCATCACAATCATGGAGACACAATAACTTGCAATAAAAGAAGACATGTTTGGCAGCACTCCCACGCGTCGGACATTACCACTCATTGATTAAGTCCACAAACCTGCCACGCTATTATCGCCCTCTCATTGTTATCGGCAGTTGCCCTCTCCTCGTGGCCCTCGACTTTGTGCTCGCGGTAACACACACGCCGCGCGGTGGCTCGACGGTACACAGGCACGTGCATTGATTGACAACGCCTTCTTGAAGACTGCACGCGCAGATTAATCTACCTCGTTGTTTCTTGTGTCAGAAATAAGTGCTTTCATTGCACTATCTCTCAATCATCTCTCTTTCTCTCTCGTTCAGATATATTGACTATCACGACAGGTTACCGTACTTTCTATTGGTTACCCATGTAAGGTTGATATGTTGACTGTCACGACAGGTTACCGTACTTTCTATTGGTTACCCATGTAAGGTTGATATGTTGACTGTCACGACAGGTTATCCATGTAAGGTTGATATGTTGACTGTCACGACAGGTTACCGTACTTTCTATTGGTTACCCATGTAAGGTTGATATGTTGACTGTCACGACAGGTTACCGTACTTTGCCAGATTCTGACACCAATGAGAAAGTTAGGACGACATCTTGAAGACGTGTCAGCCTGTAGACAAACATTGGCCACTTTCGAGAATTGAACCGTCACCCTCTCCTCTTTGCACGATTCTCACGGCCATCTATAGCAGTCCTACATGCCTCCTTCTTCTCAGTGACGATTGCAGGGCAAACCGTCGATCACTACGCTGCACACACGCACGCATGCACACATAAAGGTAAAGGTCAAGTACGAGACTTGAATCGACGTCTTAGCGCGCGAGTTTTCACCCATATGTGCTCGGCCGCCTATCCAGGAGTGTTCGGAGACTTCTGGATAGTGTCGCTTCAAGCATTGAAACTCACGATGCAAGGTGGCATTCCTCACCTTCCCAGAGTGCTACACTGGTACCCATTTCTGCCAGGGACAGGGTCGAAAGCAGGGGTATTGTTTTTTTTTTTCCAACCACGAGTACAACTGACACTGCTCCCAGTGGAAATCGAACACGGGTTGTCCGAACGTCGGTGGTCCAGTCGGGTTGTCCGAACGTCGGTGGTCCAGTCGAGTGGTTTTCCCAACTAGGCTATCGAGGACCCCAGCCATCTATAGTAGTCCTACATGTCTCCCTTCTTCTCTGTGACGACTGCGAGGCCCAACCGTCGACCAGTTCGCTATACACACGCACGCTTGCACATAATACAAACTATAGTACAGCTTACCTGGCAATCCTCAAGAAAATTCACCAAACACAATAAAGACTATGACAACCTCGAACGTATCTCATTACATTAGATATCCTCCATATATATGGTGTGTTTCCATAGTTTCAAATTTAGGGAAATCACTTGTGGAAAATCAAGTTATCACTGACAACAAATACGTTTGTCGTAGTGTCATATTCTGAATGGAAGGACATGTTCTAGAAGTTGGTTGTTTTCTTTCTATTCCTGAATAAAGACGGTGTCTGCGAGTTATCAAGCGTGATAACTGTGTCCGGATTGATCTATTGTGTCAAACATGGAGGGCGCGTGCTTGTGGCAGCATGTCACACACATCACAGGTAAATTGTTGTGATAACAGTTTTATGTACGTGACAGGTGAGTCTATTTCTGGGTGATTGATTACCGCAGCCACGAGGAACTAAAAGAACTACATCAATCGTGTCTTCTCCTGGATGCCGATACTGGTGCGTGCTGTGTTTGTGTGTTACTTGTATGTAGAACTAATGTGTTGAGTTTTACATGTGGATTCTTCTTCTCTCTTTACACATTTGCCTTTCAGCGTCGAAAGGAGATCTAATTTGCGGTCTTTTCCTCGTCCGTTCTGCTGATGTTATGTTTCCTAGTGTTTTTCTAATATTCCACCAATCCATTTTTTCCATGCTCGACCTTTGGGTCTGGTGTTCTCACAACGTCTATTGAAGGCTCGCTGTGTTGTGTTTTGATGTTTCTGCCCTATCACGTGAACAAACCAAGTTGTTTCTTTATGTATTTTATGGTGGGAATTATGCTTGGTTTTGTTTCTCAGTTCTTCATTTCTGATCTTATCTTTCAGACTGTTTCCTGTCATTCGTCTAACACATTTCATCTCTGTAGAGGTTATTTTTCTTATTATTTTTGAGTCTAGAGTCCAGGACTGGAATTGGTAGCACAAGGTTGGATAGATATACCACATCTGTTTTTGTAATTTACCTGTGTGATTCTTTTGTTGACTCCATGCATGACTGACGCTTGCATGTAGAGGATTGTTTGTTGAGTTTGTGACTGAGAAAATAACATTTCAGAAAATGATAAATCACTTGTGCAACAAATCTATGTCAATAGAAGTATGAATGAGAGTTCAGCCGTGTTGTTAGGAGCCAATTTTTACCTGTGGAAGTGAATCATGGACAGTTGACAAACTAATGAAAAAACGTTTATAGGCCACAGAGATGGGATTTCTCAGATGAATGTTGAGAGTTCCCTGCACAACTAAAAAGCTATCACATTCTCAAGGACATTCCCAAAGTGGCCAACGCATAAAAAGGGAGCTCCTAAGAAACATCAGAAAGAAACAATCGACATTTTTCGGGCACATCAAGAGAAGAGGAAAGTTGGAATACTTGGTTACAACTGGCAAAATACATGGTAAATGAAATCGGGGACGACAGAGAGAAGATACAAGATATCTTTGTGATATGGCAGGGAAACAGTCAACACAATTGATACGATGCACTGCGGATAGAAGATTCTGAGACATGATCGCCTACGCCAACCGACATGGCACACGATGATGATTGAAACTCGTGCTTGAGTGCACGGACAGGTCGGCCATTGATAACTGACCGTTCACGTCAGGAACAAGAAGTGGTCACGTTCCTTATCCACTTTACCACGGTGACCGTGACATGATAGAAGAGGGCAGGCAAACCCGGTACATAGATAAGTGTGTCACGAAGTGTCTCCTCCGACGAGGAGAAAACATACCACGCAAATGTCGATGGAAACAAATATTCATATGTGGGTGTTTGTATGTGGATGTTTGTTTGTGGATGTTTGTGCGTGGGTGTTTGTATGTGGGCGTTTGTATGTGGAGTTTGTTTGTGATGGTTATTTATAATGTTAACATATGGATGTGAATCATGGACAATATTACAGCAGACAAGAAAATCACTGAAGGCTGTAGAATTGTGGTTGTACAAAGAATGTTGAGAATACCATGGACAGCTAAGAAGAGTAATGAAAACGTCCTGAAAGAGGTCAAAGCAAAAAGAGAGCTAATTTCCAATATTAGGAAAAAACAATCATCATTTTTTGGCCATGTAATGAGAAGAGATCAACTGGAATATATTGTAACAACTGGGAAAATTGAGGGACGAAGAGATAGAGGGAAGCAAAGAGAAAAGATACCAGACAGCTTAAGAGAATGGCTTGGCAGAAAATCAACAACAGAAATGATAAATAACTGTCGTGATCGAAAGTTGTGGAGAGACATGAACATCTACGCCAGCAGACATGGTACTTGATGATGATGATGTATAATGTTTGTATGCGAGGTTTGGTCATAACATTTATATGTACAGAGTATGTGTGCTGTTTGTACGGAGTACTCATAAACTCAGTACACATCCAGACACCTGTATGACACAATGTGGAACGCTCCAGTTAGAGGACTCTATAACATCTGTACATGTCCCACTGCCATCAATCTCCAGTTCATTACCAACTGGTTCATTGAACAATGCCAGATATGGAATCCTGAACTGTGTTTGGGATGAACACGACGGGACGTGTCGCACATAGCATCGGGTGTTCCATTCTATGTCAACAATCGTTGTCATTTTCTGTCAATCTCTATCAGTCTCTGTCAATCTCTGTTAATCTCCGTCAATCTCTCTCAATCTGTATCAGTCTCTGTCAATCTTTATCAATATCTGTCAATCTCTCACACTAGTTATCACTCTTTATCAATCTCTGTCAATCTTTATCAATCTCTGTCAATCTTTATCAATCTTTGTCAATCTTTATCAATCTCTGTCAATCTCTCTCAATCGTTATCACTCTTTATCAATCTCTGTCAATCTTTATCAATCTCTGTCAATCTTTATCAATCTCTGTCAATCTTTATCAATCTTTGTCAATCTTTATCAATCTCTGTCAATCTCTGTCAATCTCCGTCAATCTCTCTCAATCGTTATCAATCTCTGTCAATCTTTGTCAATCTTTATCAATCTCTGTCAATCTCTCTCAATCGTTATCAATCTCTTGATGAGATGAAGGTCTGATATTTCTCCAACTTCTCTTCTGTTAGAGACAAGTCACGGCTGCTAGTTTTAATCTCAATGTGACACTTTTAGTTATAACCATAAAAACGTTTGCTCCGAATGAAGATGTCCCGAAAAAAACTACATTCCACCTATTCTAGGATTGGCATTTTTTAGGAGTGGTTCAAATTTGGGACACTGAACAAAGATATGGTTGATATTTGATTCCAGTAACATTTATGAAAAGAAATATTTCAAAAAGTGACGCTTTCAGGTGTAAAGTAATCATAGTTGAACCACAAATGTTGTGACAGTTTCAGTTATAGCGTCCCTTGTTATCATTTGTAATGTTCTATAGCGTCCCTTGTTATTATTTGTAATGTTGTATAGCGCTCTTATTATTATTTGTAATGTTCTATAGCGTCCCTTGTTATCATTTGTAATGTTCTATAGCGTCCCTTGTTATTATTTGTAATGTTCTATAGCGCTCTTATTATCATTTGTAATGTTCTATAGCGTCTCGTGTTATCAATTGTAATGTTCTATAGCGTCTATTGTGACCATTTATAATGTTCTATAGCGTCCCTTGTTATCATTTGTAATGTTCTATAGCGTTCATTGTTAACATTGTAATGTTCTATAGCATTTCTTGTTATGATTTGTAATGTTCTATAGCGTCCATTGTTATCATTTGTAATGTTCTATAGCGTCCCTTGTTATCATTTGTAATGTTCTATAGCGTTCCTTGTTATTATTTGTAATGTTCTATAGCGTCCCTTGTTATTATTTGTGATGTTCTATAGCGTCCCTTGTTATCATTTGTAATGTTCTATAGCGTCCCTTGTTATTATTTGTAATGTTCTATAGCGTCCCTTGTTATTATTTGTAATGTTCTATAGCGTCCCTTGTTATTATTTGTAATGTTCTATAGCGTCCCTTGTTATTATTTGTAATGTTCTATAGCGCTCTTATTATCATTTGTAATGTTCTATAGCGTCTCGTGTTATCAATTGTAATGTTCTATAGCGTCTATTGTGACCATTTATAATTTTCTATAGCGTCCCTTGTTATCTTTTGTAATGTTCTATAGCGTTCCTTGTTAACATTGTAATGTTCTATAGCATTTCTTGTTATGATTTGTAATGTTCTATAGCGTCCCTTGTTATTATTTGTAATGTTCTATAGCGTCCCTTGTTATCATTTGTAATGTTCTATAGCGTCCCTTGTTATCATTTGTAATGTTCTATAGCGTCCCTTGTTATCATTTGTAATGTTCTATAGCGCTTTTTGTCATCATTTGTAATGTTCTATAGCGTATCTTGATATCATATGTAATGTTCTATAGCGTCTCTTGTTATCATTTGTAATGTTATATAGCGTTTCTTGCGATCATTTATAGTTTCCTATTGCATATCTTGTGATCATTTGTAATGTTTTATAGCGTCTATTGTGACCATTTGTTCTATTTATCCAATGTTCTATAGCAGAATGATACTCAAGTCATGTTGCCAGAGCTGAGAGAATTTATCAAGACTACTAAAACATCAGCCACAAACAGCTGTGAAGAAACCATTATCAGACAACACTGGATACTGAGTTCTGGTGGTGAAACATGGACAATGTGTGGAAGCGCCGTTATGCAAGAAACGGTGAACTAACCAACCTGACACATGCGTCCTTCCACAAGGTGACCCCAAAAATGTTGGTTACTATGGTAACAGAACTTGATCTCGAGCTCACCGGAGATCACAGATAACGACACATGCACGAGTATGTTTCACTTCTATGAGGAGGTACGTTCCATCCATATAGAAATATGTACCATGATGTTATATACACATACGTCTATATGAAACTATCAAATACATCATATAAGAATTTGTTTTTTTATTAAAATAGGAAAAAAGGCGTTTTCTAAAAATTAAACGTTTTTAACAGAAGTAAAATGTCAAATCTGTGTTTAATTAAAAACACGGTAAAGAATCAAACTTTACAAAAAATAAAACATGCCTGTATTTATTAATAAGATGGAAATGAAATTTACATTTCGTAAATAAAGTACATTATTCCAAATTACAACTCTTGAGTTTTTATGTTCGTTTCCATTTTCTCGTGATAATTTGACCACTTTTGAGCACGAGTTCACATATTTGACATGTTTGTTGTACAAGGAACGTTCCCAAATCGCTGTCAATCAAAGCAAGTGGAGAGGGGTTTATAAAATATGGGAATAAAGAGTGGTAAAATGTGAGGCTGAGAAAAGAAAACGCCGACCATAGATTGATAGCATGTGTAAGTGAGACGCTGCGGAGAGTTGGCTAGAACTAAAAACGGTGAGGTGCAGACTGATTAGTGCTGGTTTGTTCATTTGGTAGACAACTTCAGTCATGTTCTGCCTAAAAGTAATGGAGGGAATAAAACGTATGTCTTAACACTAGTGTATGTGTGGACGTTACATAAAGATATGAGAGAACAGTATGTGTAAAACGTTTTTTTTTTACGGATATGACAATAATTTGAAATGGTGCCAAAATGTAGGGTGTTATAAAAGGAATATAGTGTCCTTAAAACATGTAGGATTAACACAATGATGGGCTAAGAGCTTCTTCTTCTTCTTTTTCTTGTCTCTTTTCACTGATACCTAAAAGGTGTCGTGGTTTATATCATTTGTCGTTCTTGTGCTGCTCGAATTGTCTGAATTAGTGATTTTCCTTTGTTGTTACATGTCTCTGTCACTGCATCTATCCATCTTCTTCTGGGTCTTCCTCTTAGTCTTTTTCCGTGCATTCTCGAGAAGAACGCCCTTGATGGTGATTGGTGCGGATTCATTCTGACCAGGTGGCCAAACCATTTAAATTGTTGTTGTTCTATATATTCTTGACAGGGGGCTAAGAGCTGGTGTAGCAAAATACTAAAACACAATACTAGTGTTACCAAGACAATTGTATGACATAAGAAAATACTAAAAATACACAATACCAGTGTTACCAAGAAAAAATATATGACATAAGAAAATACTAAAATAGCAGCGTTACAAAGAAAGATATTACCCTGACAATACATGTGTTACAACAACAACAAAAAGAAAACGTTGGAATGCAAAAGACAATGTTAGGCTATCTAAAATGTGAGCCAAGCAGTTAACATGTAATCAAACTAAAATACGGATGTTCTAAACAGCATGTGAACAAACTAATATATGGATGTTCTAAACAGCATGTAATCAAACTAAAATACGGATGTTCTAAACAGCATGTGAACAAACTAATATATGGATGTTCTAAACAGCATTTGACCAAACTAAAATACGGATGTTCTAAACAGCATGTAATCAAACTAAAATACGGATGTTCTAAACAGCATGTAATCAAACTAAAATACGGATGTTCTAAACAGCATGTAATCAAACTAAAATACGGATGTTCTAAACAGCATGTGAACAAACTAATATATGAATGTTCTAAACAGCATGTGACCAAAATAAAATACGGATGTTCTAAACAGCATGTAATCAAACTAAAATACGGATGTTCTAAACAGCATGTGAACAAACTAATATATGGATGTTCTAAACAGCATGTGACCAAACTAAAATACGGATGTTCTAAACAGCATGTGAACAAACTAATATACGGAAGTTCTAAACAGCATGTGACCAAACTAAAATACGGATGTTCTAAACAGCATGTGAACAAACTAATATACGGATGTTCTAAACAGCATGTGACCAAACTAAAATACGGATGTTCTAAACAGCATGTGAACAAACTAAAATACGGATGTTCTAAACAGCATGTGACCAAACTAAAATACGGATGTTCTAAACAGCATGTGACCAAACTAAAATATGGATGTTCTAAACAGCATGTGACCAAACTAAAATACGGATGTTCTAAACAGCATGTGACCAAACTAAAATATGGATGTTGTAATCAATTAGCGTGTGACGAAATCATGGTGACTGTTGTCAAAATATTGAAGGGCTTGTCGGAAAGATGGTGGAGTCTACAAATAAAATCAAATTGATGCAAACATAAAGGAGTGTATCATAAAGGAAGAGTGTATCATAAAGGAAGAGTGTATCATAAAGGAAGAGTGTATCATAAATGAAGAGTGTGTCATAAGGAAGAGTGTGTCATAAAGGAAGAGTGTATCATAAAGGAAGAGTGCATCATACAGGAAGAGTGTATCATAAAGGAAGAGTGTGTCATAAAGGAAGAGTGTGTCATAAAGGAAGAGTGTATCATAAAGGAAGAGTGTGTCATAAAGGAAGAGTGTATCATAAAGGAAGAGTGTATCATAAAGGAAGAGTGTATCATAAAGGAAGAGTGTATCATACAGGAAGAGTGTATCATACAGGAAGAGTGTATCATAAAGGAAGAGTGTGTCATAAAGGAAGAGTGTATCATAAAGGAAGAGTGTGTCATAAAGGAAGAGTGTATCATAAAGGAAGAGTGTATCATAAAGGAAGAGTGTATCATAAAGGAAGAGTGTATCATACAGGAAGAGTGTATCATAAAGGAAGAGTGTATCATAAAGGAAAAGTGTGTCATAAAGGAAGAGTGTATCATAAAGGAAGAGTGTGTCATAAAGGAAGAGTGTATCATAAAGAAAGAGTGTATCATAAAGGAAGAGTGTGTCATAAAGGAAGAGTGTGTCATAAAGGAAGAGTGTATCATAAAGGAAGAGTTTATCATAAAGGAAGAGTGTGTCATAAAGGAAGAGTGTGTCATAAAGGAAGAGTGTGTCATAAAGGAAGACTGTGTCATAAAGGAAGAGTGTGTCATAAAGGAAGAGTGTGTCATAAAGGAAGAGTGTGTCATAAAGAAGACTGTGTCATAAAGGAAGACTGTGTCATAAAGGAAGAGTGTATCATAAAGGAAGCGTGTATCATAAAGGAAGACTGTGTCATAAAGGAAGAGTGTGTCATAAAGGATGACTGTGTCATAAAGGAAGACTGTGTCATAAAGGAAGAGTGTGTCATAAAGGAAGAGTGTGTCATAAAGGAAGACTGTGTCATAAAGGAAGAGTGTGTCATAAAGGAAGAGTGTGTCATAAAGGAAGAGTGTGTCATAAAGGAAGACTGTGTCATAAGGAAGAGTGTGTCATAAAGGAAGAGTGTGTCATAAAGGAAGACTGTGTCATAAAGGAAGAGTGTATCATAAAGGAAGACTGTGTCATAAAGGAAGAGTGTGTCATAAAGGAAGAGTGTGTCATAAAGGAAGAGTGTGTCATAAAGGAAGAGTGTGTCATAAAGGAAGAGTGTATCATAAAGGAAGACTGTGTCATAAAGGAAGAGTGTGTCATAAAGGAAGACTGTGTCATAAAGGAAGAGTGTATCATAAAGGAAGACTGTGTCATAAAGGAAGAGTGTGTCATAAAGGAAGACTGTGTCATAAAGGAAGAGTGTGTCATAAAGGAAGAGTGTGTCATAAAGGAAGAGTGTGTCATAAAGAAAGAGTGTATCATAAAGGAAGAGTGTATCATAAAGGAAGAGTGTATCATAAAGGAAGAGTGTATCATAAAGGAAGAGTGTATCATAAAGAAAGAGTGTATCATAAAGAAAGAGTGTGTCATAAAGGAAGAGTGTATCATAAAGGAAGACTGTGTCATAAAGGAAGAGTGTGTCATAACGGAAGAGTGTGTCATAAAGGAAGAGTGTGTCATAAAGGAAGAGTGCATCATAAAGGAAGAGTGTATCATAAAGGAAGAGTGTGTCATAAAGGAAGAGTGTATCATAAAGAAAGAGTGTGTCATAAAGGAAGAGTGTATCATAAAGGAAGACTGTGTCATAAAGGAAGAGTGTGTCATAACGGAAGAGTGTGTCATAAAGGAAGAGTGTGTCATAAAGGAAGAGTGTATCATAAAGGAAGAGTGTATCATAAAGGAAGAGTGTGTCATAAAGGAAGAGTGTATCATAAAGGAAGAGTGTATCATAAAGGAAGAGTGTGTCATAAGGGAAGAGTGTATCATAAAGAAAGAGTGTATCATAAAGGAAGAGTGTGTCATAAAGGAAGAGTGTATCATAAAGGAAGAGTGTATCATAAAGAAAGAGTGTATCATAAAGGAAGAGTGTGTCATAAAGGAAGAGTGTATCATAAAGGAAGAGTGTATCATAAACAAAAAGTGTATCATAAAGGAAGAGTGTATCATAAGGGAAGAGTGTATCATAAACAAAGAGTGTATCATAAAGAAAGAGTGTTTTGTAAAGGAAGAGTGTATCATAAGGGAAGAGTGTATCATAAAGAAAGTGTGTATCATAAAGAAAGAGCGGGAGGTTATTCAGTGAAAATTTGCCGAGTTGAAGGAAGAGTGTATCAAAAGTAAAAATAAAGGGTTTATTAAAAACAATGAAGGTTTTACACAGAAGAGAGATGCAAGTGATAAGCAAACAAAACATTTTGTTTTTCAAGAAAAGCTGATTTGCTAACGCACGCACCTGTTACTTATGCGTTAATTTCGTGCATTTACACACTCACATTTACACACTCACATTTACACACTCACATTTACACACTCACATTTACACACTCACATTTACACACTCACATTTACACACTCACATTTACACACTCACATTTACACACTCACATTTACACACTCACATTTACACACTCACATTTACACACTCACATTTACACACTCACATTTACACACTCACATTTACACACTCACATTTACACACTCACATTTACACACTCACATTTACACATGGAACAAAACGAATAAATCTCTTTAAATCCTGTAAACGCTTTATCAAGTCAAAAATACATGGCAGAAATTGAGGTCTTGAATGTTAAGTAAATGGATATCACGGAAGTAACAGAGAGAGAGAGAGAGAGAGAGATTGACATGTACAGATGAAACAACGGTTTAATTTAAACGATTATGAGAAACATATATGGGGTCAATTTTTTATTAATTATTTCACTCTAATAACATTATTTTTTTCTTCATCAGGCGTTATGTAACTTCTCTTCATCAGGCTTTATGTAACTTCTCTTCATCAGGCTTATTGTACCTTCTCTTCATCAGGCTTCTTGTACCTTCTCTTCATCAGGCATCATGTAACTTCTGTAACTGTAATGAATGTTTAAATATGTGGGCTTCAGCTAAGACTGGACGCCTACTCTACAGATATCAAACAAAACCAGACCCCCTCGACCCTGTGCGGGAGCTGAAGGAAGGGATCAAAGCCTGATATTCCAGATGATAACAGGCCATGCTCCTACCAATCAACACCTGAGCAGAATAAAAACACAACATGATCCAATCTGCAGACACTGCCGCCAACAATCTGAGACAGTAGATCACCTGCTACTACACTGTCCCCATTTACAAAACCGACGGAGCATGTTACTCCCACTACTTCCATCCATCAATAGCACACTGTACTCTGCAGCTGTACAACTGAGAAGGACCTGCGCCTTCATGCGAGAGGCATTAAGCTGTAAAGAGCTCATATCTCACGGCTAACAAGGGGATTAAGTCAAGTCAAGTCATCAGGCTTCTTGTGACTTCTCTTCACCAGGCTTCAAGTAATTTCTCTTCACCAGGCTTCTTATAACTTCTCTTCATCAGGCTTCTTATAACTTCTCTTCATCAGGCTTCTTATAACTTCTCTTCATCAGGCTTCTTGTGACTTCTCTTCATCAGGCTTCTTATAACTTCTCTTCATCAGGCTTCTTGTGACTTCTCTTCATCGCACATCATCTCATTTCATCACCTGCCTGTCACGTCATCACCGTGCTTGTTACTTTATCACATGACTGTCACGTAATCACTCATCCTGTCACGTCATCACCCTGCCTGTCACTTCGTCACCCATCCGGTCACTTCATCACCCAACCTGTCATTTCATCATCTACCCTCTCACATCATCACTCATCTTTTCACATCCTCACATACCCTCTCACATCATCACATACCCTCTCAAATCATCACCCATCCTCTCACATCATCACCCATCCTCTCACATCATCACATACCCTCTCACATCATCACATACCCTCTCACATCATCACATACCCTCTCACATCATCACCCATCCTCTCACATCATCACCCATCCTCTCACATCATCACTCATCCTCTCACATCATCACCCACCCTCTCACATCATCACCAATCCTCTCACATCATCACCATCCTCTCACATCATCACCCATCCTCTCACATCATCACCCATCCTCTCACATCATCACCCACCCTCTCACATCATCACCCATCCTCTCACATCATCACCCACCCTCTCACATCATCACTCATCCTCTCACATCATCACCCACCCTCTCACATCATCACCAATCCTCTCACATCATCACCCACCCTCTCACATCATCACCCATCCTCTCACATCATCACCCACCCTCTCACATCATCACCCATCCTCTCACATCATCACCCACCCTCTCACATCATCACCCACCCTCTCACATCATCACCCACCCTCTCACATCATCACCCACCCTCTCACATCATCACCCATCCTCTCACATCATCACTCATCCTCTGCTGCTCACAGATGTAGCTCTTTTTGTTCATCAGTTTGGCTGATTTTTGTTTATAAACTTGGTGGATTTTATTTATAAATTTGGCCGATTTTTAAAACAAACCTGTCTGATTTTGTTCATAATTTGGCTTATTTTGTTTGTAAACATGGTTGATTTTATTTATTAATTTGGCTGATTTTGTTTTGAAACTTTGTTGAGTTTGTTCACAGCTTAACTAAACTTATGGACTCCCTTGACATTGATGGGTCAAGCTTTTGGTGCCTAGATATTCTCCCTCCAAGGCCTCCACACCGCGGCACAACCTGTCCCAGGTATTGTATCGGAAGACTGCCCAGACACGTGGTTCAATTCCAGTCTTTGTATTGGCTGCTCATTGTTCGTTATGACGTCAGCATTTATATCGGGGACTCCACGATTTCCTCTGCAGCATGAACCACTCATTGACTGTCCTTCTGGTCCTACATCGTCTCCTCTACGTGCCCTACTAATTATGAAGGAATTATTATTGATGTCTACTTTAGCAGCTGCTGTTTGACACTCGCAATTTGGCGAGCAGTCTCTTCGACTCAAGTCTAGTACGCGACCATATTTATGCATACAATGAAACACATGTTCATCACTTGAAGTGGGATTCCCCATTAAATCGGAAACACTCCGTGACCTTTCTATTTCTGATCGACACATGAGATCACTTGTTGGGGATACCCCAATGTGCTGTTTTCTCTCAGTTAAGGGGTCGTAACTCGGTATTCCTTCAGTGCTTGCTTCAACAACGGAGTTCACTCCCTGTAATCGAGTCGCTAAGACGCAGTTAACGGAAGACGGTGAACTGCGAGCCTCATGTCCACTGTTCATCTTGTGACACATTTGGTCACTACGCTCATTGTGTACCTGATGGCACTGCCCTAGCGACTCTCTCCAATGCTCTGTCGGGCAGGGACTGTGGCTGACTTTATGGTCGCTAAATTTACGACTAGCATTGTTGTACGATGCAGCCTGTAGAATATGATGATCCATGTTCTTCTTGTTTGTACAATAATGACTAGTGCCATCTAGAACATTTGGCGATGGACATTCTAAGATATCTGGAACATTGGGCGAAGGATGATTAAGGATATCTGGAACATTTGTAAATACTTGGCGTGGAAGGTCTAAAATACCTGGAGATATTTCCCGGGAGTTATCAAGAAATGTTGAAGGCTGGCCAGTGATGTGTGGATTGTGTGGCAATTTTTGAACATTGATATCTGGGACGTTGAACGATGTTTGTCTGTGGATATCCGGAGCTTTCAACGGTGTTTGTCTGTGGATATCCGGAGCTTTCAACGGTGTTTGTCTGTGGAAATCTTGAGCATTTGGCGACAGTTCATCGTAGATAATTGGAACATTTGATGATATTTTGCAGTGGATATCTGGAACATTTGACGACGATTGATTTTGGATATCTGGAACATTTGACGACGATTGATTTTGGATATCTGGAACATTTGACGACGATTGATTTTGGATATCTGGAACATTTGACGACGATTGATTAGGGAGATTCGGACAAAACTGGTCATCTGGTGACAGGAAATGAGACTGACCTCCGCATTCTGCTGAACCGGAAACCTTGTTATAACTTGACCCTGAAACAAGGGGAAGCAATTCGGTGAAACCCTGGTTGGAGTGTTACTCGTGGTTTGTTGCTGTGGAACACTTCCTTGCCATGGAAGAGTAGAACTAGAACATTCTCTGTTCATCATTTCCGGGAACTCGCTGTTGATCGTGAAAGCAGCCGGACTATTTGTTGGCTTTAACAGGACGGGCGTAGGGATAAGTGTGAATGTGTTCTGTATAGCGGGGAATGTTGGGTAGGGAACTATATTTTGTGGAAGAGATTGGGAAAATGTTGTGCTTCGGTCCACTAAAATAAGAATACTCCCAGGGCAGGTAAAGATCACTGACCTCCCAGCATGGTTGGTGGGTGTAGTAGGTAGAGTTGCTGTGACGGTGTTAACTGTGAGGGTATCTTGAAGAGGACTGAATTCTTCTGGAGGACTCAAGCGATTGGTAGCAACTTGTTCTCCTGGTGATTCTGTGACGCGTGGATCCAAAGTAGTCGATGTTTTCTCATTCCAGCATACATTGTTGTCATGGTAACCGTGTGCATCGTTTTCCTGGAAACCGCGTGTGTGTTCGTGAAAAGCTGTTGTTGAATTACACAAGTCCGGTGACGATGTCTGACCTCCAGGCGGTGTTGACAGATTGACTGACATATCGTTACGGTCTGATCCAATAGAAGGAGAGCATGTCAACTCTGTTGAAGACACAGCTTCAACCTGTGACTGGTCTCTGCATTCGCTAACCTCAATCTCTGGGAAACCACCACCTTTCTGGGTGGACAGATTAGGTTCATTTCCATGATCTAACTTTAGCTTCTTATGAGAAGCTGAACTGTCATGAAGGGCCCCTTGCGTCGATGTGACAGAGCTTCCGGCAGTGCGTTTGCTCAAGTCTTCTCTTGTTGCAGGATTCCGCAGCATCTTCCTGCAATGATTGGTTAGGTTCTGCATGACGTCGATATCTGCCATGTCCTGCTGGGATGTCATGAACTGTAATATTTCATGAACACACTTCTCTACCCCTAGCTCGTAAGCAGTTTGCAAAAACGAGGACGATGAAGCTGAAAATGAAAAGAGATGAAATAGAGGAAGGGAAATAACATAAGACATTCAAAGTACATATTTAACATTGTCCTTCCATCTATTTCATCTTCTATCTCGTGTCTGTTGGTACATGTTGACAAGCTACTATATGTTTATTGCTTTCAATAACAACATTCTGACACACAATGAGCTGTTCGTGTGGTCAGTACTCGTATATGAGGGGGTAAAGACAACCTTCTGACACATGATGAGCTAGTCACATGATTAGTACTTGTATATGAGGAGGTAATGACAACATTCTGACACATGATGAGCTGGTCACATGGTTAGTACTTGTATATGAGGAGGTAATGACAACATTCTGACACATGATGAGCTAGTCACATGATTAGTACTTGTATATGAGGGGTAAAGACAACATTCTGACACATGATGAGCTGGTCACATGGTTAGTACTTGTATATGAGGAGGTAATGACAACATTCTGACACATGATGAGCTAGTCACATGATTAGTACTTGTATATGAGGGGTAAAGACAACATTCTGACACATGATGAGCTAGTCACATGGTTAGTACTTGTATATGAGGGGTAAAGACAACATTCTGACACATGATGAGCTAGTCACATGGTCAGTACTTGTACATACGTTTGTCCTTATTTCCCCCCCCCCCCCAACTTGCGCCGTGGCTGACACACTTCGGCAGTCTAGATCTTGGTTTGATGTAGGTATATTCTGTTCGCCTCTGCTGCTGTTATGTTTCCTAGCGTTTCTAATATTCTATCGATCCATCTTTTTCGTGGTCGACCCTTGGGTCTGGTATTCTCGCAACGTTTATTGAAGGCTCGTTGTGTTGTGTTTTGATCACTCTGTCGTGTCACGTGGCCAAATCATTTTATCTGTTGTTTCTCTATATATTCTATGGCAGGGGCTATTCCTATCTATTTTTCTCAGTTCTTCATTTCTGATATTATCTCTCAGACTGTTTCCTGTCATTCGTCTAACACATTTCATCTCTGTAGAGGTTATTTTTCTTATTGTTCTTGCATCTAGGGTCCAGGACTGGCATTGTTAGCACAACGTTGGGATGAAGATTGTATTGTATAGTGCTCGTTTTGCCTCCAGAGTTATTTCCTTGTTGGACAATAGTGGCGATAACTGTCCGATGATTTGACAAGCTTTGTTGCATCTTGATTCTATCTCTGCTGTTTGTGAATTATCGTTTGTCACTAAACTTCCGAGGTATTTGAATTCCTCTACTTGTTTTAGTTGTCTGCCTTCTATAGTTATGTTGATGTTTTGTTTATCTGTGTCGACAGTCATAACTTCTGTTTTGTTGATGTTGATTTTCATGCTGTAATTTGTGCCCGGGCTGTTGGGTTTATTTAAGTGTTCTTGTAGGTCTTCTATTTATCCATGTATTAGTGCCTGGTCGTCTGCAAATAAAAGCTCGTTGATCTCCTCTGTCTCTGGTGGGATGGCTAGCTTGCATATATAATCCATGTATGTAATAAACAGTTTAAAAAAAAGGGGGGGAGGGGTAGCACGCACCTCTGTCTTACACCTGATCTAACTTCGAAGTGGTCTGTGTAACCTGCTGCTGTTCTGACTGTGCAGCTGCTGTTGATGTAGAGACTTTTAATAAGGTTGGTTAGATGTTGGCTTACTCCGTATGTTGTTAGTATCTCCCACAGTTGTTCTCTGTTAGATGTTGACTTACTCCGTATGTTGTTAGTATCTCCCACAGTTGTTCTCTGTTAGATGTTGACTTACTCCGTATGTTGTTAGTATCTCCCACAGTTGTTCTCTGTTAGATGTTGGCTTACTCCGTATGTTGTTAGTATCTCCCACAGTTGTTCTCTGTTAGATGTTGGCTTACTCCGTATGTTGTTAGTATCTCCCACAGTTGTTCTCTGTTAGATGTTGGCTTACTCCGTATGTTGTTAGTATCTCCCACAGTTGTTCTCTGTTTACTCTGTCGAATGCTTTTTTCTGGTCGATGGAAGCTATGCTCAGTGTAATAATACCTCTAAGTAAAATTTTTCTCAAAACATAATGGTGGTCGGACACAGTTCCTTCCATCAGACATTCATGACCTTCTTCTTGGCAATCACCCGTTAAGCGTGAATGTCTTGTGTCGCTAGTTTACGACAACGCCGCGACATTTGCGTTTTTCGGCCCGGCACATCCGTGCTTGGTATGGATCTATCTATCTATCTTTCGTTCGCCTGAAGTATTGTCTATATCTGCAATGTCGTTTCCTGTATAAATGTTACTGTCTTTTGTAATTCTTGCAGTGGCCCATATAGTTTTGTCTGTAGTGTTGTATCTATGGGCCAATGGATTTTCCCCAGTCTACTATATTCAGTGCAGTCTTGAAGTATGTGTTCAGCAGTCTGGGGCGCCTGTCCACATGTACAAGTAGTTGAGGTGCCGATCTTGAATTTTGTATACATGTGACTATGGAGTCGATTGTGTCCTGTTCTGAGACGTATAATGATAACTTGTTCATATCTATTCATATTATAAAAGGCATCCTGATTTGGGGCTTGTGGTCCTCTGATTGATTTGATTATCTGTTTCTTATGATGGTATGTAACAGGTGTATCTAGTTGTGTGCCTGTTGAACCTTCCTTTGCCAACTGATCTGCTTTCTCATTTCCTGGTATTCCACAGTGAGATGGGATCCACTGCAGGGCAACCCTGTGGTGCTTGCAGAGTTCAGTCAATAAGGTCTGCAGATGTGGTAATTTTCTGGATTGTAGTGCCTGGAGTACTGATCTTGCATCTGTCAAAAACACTACAGGCTGCGGGCTAAGATTAATGTTCAGCAGTTTTTCTATTGCTAACTTTATTGCTTGTATTTCTGCATCATAATTGTGACAATATTTCCCTGTTGCTATTTTATTCATATCCCTAGTGTTATTTGGGTATTCTATATATGCACCTGCTCCCCCATTTTTTACTGCATTCTGTGCTGATCCATCTGTATACACACGAATCCATAGGTCTTGTGGGTATTCTTCATCCAGGAAACTGAGAGTTATTGTTTTTCGCTGTAGACTATTCTGTTCCTCTTTATCAACTATTCCTTTCACTTCTGTCCGTATTTGAACTGATAATCCAGATTCCTCTGTCCAGGGAGTCTGTTCTGGTATGGGCAGTAGGGGGTTAACAGCTCTTGGCATGTCTGGTGTTTGTCTACTAATACGCTTGGCTTGGTGGATAAACTGCTTCTCTTAAGTCGTCCCAATGCAAGATTTTGGAATCGGTCCTTCATTGGATGTCTCGGCATGCAAGCAATTTTTCTGCCTGTATCAGCACCTTTGTGTCCCTCCGTTCTCTCAGTGCTGGTATCCTCCACAATTTCTCCATCTCTAATATTGGTGTTGATTTCATTGCTCCTGTGATGACCCTAAGTGCCTGGTTTTGTACTTTATCCAGTTCTTGAAGTGTGGTGTTTGATGCTGAACACCATGCAGATGATCCATATTCTAAATGTGGGCGTATACTCTGTTGGTAAACTTTACTGAGTATTTTCCCACTCGCACCCCACGTAGTTCCACACAGCTTTCTTAGAATAGCCAATTTTCTCCTTGCTTTTTGGGTTGCCTTATTTATCTGCTGTTTCCAAGATAGTTTGTTATCAAATGTAACTCCGAGATACGTAGCCTGTATGTCTTCTTTCACAGGCTCATTGTTTATATAGATGGCTCCTGCTTTTTGTTTTGGGGAAAGAGTGAAAAGTGTAGTACTGCATTTGTCTGTATTGATGCTGATACACCATCTATTTGTCCATGAATTCAGTGCATTCATAGCTCTTTGTAACAATTTGGAGGCCACTGTTGCATACTCCTCTGTGCACCACATTACCAAGTCATCTGCATACATTGCCACTTTGATACCATGTGGTAGTTCAGTAACTAGGTCATTGATGTAGATCAGAAAAAGTGTTGGAGATAGTACCCCTCCCTGTGGAACGCCCTGGCGCAGTAAGACCTTCTTACTCTTAAGACCATCCAGTTGCACTCTGGCTCTCCTGTTATGCAGGTATGCTTTGACCTTGGTATGGATGAGAAGATTGCCTTAATTTCTGCCTGGACAGCAAACAGTTTGGCCTACTCTTTCCATTCTTAACTGACGAGTTCTTTAACGTGCGCGACAGCACACGGGACCTCCTAAGTTTTTCCTAAGGGGGTGGGTGGGGGCTAGACATCTCCAAGAGACCAGGGGAGGGTAAAACAACGAGGAAACCACGAGTTCGATTTTTGACAAATTGGTATTGATCACGTGACCTTCCTTTCCAGAGGCCTACGTCTTAGCTCTGGACCACCCAGTCACACAACATTAATGATGAGATGAATGCAGGTCCTCCCCACCCACATTAATGATGAGATAAATGCAGGTCCACCCCACCCACATTAATGATGAGATGAATGCAGGTCCTCCCCACCCACATTAATGATGAGATGAATGCAGGTCCACCCCACCCACATTAATGATGAGATAAATGCAGGTCCACCCCACCCACATTAATGATGAGATGAATGCAGGTCCTCACCACCCACATTAATGATGAGATAAATGCAGTCCCTCCACAACACATTAATGATGAGATAAATGCAGGTCCTCCCCATCCACATTAATGATGCGATAAATGCAGTCCCTCCACAACACATTAATGATGAGATAAATGCAGTCCCTCCACAACACATTAATGATGCGATAAATGCAGTCCCTCCACAACACATTAATGATGAGATAAATGCAGTCCCTCCACAACACATTAATGATGAGATGAACACAATTTCTTGCATGACACAGCGGTGACCAAACACCAAACAGACCCACTTACCTTCTTCGTTGGATCGTCTGATGTAATCGACTGTCATTTCCAAGATGTCTGCCTTTTCAAGTCTGTTACCGCGGGTTTTCTGTCGATCAAGCAACATTGTTGGTTAATTATCAGCTCAACGTAATTTTTTTTAAAGAGACATTCATTCTACACCTACTTACCTACCTACCTACCTACCTACCTACCTACCTACCTACCTACCTACCTACCTACCTACCTACCTACCTACCTACCTACCTACCTACCTACCTACCTACCTACCTACCTACCTATCTACCTACCTAAATACCTGTATCCCAACCTACCTACCTCCTACGTATCATCATACATACCTACATACATACCTACAAACATACCTACATACATACCTACATACATACCTACATACATACCTACATACATACCTACATACATACCTACATACCTACATACATACATACCTACATACCTACATACATACCTACATACATACCTACATACATACATACCTACATACATACCTACATACATACCTACATACCTACATACATACATACATACCGACATACATACATACCTACATAAATACCAACACACATACATGCCTATATACCTAAGTACCCACCCACTTAACTACTTAGTAACCATTCTATCTACCAACCAATCTACCTACTTATCTAGCTAGCTACCTACCAATCTACCTACTTATCTAGCTAGCTACCTACCAATCTACCTACTTATCTAGCTAGCTACCTACCAATCTACCAACTTATCTAGCTAGCTACCTACCAATCTACCTACTTATCTAGCTAGCTACCTACCAATCTACCTACTTATCTAGCTAGCTACCTACCAATCTACCTACTAATCTAGCTAGCTACCTACCAATCTACCTACTTATCTAGCTAGCTACCTACCAATCTACCTACTTATCTAGCTAGCTACCTACCAATCTACCTACTAATCTAGCTATCCACCAACCAATGTACCTATCTACCTACTAATCTGCCTACCGACCAACTACCCAGACTGCCTACCTAATTATCATCAAATCTGCCTATCTACCAACCACCCTATCTTTCTATCTATCTATCTATCTATCTATCTATCTATCTATCTATCTATCTATCTATCTATCTATCTATCTATCTATCTATCTATCTATCTATCTATCTATCTATCTATCTATCTATCTATCTATCTATCTATCTATCTATCTATCTATCTATCTATCTATCTATCTATCTATCTATCTATCTATCTATCTATCTATCTATCTATCTATCTGTCTATTTATCTATCTACCTATCTATCTGTCTGTCTGTGTGTGTGTGTCTGTGTGTGTATGTGTCTGTGTGTGTCTACGTGTGTGTGTCTGCGTGTGTGTGTCTGTGCGTGCATGAGCGTGTGCGTGCGCGCGCGCGTGCGCGTGGGTGTTTGTATATATGTATGCATGTATCGGTGTGTGTCTGTGTGTATGTATGTATGTATGTATGTATACATGTATGTATGTATGTATGTATGTATGCTTTCTGTCTCTCTATCTGTCCAGTCTCTATGTCTATCTGCAGTCTGATCTCTAAATGTTAATTATATCTTTCTCTGCTGGCATCTGTTGCTAATCTCCGTGCGTGCCATCTCCCTGCACAATCCACACATATATTCAACTACAAGTGTGTTTAACATAGGTATGTGTGTCTTTATGGCAACTACCCCTGTTTATTCCCCAGTGTTCCGCGCATCAGACTACCTGTCAACCGTCTGCCTATTTGTCTATCATTTTAACCATTCTCTGGCTCAACAGGGAGTAATTGCGTGATCATTATCGTGTGCCATACCGGTTGGCGTAGGTGAGCATGTCCTTTCACAATCTTCTATCCACAGTGCACCGTATCAATTCTGTTGTTGACTGTTTTCTATGCCATGACACCAAGCTATCCTGTATTTTCTCTCTTTGTCGTCCACGATCTCTTTTTCCTTTTATTTTACCAGTTGTAACCAAGTATTTCAACTTTCCGCTTCTCTTGTGGTGTGCCCGAAAAATGTTGATTGTTTCTTTGTGATGTTTCTTAAGAGTTCCGTTTTTTTGTGTTGGCCTCTTTTGAGTATTTCCCCATTCGTCTAATATAACAGACGTAATTGCGTCTAGCAAACACCGTCGTAATTTTGTCTAACAACAAAGTGCGTGATTGGGCGTAACAACAACAGAAGCTGTTGCGTCTAATAACAACGGACGTCATGGCGTCTAATAACGACAGGCGTAATTGCGTCTGACAACGACGGGCCTGGATATTAAGGAACACGACGGGGCACATACAGTGCCGCCATCTTCAGACTCGTGACATGGCCTGTCATTTAGACGGACAGCAGAGTGAGGTCGACGACAAGTGCAACTCTTCCTCAATTTCACTCAATATAAAACGCTCTTTCACATATTCACTCACTCGCCCTCATAACTTCGTCTGGTCCTTTATTATCTGTCAATCATCTTTATTTGTTTATTTTAATGCCATCCGTTTGCATCTTTATTTGTGTGCATTCCATTTGTCATCTTTATTTATCAGTCATCTATTTGTCATCTTTATTTATCAGTCATCTATTTGCCATCTTTATTTATCAGTCATCTATTTGTCATCTTTATTTATCAGTCATCTATTTGCCATATTTATTTGTCTGTCATCTCTATTTGTCATCTTTATTTATTTATCTAACGCATGTACGTTTATCTTAGTTTTTGTCCATCACTCGCATTTCTTTTTCTCTGTCTGAATTCAATCAGCCTAGTCTGCCTAGCGTTCTAACTTCCCAAACGTCTTTCTCCGTAACTGTTCTGAATTGTCTGGTTTTCTCTATTTACATTTTATTTCTAGCAATCATTTAACCAATGTTTCTGTCCATCTCCTATGTGTCTCTATGTGTGCTACTTGTATGTCATCCCGCCTGTATGTCATCCCGCCTGTATGTCATCCCGCCTGAATTTCATCCTGCCTGTATGTCATCCTGCCTGCATGTCATCCCGCATGTATGCCATCCTGCCTGTATGTCATCCTGCCTGTATGTCATCCCGCCTGTATGTCATCCCGCCTGTATGCCATCCCGCCTGCATTTCATCCCGCCTGCATGCCATCCCGCCTGCATGTCATCCCGCCTGCATGTCATCCCGCCTGTATGTCATCCTGCCTGCATGTCATCCCGCCTGTATGTCATCCCGCCTATATGTCATCCCGCCTGCATGTCATCCCGCCTGCATGCCATACCGCCTGTATGTCATCCCGCCTGTATGTCATCCCGCCTGTATGTCATCCCGCCTGTATGTCATTCTGCCTGTATGTCATCCCGCCTGCATGTTATCCCGCCTGTATGTCATCCCGCCTGCATGTCATCCTGCCTGCATGTCATCCTGCCTGTATGTCATCTTGCCTGTATGTCATCTCGCCTGTATATAATCGCGCCTTCATATAATCCCGCCTGCATGTCATCCCGCCTGCATATCATCTGCTTGTATGTCATCCCGCCTGCATGTCATCCCGCCTGTATGTCATAACGCCTGCATGTAATCCCACCTGTATGTCATCCTGTCTGCATGTCATCCTGCCTGCATGTCATCCTGCCTGCATGTCATCCTGCCTGCATGTCATCCTGCCTGCATGTCATCCTGCCTGCATGTCATCCCGCCTGTATGTCATCCCGCCTGTATGTCATCCTGTCCCTATGTCTTCTCGCCTGTATGTCATTCTGCCCGTATGTCATGCCGCATGTATGTCATCCCGCCTGTATGTCATCACGTCTGCATGTCATCCCATCTGTATGTCATCACGCCTGCATGTCATCCTGCCTGTATGCCATCCCTCCTGTATGTCTCATTAACGAGAGCACCCTCCAACCTACACCCTCGCCTAGTTTGTATAAATTGTAATCGGACGTCAGGATTTCGCCATGTCTTATTTATAGGACTCGTCCTGGACCGGTCCAGCATTTACTTTATTTATAAAGTATTTAACATATGCACTTTATTATAGTGGTCTATTTTTTTGTGTGGAAAATCATTTTTACAACAAAATATTCTCTCTCTCTCTCTCTCTCTCTCTCTCTCTCTCTCTCTCTCTCTCTCTCTCTCTCTCTCTCTCTCGCTTTAACAACTTGCTTGTACATTCATCTTTATGGTTGTCTTTCTACTCACTTGTATACCTCAGTGTTTGTCTATCCGTCCGTTCAGCTTCTGTCTCAGACTGTCTAACCGAGGAGACGCCGAGTTCCCACAGTGACACGCGACAACGGGAAAACTCAATTACTTTGACAAATTTGCCGAGGGCTTTACATGGCTCACGTATAACCACAGACCTTTCGGTCCAGAAAGATTGCGGTCCTCTGGCCTGTCCTTAAGTCCTATAATCTACAGCGAAGAGCGCAAAACCGGTTAATGCGTCCTTGTCTGTCAGGTAGATAAAAACGCCCACCTGTAATGCACTCTGGCGTGACATCATTTCCGCTGAATAACCGAAACACAAGCTCGGTACAGCGACTAGTGACAAGCTCCGCGAAGACAGTGATGAGCTCCGCGAAGACAGATATCCTAGCCTGGTGATAACAAAATTGATACCGCCATTATTCTATCCCGGTAATAGTGATAGGACCCAGCGGAGTGGACACATGCAAATCAGATCATTTAATTTTCTGGTACAGCAATCTTCACGTTGTACAAGAGTGTACCAGGATTGGGAGATTTTGGAAAGGGAGAAGGTGGGTTTGTAGTACGCCAGATCGCCCTTAGAGACCACAGAGCGACAGAACTAAGACTGTCTCCAATTTCTGCTGGGAAGGTAAAAGGAAACTTACGATGATAATAATAACAATAACAATAATATGAAATATTCTAGTTTAAGCATATAAATTATTTCAGCGAAACGAGTAAGTTCCCCTTAGTCACAACAAAACAACAGCGGTTCTCAAACACTAACAATTATGTTAGGATTTGTGTTTATGGTTATAACTTGATAGTTATCACTTGATGTTTATGACTTGATAGTTATCACTTGATGGTTATGACTTGATAGTTATCACTTGATGGTTATGACTTGACAGTTATCACTTGATGTTTATAACTTGATAGTTATCACTTGATGGTTATGACTTGACAGATATCACTTGATGTTTATAACTTGATAGTTATCACTTGATGTTTATAACTTGATAGTTATCACTTGATGTTTATAACTTGATAGTTATCACTTGATAGTTATGGCTTGAAAGTTATCACTTGATGTTTATGACTTGATAGTTATCACTTGATGTTTATAACTTGATAGTTATCCCTTGATGTTTATGACTTGATAGTTATCCCTTTATGTTTATGACTTGATAGTTATCACTTGATGTTTATGACTTGATAGTTATGACTTGATGGTTTCTCTTTTCTCTACAACTAGGAATAGTGACAGATTAGACAACCACCGAATAAAGTGTAATTTTATTCAAGAGGATGTTAGTCTTCCGAGATTAAATAATTTATCATCATTATCATCATTACAATAATTATCATCATTATCATGATTACTATCATTTGGTTATTTGGTTATGGAAGGCCCCGGTATCACTGCAAACGAATTAAATCCATAATTGCTCAACCGCCCGTGCCAGTGAAATAATCCGAATTAATATCTCATCTCCCAAACAAAGAAAGGTAACTGTAGTCCCCATCGTAGCAGTCCCAGCACACGCCAAAAGACATAAGGCGAAACCGCGCAAAAAAGTGAACAGTCAACTGTCCCCGGTCATACGATATCGTCATTTATCATAAACAATTGGATATCGAAACATGATCAAAACGGATGAGACACACAGCTCACGGTGTGCACAGAGCACTCAGTAGCTCCTGCAACAAGCCGGTGCTATCATTATCCTCATTATCATCATTATCATCATAACTATAATTATCATCATTATAATTATTATCATCATTACTATCATTATCATCATTATCACCAACATTACTATAATTGTTATAATTATAATCATTACTATCATTATTATCATTATCATCATAATTACTATCATTATCATCATCATTATCATCATTACTATAATTATTATAATTAACATCAATATATAATTATCATCATAATTATTATCATCATTATTAGCATCAAAACTATCATTATCATCATGACTATCATCATTATCATCGTCATTATAATCATTATTATCATAATTAATATCATTATCATCATGATTATCATCATGATTATCATCATTACCATAATTACTATCATCATTATCATCATTACTATCATCATTACTATCATCATTACTATCATCATTATCATCATCATCATCATTATCGTCATCATTATCGTCATCATTATCATAATCATCATTATTACCACCATTCTTGTTATCATTATCATCATTATTGTCATCATCATCGTCATCATTATTATTATCATTATCATCATCATTATCATTATTATCATCATTATTATTATCATCATTATCATCATCATTATCATCATCATTTTCATTATCATCATCATGAGCATCATCATCATTACCATCATCATCAGGATCATCATTATCAGCATCATTATCATCATCATCATCATCATTATCATCATCATTATTATCATCATTATCATCATCATTATCACCATCATTATCATTATCATCATCATTACCATCATCATTACCATCATCATCAAGATCATCATCATTATCATCATCATTACCATCATCATCATTATCATCATCATTATCATCATACGTTTCATGTTGCCCTCCTGGCAAGGCTTGAGAACACATTTTTCTTTCTCTTTTAGTCCCTAAGTACGATCATACGTGCGGCAAAGGCCCCTCCCCGAAAAATGGACTTTACCAAAGAATAATGAAATGATCAGAAGACAACAAACTCCAAATAAAGATGGGTACCATAAAACGAATAGACGGGAACAAGTTACCATTACACGCCTCAAACAGGACACAATCGACTCCATAGTCACATGTATACAAAATTCAAGATCGGCACATCAACTACTTGTACATGTGGACAGGCGCCCCAGACTGCTGAACACATACTTCAAGACTGCACTGAATATAGTAGACTGAGGAAAATCCATTGGCCCATAGATACAACACTACAGACAAAACTATATGGGCCACTGCACGAATTACAAAATACAGTAAAATTTAAACAGGAAATGACATTGCAGATATAGACAATACTTCAGGTGACGGACAGACGGACAGACGGAGAGATGGATAGATGGATAGGTAGATAGGTAGATAGGTAGGAAGGTAGGTAGGTATGTAGGTAGGTAGGTAGGTAGGAAGGTAGGCAGGCAGGCAGGCAGGCAGGCAGGCAGGCAGGCAGGTAGGCAGGCAGGCAGGTAGGTAGGTAGGTAGGTAGGTAGGTAGGTAGGTTAGGTAGGTAGGTAGGTAGGTAGGTAGGTAGGTAGGTAGGTAGGTAGGTAGGTAGGTAGGTAGGTAGGTAGATAGATAGATAGATAGATAGATAGATAGATAGATAGATAGATAGATAGATAGATAGATAGATAGATAGATAGATAGATAGATAGATAGATAGATAGATAGATAGATAGATAGATAGATAGATAGATAGATAGATAGATAGATAGATAGATAGATAGATAGATAGATAGATAGATAGATAGATAGATAGATAGATAGATAGATAGATAGATAGATAGATAGATAGATAGATAGATAGATAGATAGATAGATAGATAGATAGATAGAAGAAATATAATTATATAATTGTTCCTGCAAAAAAAAATGGTGTTGTTTAAAGTTAGCATGCAGGGCAAAGAAATAGTTATTGATATTTGACAAGTGACGAGAGAACGATAAATGACAGGAATATACTATATAACGCCCCCCCCCCCCCAATCAACCCTAAAAACTCCCCATTTCAACATGTAGATATTACACTTGTCAGATAGCCTTTGGTACCACATTTGTGCCCTCTCGTGTCTTCGTAACAGATGTTAGTGAACTCTCGTTGTTCTGTACATCTCACGTAACAGATGTTAGTGAACTCTCGTTGTTCTGTACATCTCACGTAACAGATGTTAGTGAACTCTCGTTGTTCTGTACATCTCACGTAACAGATGTTAGTGAACTCTCGTTGCTCTGTACATCTCACGTAACAGATGTTAGTGAACTCTCGTTGTTCTGTACATCTCACGTAACAGATGTTAGTGAACTCTCGTTGCTCTGTACATCTCACGTAACAGATGTTAGTGAAATCTCGTTGTTCTGTACATCTCACGTAACAGATGTTAGTGAACTCTCGTTGCTCTATTCTGTACATCTCACTTACCACCTGGACAAACATACGCACAACTCATCAGATAGCGACAGTTTAAACACCTGTACGACATGATACTCTCCCAAGTGTCCTCCTCTTTGGGAGAAATAATTTGTTTTAAGATTCTGCTCATTCAAAAAAGTATCCGCGCTGAATGTTTGCCAGTAGATTTTCCTGCAGGCTAGAAATCGCCCGTCGTAAGATCTGTTGACTTGTCAAATAATGTGACGTCATTTACTTCACGAGAGCAGCTCCTGACTATTTCACGCACTGAGCTCCCTTCTAATACTGGCCAAGCTAAAACACGAACACGCTGGCGAGGGCTAATCTTTCTTAGTTTACGGTTTCTGAACTCGACACGGGTAAGAGATGATACAGACTCGATACCCATTTTGGGAAAATGAATGTCGTGAGATTTACAAAGAAAGAAACAAAAATAGAAACCCACACATTTTTTATACTAACTACGAGATAAAAGGCGGGGCTTAAAAGGGAATGAAGTGCGATTAACGGCGTGTAGAAGCGCAGTACTAAGAAAGAGAATGAACAACGACGGCGGATCATTTCGAACAAAGAGGGAGAATTTTGAGTGTATCCATTACACTGGTAGTCACATTCTTCACTCAATAGAAGTACTTATTTGAGTTTATGTGGATCATCCTTACAAAAGGACATGAATGGACTTGGAATGGGTAGACCGAGGAGAAATCGTCTTTGCGATGTCAGTTTGTTGGAAAGATGCCCAGATGTTATCTCCTCGATGGAACGTGAAATAAGTGTCCGTCTTGTGAACTAGATTTTTATCCTCGGAACTATTCGTGTGAGTGTGACTATCGGTCAACATAACTGGTTGTGAGTGTGACTATCGGTCAACATAACTGGTTGTGGGTGTGACTATCGGTCAACATAACTGGTTGTGAGTGTGACTATCGGTCAACATAACTAGCTGTGAGTGTGACTATCGGTCAACATAACTGGCTGTGAGTGTGACTATCGGTCAACATAACTGGTTGTGAGTGTGACTATCGGTCAACATAACTGGTTGTGAGTGTGACTATCGGTCAACATAACTGGTTGTGAGTGTGACTATCGGTCAACATAACTGGTTGTGAGTGTGACTATCGGTCAACATAACTGGTTGTGAGTGTGACTATCGGTCAACATAACTGGTTGCGAGTGTAATTGTCAGATAAGATCTGTCAACCACAAACAGAACCAAACACAGTAACCTCACAAACAACACTCTACACCGTAAACTCATAAACAACACCCAAGGCCGTAACATCAAAAACAACACTTAAGACTGTAAACTCACAAACAATACCTAACACCATAAACTCATGAACACCCAACACCATAACCTCCCAAACACCCAACACCGTAACCTAAAAAACACCTAACACCATAACATTACAAACACCCAACACCATAACCTCACAAACACCCAACACCGTAACCTCACAAATACCCAATACAATAACCTCACAAACACCCAACACGTAACTTCACAAACACTCAACACGTAACCTCACAAACAACACCCAACACTGTAACCTAACAAACACTCAATAACATAACCTCACAAACACCCAACACCGTAACTTCAGAAACAATACCAAACACCGTAACCTCATAAACACCCAACATCGTAACTTCACAAACACCCAACACCGTAACCTCACAAACACTAAACACCATAACCTCATAAACACCCAAAACTGTAACATCAAAAACACCCAACACCGTAACCTCATCAACAAAACTTGACTCAACCAGATGTCCGTGACCCGCTGTAAAGATGACCATCGTGAGACTAACCTTCCTGACATCTTGTTTGAATTTTGTCTAGACGAGTTGCTTCCTTTCTCTCCCATCCACTAGATCCTGCTGCAGCCCTGTTACTAGGAAAGATAATAGCAATAGCGCCTATCATTAGGAGCAGAGAAGGAGTTCTACAAGGATTGTTTTTTTTACTAGCCCCGTTCTTCAGTTAGCGGAAGTTCTTATTTGAGTTGACACGGGTCACGGCAACAAAAAGGTCTAAATGGACTTGGTGTGTGAAGGTCATTCAATGTTTACATTAGCCACGTCGACAATACACTACGATATCTGTGTCTTTCATCCCAATACCTCCGACTTGCCAAGTGGCGTATAGGGAATATGGTGTTAGTGACCATATATTTTACAGACCTTCGGCACATGATTTTTGGGGTAATGTGGTCGGTATTACGCCCGTGCCGCTTCATTTTCCCTGAAAAAAATCAGGTACCCATTAAAGGCTGGGTGAACTCGGAAGTCGTCGGTCCAACTTTGTTCGGTTTTTTTTTTACTGCACTTGTCGTGTATTTTTGATCCCAACTCGGTGATTCGTCCTCCGTCTTAGTGTCCATTCAGTTGGCGATTATGAGTTCTGTCAATAATTGAGGCTAACTTTGTGTCAATAATTGAGGCTAACTTTGTGTCAATAATTGAGGCTAACTTTGTGTCAATAATTGAGGCTAACTTTGTGTCAATAATTGAGGCTAACTTTGTGTCAATAATTGAGGCTAACTTTGTGTCAATAACTGAGGCTAACTTTGTGTCAATAATTGAGGCTAACTTTGTGTCAATAATTGAGGCTAACTTTGTGTCAATAATTGAGGCTAACTTTGTGTCAATAATTGAGGCTAACTTTGTGTCAATAATTGAGGCTAACTTTGTGTCAATAATTGAGGCTAACTTTGTGTCAATAATTGAGGCTAACTTTGTGTCAATAATTGAGGCTAACTTTGTGTCAATAATTGACGCTAACTTTGTGTCAATAATTGAGGCTAACTTTCTATCCAAAAATACCGATCTTCGGCTTTGCAAGATTTGATCAACACATTTCCCCGGGGCAGCGACCATTTTGGCTGACCCTTTTTGGCTTTTAACTGCAAAGAGTTCTTTAATGTGCGCCATCGGGACTCCCTATTTTTCATAGTTATCCGAGAGGACAGAACATTGAATCTCACTGCCCAGAGACCAGGAGGCGGCAGAACATTGAATCTCACTGCCCAGAGACCAGGAGGCGGCAGAACATTGAATCTCACTGCCCAGAGATCAGGGGGGGGGGGCAGAACATTGAATCTCACTGCCCAGAGACCAGGAGAGGGCAGAACATTGAATCTCACTGCCCAGAGATCGGGGGGGGGGACAGAACATTGAATCTCACTGCCTAGAAACCAGGGGAGGGTACAGCCCTCAACATTACCACGGATCTGAGGTGATAGATTACCACAATCTATTTGGGTTGGGGGGGGGGGATATTGAAACCCTGGATCTATTTTCCAGAAGTCCACGTCTTATTCTCCAGACCACTCAGTCCACGGACTGACTAATTAGTGTGCTTCCAGCGTGATTAAGGAAACTTGTCCAGATGCAAACAGTCAGCTCTGAGTTGCTGGCCGCTTTAGCTAAGTGGCTTTGATTGGGGAGAATATATAAATGAATAAAGCAAGAGGAAAGTTTCATCCCATCACTGGACAGAGAATGTCGACGGCGATTCAATGGAAACACGGACTTTGATATAAGGCGAGCTAGCAATGATTACAGTGACGAACGAGGAAACTTCACTGATGGGTCTGTGCAACATGGACAGAGAATGTCGACGGCGATTCAATGGAAACACGGACTTTGATATAAGGCGAGCTAGCAATGATTACAGTGACGAGCGAGGAAACTTCACTGATGGGTCTGTGCAACATGGACAGAGAATGTCGACAGCGATTCAATGGAAACACGGACTTTGATATAAGGCGAGCTAGCAATGATTACAGTGACGAGCGAGGAAACTTCACTGATGGGTCTGTGCAACATGGACTGAAATGTGGATGCGGCTTCTCATAGGTAAATAAATTCTGCAACTCTATCTTCCTGACGTTCATTCAATGACTAAGGGAATAGCCATAGCTCTTCGCCATAATCATCATCATCATCATCATCATCATCTACCATACCGGTTGGCGTAGGCGATCATGTCCTTCCAGATTTCTCTATCCACAGTGCATCGTATCAATTCTGTTGTTAGCTGTTTTCCATGCCATGACATCAAGCAATCCAATCCAGTATCTTCTCTCCTTTGTGGCCAGTGATCTCTATTTCCCTGTATTTTTCCAGTTGTAACCAAGTACTCCAACTTTCCTCTTCTCATGGTGTGCCCGAAGTATGTCGATTATTTGCTTCTGACTTTTTTTTATGAGCTCCCTTTTTGTGTTGGCCTCTTTGAGAATTTCCTCGTTGGTCTTTTTAGCTGTCTAGGGAACTTTCAACATTCTATGAGAAATCCCATCTCTGTATTCTCTAATCGTCTTTTAATTTGTTTGTCTACTGTCCATGATTCACTTCTATCAGAATTGGCTCTATATAGCATATGTGAACTATTTTTCTCACTTCTGTAGACATAGATCTGTTTACACGTTTCTCATTTTCTGGAATGTAGTTTTGGCCTGAGCTATTTTTTTTCTGTTGTGTATTTTCGTCATCCGCCCTTAAAAGGGCGCTACTTTGACGTAAATTCGTCAAGAGCAAAACGGAGACATTTACACCCTCCGGGCCAGCACATTTGTCTCCGACATGACGTTTTTGAATACCGGGTCGCCTCCCCTCTCGATCCCTGCTCACTTGGGCTGACGTCACCGGTTAGTCTGTTACTAGAGGCTGCGTTAGAGGGTGGAAGTCTGCATGGTTCTGGTCCACCGATCCTGAGGGTAGGTGCCACTGTCAATTAGGTGCCGCTGTCAATTAGGTGCCGCTGTCAATTAGGTGCCGCTGTCAACTCTGTTACTCTCGGGCACCTTGACTCCCCCCCCTCCCCACCCACGCGAACTCTACATAAAAAAGTACTCTAACTTAAAAACAATGATGACGTAGAGAACACAGGTATAGATGGATGCGACACAGGACAGTATCGTAAAGTTCAGTTATCGTATATTGCAGTTATACTATATGGCCGTTATCGTATAGTGCAGTTATCCTATGTGGCCGTTATCGTATTGTGCAGTCATCGTATATGGCAGTTATCGTTTCTGTTTCTCTGCCTATGCTTCAATAAGTTCCATATTACTATGGAACATGTTCATAGAACCCTGTTGAGTTAATCACAATTTTTGTATGACATCCTTCACAGTTCACCTAGTTCATTAAAAAAAAAAATTCAATTCTCCAATTCACTTATTTTCGACTTCGTAACCGGCAATCCCGGAAGCAACCAGAATACGATACGAGGTGTGGAGTACGTTCATAACAATTTTTCTCTTCCTTGGTTTGCATTTATTTGGTTATATTTGCTGTCGTCTACGCGTTCCTTGCAGAGAGTATTTGGCCGCAACGTTAGGCTGTCTTTCGTCTAGTATTCTCATACTGTCACACTTTCTTTTTCTTCTGCTTTCGCCTGAGGAGTGCTCTCGTTCAACGTTGGGTCTAAAGTATGCGTTGAAAGGTTGTAGATGCGTCAGTTTAAGGTTGTAGATGCGTCAGTCTAAGGTTGTAGATGCATCGGTCTAAGGTTGAAGATGCGGCAGTCTAAGGTTGCAGTTGCGTCAGTCCACTGTTGTAGATGCGTCAGTCCAAGTTGAAGATGCGCCAGACTCAGGTTGGAGATGCGACACTCCAAGGTTGTAGATGCGTCAGTCCAAGGTTGTAGATGCGTCAGTCCAAGGTTGTAGATGCGTCAGTCCAAGGTTGTAGATGCGTCAGTCCAAGGTTGCAGATGTGTCAGTCCAGGGTTGTAGATGTGTCAGTCCAAGGTTGTAGATGTGTCAGTATAAGGCTGTAGATGCGTCAGTCCAAGGTTGTGGATGCGTCAGTCCAAGGTTGTAGATGTGTCAGTCCAAGGATGCAGATGTGTCAGTCCAAGGTTGTAGATGTGTCAGTCCAAGGTTGTAGATGTGTCAGTCTAAGGTTGTAGATGTGCCAATCTAAGGTTGCAGTTGCGTCAGTCCACTGTTGCAGATGCGTCAGTCCAAGTTTGAAGATGCGCCAGACTCAGGTTGGAGATGCGTCAGTCCAAGGTTGTAGATGCGTCAGTCCAAGGTTGCAGATGTGTCAGTATAAGGCTGTAGATGCGTCAGTCCAAGCTTGTGGATGCGTCAGTCCAAGGTTGTTGTCAGTATAAGGCTGTAGATGTGTCAGTCCAAGGTTGTAGATGTGTCAGTCTAATGTTGTTGATGTGTCAGTCTAAGGTTGTAGAAGTGTCAGTCTAAGGTTGTAGATGTGTCAGTCTAATGTTGTAGATGTGTCAGTCTAAGGTTGTAGAAGTGTCAGTCTAATGTTGTAGATGTATCAGTCTTAATTTGTAGATGTGTCAGTCTAAGGTTGTAGATGTGTCAGTCTAAGGTTGTAGATGTGTCAGTCTAAGGTTGTAGATGTGTCAGTATAAGGTTGTAGATGTGTAAGTTTAAGGTTGTAGAAGTGTCAGTCTAATGTTGTAGAAGTATCAGTCTTAATTGTAGATGTGTCAGTCTAAGGTTGTAGATGTGTCAGTCTAAGGTTGTAGATGTGTCAGTCCAGGGTTGTAGATGTGTCAGTATGAGATTGTAGATGTGTCAGTATATGGTTGTAGATGTGTCAGTTTAATGTTGTAGATGTGTCAGTCTAATGTTGAAGATGTGTCAGTATAAGGTTGTAGATGTGTCAGTCCAAGGTTGTAGATGTGTCAGTCCAAGGTTGCAGATGTGTCAGTTCAAGGTTGTAGATGTGTCAGTCTAAGGTTGTAGATGCGTCAGTCCAAGGTTGTAAATGCGTCAGTCCAAGGTTGCAGATGCGCAGTCCAAGGTTTTAGATGCGTCAGTCCAAGGTTGCAGATGCGTCAGTATAAGGCTGTAGATGCGTCAGTCCAAGGTTGTAGATGTGTCAGTCCAAGGTTGTTGATGTGTCAGTATAAGGCTGTAGTTAATCAGTCCAAGGTTGTAGATGCGTCAGTCCAAGGTTGTAGATGCGTCAGTCTAATGTTGAAGATGTGTCAGTCCAAGGTTGCAGATGCGCCAGTCCAAGGTTGTGGATGCGTCAGTCCAAGGTTGTAGATGCGACAGTCCAAGGTTGTAGATGCGTCAGTCCAAGGTTGTAGATGCGTCAGTCCAAGGTTGTAGATGCGTCAGTCCAAGGTTGTAGATGCGTCAGTCCAAGGTTGTAGATGTGTACGTCCAGGGTTGTAGATGCGTCAGTCCAAGGCTGTAGATGCGTCAGTCCAAGGTTGTAGATGCGTCAGTCCAAGGTTGTAGATGCGTCAGTCTAATGTTGAAAATGTGTCAGTCCAAGGTTGCAGATGCGTCAGTCCAAGGTTGTGGATGTGTCAGTCCAAGGTTGTAGATGCGTCAGTCCAAGGTTGTAGATGCGTCAGTCCAAGGTTGTAGATGCGTCAGTCCAAGGTTGTAGATGCGTCAGTCCAAGGTTGTAGATGTGTCAGTCCAAGGTTGTAGATGTGTTAGTCCAGGGTTGTAGATGCGTCAGTCCAAGGTTGTAGATGCGTCAGTCCAAGGTTGTAGATGCGTCAGTCCAAGGTTGTAGATGCGTCAGTCTAATGTTGAAGAAGTGTCAGTCCAAGGTTGCAGATGCGTCTGTCCAAGGTTGTGGATGCGTCAGTCCAAGGTTGTAGATGTGTCAGTCCAAGGTTGTAGATGTGTCAATCCAGGGTTGTAGATGCGTCAGTCCAAGGCTGTAGATGCGTCAGTCCAAGGTTGTAGGTGCGTCAGTCCAAGGTTGTAGATGCGTCAGTCCAAGGTTGTAGATGCGTCAGTCCAAGGTTGTAGATGCGTCAGTCCAAGGTTGTAGATGTGTCAGTCCAAGGTTGTAGATGTGTCAGTCCAGGGTTGCAGATGCGTCAGTCCAAGGTTGTAGATGCGTCAGTCCAAGGTTGTAGATGCGTCAGTCCAAGGTTGTAGATGCGTCAGTCCAAGGTTGTAGATGCGTCAGTCCAAGGTTGTAGATGCGGCAGTCCAAGGTTGTAGATGCGTCAGTCCAAGGTTGTAGATGCGTCAGTCCAAGGTTGTAGATGCGTCAGTCCAAGGTTGTAGATGCGTCAGTCCAAGGTTGTAGTTGTGTCAGTCCAAGGTTGTAGATGTGTTAGTCCAGGGTTGTAGATGCGTCAGTCCAAGGCTGTAGATGCGTCAGTCCAAGGTTGTAGATGCGTCAGTCCAAGGTTGTAGATGCGTCAGTCTAATGTTGAAGAAGTGTCAGTCCAAGGTTGCAGATGCGTCTGTCCAAGGTTGTGGATGCGTCAGTCCAAGGTTGTAGATGTGTCAGTCCAAGGTTGTAGATGTGTCAATCCAGGGTTGTAGATGCGTCAGTCCAAGGCTGTAGATGCGTCAGTCCAAGGTTGTAGATGCGTCAGTCCAAGGTTGTAGATGTGTCAGTCCAAGGTTGTTGATGTGTCAGTATAAGGCTGTAGTTAATCAGTCCAAGGTTGTAGATGCGTCAGTCCAAGGTTGTAGATGTGTCAGTCCAAGGTTGTAGATGTGTCAGTCCAGGGTTGCAGATGCGCAGTCCAAGGCTGTAGATGCGTCAGTCCAAGGTTGTAGATGCGTCAGTCCAAGGTTGTAGATGCGTCCGTCCAAGGTTGTAGATGCGTCAGTCCAAGGTTGTAGATGCGTCAGTCCAAGGTTGTAGATGCGTCAGTCCAAGGTTGTAGATGCGTCAGTCCAAGGTTGTAGATGCGTCAGTCTAATTTTGAAGATGTGTCAGTCCAAGGTTGCAGATGCGTCAGTCCAAGGTTGTGGATGCGTCAGTCCAACGTTGTTGATGTGTCAGTATAAGGCTGTAGTTAATCAGTCCAAGGTTGTAGATGCGTCAGTCCAAGGTTGTAGATGCGTCAGTCTAATGTTGAAGATGTGTCAGTCCAAGGTTGCAGATGCGTCAGTCCAAGGTTGTAGATGCGTCAGTCCAAGGTTGTAGATGCGTCAGTCCAAGGTTGTAGATGTGTCAGTCCAAGGTTGTAGATGTGTCAGTCCAGGGTTGTAGATGCGTCAGTCCAAGGCTGTAGATGCGTCAGTCCAAGGTTGTAGATGCGTCAGTCCAAGGTTGTAGATGCGTCAGTCTAATGTTGAAGATGTGTCAGTCCAAGGTTGCAGATGCGTCAGTCCAAGGTTGTGGATGCGTCAGTCCAAGGTTGTAGATGTGTCAGTCCAAGGTTGTAGATGTGTCAATCCAGGGTTGTAGATGCGTCAGTCCAAGGCTGTAGATGCGTCAGTCCAAGGTTGTAGATGCGTCAGTCCAAGGTTGTAGATGCGTCAGTCCAAGGTTGTAGATGCGTCAGTCCAAGGTTGTAGATGCGTCAGTCCAAGGTTGTAGATGCGTCAGTCCAAGGTTGTAGATGTGTCAGTCCAAGGTTGTAGATGTGTCAGTCCAGGGTTGCAGATGCGCAGTCCAAGGTTGTAGATGCGTCAGTCCAAGGTTGTAGATGCGTCAGTCCAAGGTTGTAGATGCGTCAGTCCAAGGTTGTAGATGCGTCAGTCCAAGGTTGTAGATGCGTCAGTCCAAGGTTGTAGATGCGTCAGTCCAAGGTTGTAGATGTGTCAGTCCAAGGTTGTAGATGTGTCAGTCCAGGGTTGTAGGTGCGTCAGTCCAAGGCTGTAGATGCGTCAGTCCAAGGTTGTAGATGCGTCAGTCCAAGGTTGTAGATGCGTCAGTCTAATGTTGAAGATGTGTCAGTCCAATGTTGCAGATGCGTCAGTCCAAGGTTGTGGATGCGTCAGTCCAAGGTTGTAGATGTGTCAGTCCAAGGTTGTAGATGTGTCAATCCAGGGTGGTAGATGCGTCAGTCCAAGGCTGTAGATGCGTCAGTCCAAGGTTGTAGATGCGTCAGTCCAAGGTTGTAGATGCGTCAGTCCAAGGTTGTAGATGCGTCAGTCCAAGGTTGTAGATGCGTCAGTCCAAGGTTGTGGATGTGTCAGTCCAGGGTTGCAGATGCGCAGTCCAAGGTTTTAGATGCGTCAGTCCAAGGTTGTAGATGCGTCAGTCCAAGGTTGTAGATGTGTCAGTCCAAGGTTGTAGATGTGTCAGTCCAGGGTTGTAGATGCGTCAGTCCAAGGCTGTAGATGCGTCAGTCTAAGGTTGTAGATGTGTCAGTCCAAGGTTGTAGATGCGTCAGTCCAAGGTTGTAGATGCGTCAGTCCAAGGTTGTAAATGCGTCAGTCCAAGGTTGCAGATGCGCAGTTCAAGGTTTTAGATGCGTCAGTCCAAGGTTGCAGATGCGTCAGTATAAGGCTGTAGATGCGTCAGTCCAAGGTTGTAGATGTGTCAGTCCAAGGTTGTAGATGCGTCAGTCCAAGGTTGTAGATGCGTCAGTCTAATGTTGAAGATGTGTCAGTCCAAGGTTGCAGATGCGTCAGTCCAAGGTTGTGGATGCGTCAGTCCAAGGTTGTAGATGCGTCAGTCCAAGGTTGTAGATGCGTCAGTCCAAGGTTGTAGATGCGTCAGTCCAAGGTTGTAGATGCGTCAGTCCAAGGTTGTAGATGCGTCAGTCCAAGGTTGTAGATGTGTCAGTCCAAGGTTGTAGATGTGTCAGTCCAGGGTTGTAGATGCGTCAGTCCAAGGTTGTAGATGCGTCAGTCCAAGGTTGTAGATGTGTCAGTCCAAGGTTGTAGATGCGTCAGTCCAAGGTTGTAGATGCGTCAGTCTATTACAGATGTTCCTTGTTATCGTCACGTCATTTATTCTTCAACCGCTCTTGACTTGATCAAAGTGGCTGGTCTGTTTCTAGGGCCGCGGGAAAAGGTGAAGTGAGATCTTGGCCAGGTCTGGTTCACTTATCAAATCGAATCTACGACTCTTCCATAACATTCTGACTCTTCTCTACACTGCATCATAACACCTCAGAAAGGAAAGCTGTAACCGCCAATTAATATTTCTTGTGTTGTTTGACAGAGCCAGATCGTAGAGTCAAATAAAGGTAGGTTCCAACGTTTAATTATGTCGGGGATGGAACAAAAACGCAAATACTAACATCTCTCAGCGACTGGACAAGCGGCCTTTATTCTCTGATCCTATCAGGCCCCCTCCCCTCCCCGCAGACAACAGTTTAATGCCATCATAATCGTTTTTTAAAACTAAGAATGGCAAAACGTTACATCTTCTCAACCTTCTTGTATGGTGCAGAAACATGGACATTAGATAAGAAAACAGAACACAAAAGTGAAGTCATTGAAATATGAATATATAAAAGAATAGGTAGAATTGGATGGAAAGAAAATAAAAGAAACGATGACGTTTTAAAACACTAAAAATGGAAAGAGAAATACTAAACACAATGCAAACAAAATAAATGCGATTTTTGGGCCATGTTAAAATACACAACAGCCTACTAAAAGTAATTTTGGAAGGGAAAATACAAGATAAAAGAGGCAGACCAAGACTAACATGCATGAGTAGCATCAACAGATGGACAAGTCAACCGATCACAACTTGCACCATCAAATCAAGAGACAGAGCTGAATGGCGCTCCATGGTAGCCAACGTTCGTTGCGGAGACGGCACTCAATGATGATGAATAGTTTGTTTATTGTTTGTTTTGAACCACTTGACTCCAATGTACTCACAATCCATCCCGAAATGACGAGGAAAAAAAACGAAATCAAATTGCCTGTTTCTCGTGCAACTCCCCTGGAACATGGAAGTGGAAACTAGATTATCTTAACGTGGAAAAGCCGCAAAGTTTTATTTTGGCGCCAGGAAAGAGCCATCTATAGGTGACAACTTGCGGGGGTCCGTGGCCAAGAATGAGCCATTGTTCAAGAAAGGTAACTCGTGTTTTTATGAGCAAAAAATGTGGGTCACTTCTGACCAGAAAGAATACACGGATAATGAAAGACCGTTGGCTAGGAGTAGTGAAAGGTCAACGTACCGAAACGAATCACTTTCATCCGGTCATGTTTTTTTATACGGTCGGTTGGACAAAAGATGGTGAGCTGGGGACTAGCGGCGCCCTCTAGCGCACTAAGCCAGGGAAGTCTATGTCAGACAGACTTCAAGGTTGATTTGGGCTCAAGAGAGCTATGGCCTGCCGATGTGTTTCACAAGATTAGATTACTTATGCGCTGGTGGATTTGAAATAATGGCTTCTCTGTGACGAGCTTGAAATGACAGTAGACTGGAAGAACGTTGCGAAGGTTAATGGGGTCTTGGCAGGTAGATTATGTGGGATCTTAGCGGTAGATTATTTGGGGTCTTGGCGGTAGATTGAATGAAGTCTGAATGTTTTGTTGCTTTGTTATTGATCCTCCAGCATGTAGCCTTTTTTGGGGGGCCAATTTTCTCAGCCTTGCATTTGGATGGGTATAGAAGAAAAGATTATATGGGCCTAGGGAGTAGATTATACGGGCATTCCAGGTAAATTATACGGTGTCTAAGATGAAGATTATACACCTTCTATGCACTGTATTATATTTGTAGTATTTCGAACATATTGAGTCCGGGAGGTAGATTATTTTGCTTGCTTACGTTCGCCCGATGACTAAAGTATTCTAGAGTATTCGTAGACTGTAGAATTCTCTTCGTCATCTGCCCTTAAAAGGACGTTAAGTGGACGCGTCTGCGTTGTGTTGTGGTTTCCAGTATAACTGTTATATTTGCGCCTTTCGGCCCAACACATTCGACTTCAGCACGACATTTTTGAGTACCGGGTTGTCTTCCCTCTTCGATCCCTGCTGGCTTGGCCAGACTAGACAGGTTAGTCTATTACTGGAGGCACCACGGAGAGGTGGAGCAGGGTCTGGGTGGTTTTGGTTCACCGATCCTGGCTGACTACTTCCAGCTCTGGTGCTGGAAGGCGCGCCTTCCCTTATTTTGATTATTGTGAGTTAAGAAAATAGATTACTTTGAGTCGTTTAAATATTTTCAGCTTTAGAAGTATTTTACATTCGGTCTTGGTAGTAGATTTGATTATATTTTGAAATCAGGTTGTATTTGGTCTTTGAAATGTGTGGTCCAGAGGTCAGAAGTCGGGACCTAGACAGAAAGACCCCGGGTTAAATTCCAACAGTGAAAATATTTTTTTTTTCAAAAATAAAGAAAATCGAATCCGTGGTTTATATGTTTGCCAGACTCAAAATAGGAACTACCAGCCAATGCCACTGTACCCTAGATAACATGACAACAAAACATGTTCTACAGGATTGCCCCCAGTACGCAGACCTGAGAAGGACAGTGTGGCCCACGCCCACCTCCCTGGAAGAGAAACTATACGGGGCAACCGAATCACTTAAACAGACAGCTGCCTTCATAAGGGAGTCCGGATTCCTAGTCTTAGTGACGTCATGATCGCAGAAGAAGAAGAAGAAGAAGAATCCGTGGTTTCTTCGTGGCTTAACCTTCCTCTGGTCTCTGGGTAGTGAGGTCTAATGTTAAGCCTTCTCGGATAACGGCAAAAAAGGAGGTCCATGTGCACTAGCGCACGTTAAAAAACCCTTGGCAGTTACACAATTTTTAAAAGGTAGGCCTGGAAATTGCGGCTGCCCGGACAAAATAGTCAGCAAACAAATCTAGTCCCATCACAGGCCGTGCCACGGAGTTCGTGCACTAGGGTTAGGTTTCTCTTCAGAGATTCACAAAATTGTGAGGAGAAAATTGGAGGACGTATGGGTTAGTCCTGTGTGCAGTGATGATCATAACATAAGATAACATACGATAACATAACAATGTAACAACATAAAATAACATAGCAACATACGATAACATAACATAAGATAGTATACGATAGCATAAGTTAACATAGATAACGTAAGATAACATACTATAACATAACATAATATAGCATTAAATAATATTACGACGTTAGAAAACATAAGATAACGTAAGATAACGTAAGATAACATAAGATAACGAAAGATAACATAAGATAACATAAGATAACGTAAGATAACATAAAGTAACTCAAGAAGTTAGAAGTTGACAACACTGGATGTTAGAAAACAATTTCTTGCTAGCTTTGAATGACCCTCACTCCGCAACACGATCACAAACTTGCTCCTTATCGAAGGCCAGTACGAAGCGACTACATCAAGCTTGCGGTGTTGTTTGTTGACAGGCACGACTTGTTCTCAACATGACAGCAACAACAAAAACAAATGCACTGAAAATATATTTTATTTCGATGTGAATGTAAAATATGCAAAAAACTTGAAAGGTTATTGTATACACCAGGATTTTTGGTAACTAGTGCAGCACACGGAATAGACAACTTCGTGTCGATGTTGGAATGTTCGGGTAATTAATGCCTCTTTTACCCAGCTCAATGAAGGTTTATCATTACAGCTCAGATTTATCGCCACTTGTTGTCCAGATACAGCCCCCTTGCTTTCATTTTAAACAGTGCTACAGACAACACGCGACAGCTAAGCTTATTCATACAATCTCTCCATCTCTCTATCCGTTCATCTAACACAGACATGGTATGACATCCATCATAACTACCCAACTTCAATGTCCCATTTCCATCGAGAAGATTAACTCCCATCCACCCATTTCCTTGTCGTCGGAGAAGTGCCAAACCCATCGTTCTACGTTCAAAAGGAATGTTCATTCTGGCATGGATCTCAACAGGAGTTTTATTCCCGACAAGATCTCCCACGCGTAAAATTTGATAAACTCTGGGAGTGACATGTCCAAACTGGCATAGACGTAGTGCTGTACAAAAACTGATTACTGATACGTTTGTTAATTTCTAGGCCAAATCTCCTTTTATTTCGGTTGAAAATTTCAGACTAATTGAAAATAGAAAGATATATCCAGGCCTGTCAGATTCTTGGCGATTGTATGTATTTTTTTTTAATTTATGAATGATCTTGGACTGGAAAGAAACGGGGATCACGGACTGGCGAAGAACGGCAAACACAAATATTGTCAGTATTTTTCTAACCATCCAACTAGAATAATGTCTCGATGATGATATATCTTTGGTTGCTTTTGTTCACATGGAGTCTGTCGCTTCCAAACATCGGACAAGATAACGCCATCCTGGTCTATCTGTTGTGTCATCGACAGTCCTGAAGAACATGTTTCACTGGGTGTGCTCAGGGTCTGTTTGTTTCATTTGTATTGTATCGTTCACGGGAGACTGGTTCGTCTCAAGACGCCGGCCTCGAGACAGAGAGGTTGTGGGTTCAAATCCCGGCTACACCGGTTGGGATTTTTATTTATGATTTCTCTCTGTGGCAACCACCTCTGGTCTCAGCAGCGAGGCCCGTCTTGAAACGTCAATTACTCATCGACGGAAAAAATATGAGTACCTCCGAAGTCGGAGTTATCTGCCTGTGCGGCGAGGGACCCCTGTGCACACAGCTGCCAGGGAAAAAAATAGATTTACACGCAAAATTCAGTTCCTAGTCTCTAGGGACTTCGTCAGAGGTCAAGGCTGGCAAACGAAAAACAAAACAAAACTATCGTTCACGTAATAGCTGACTCTGCGTTGGTCAGTCTCCACGTGAAGATTTTTCTTTCATCTTCTCTCCTTCAAAGATTTTTATTTGATTTCCTCTCCGTGTAAAGATCTTTATTTTGTCACCTCTCCGTGTAAAGATCTTTATTTTGTCACCTCTCCGTGTAAAGATCTATATTTTGTCTCCTCTCCGTGTAAAGATCTTTATTTTGTCTCCTCTCCGTGTAAAGATCTTTATTTTGTCTCCATCCACGTGAAGATTGATCTCATCTGCAAGTGGGAATTTTTTATTTGATATTCTTCCTGCGTGAAGACCTTTACTTGGTAATCTTTCCGCTAGAAGATCTTTATTTGGTCTTCTCTTATGTGAAGATCTTTATTTGATTTTCTTTCCATGTTAAAATCTGCATTTGATATCCTCTACAAGTTAACATCTTTATTGTATCTCCCCTCCGCCCTAAGATCTTTCTTTGATATCCTCTCCAAGTGAAGATTTTTATTTAGTCTTGTCTCCTTGTTGAGATATTTTGTGATCTTCTCTCCAAGTAAAGATCGTTGTTTGATTTCCCCACTTGAAGATCTTTATTGGATCTCCTCTCCGTGTGAAGGCCTTTATTTTGGAATCTTCTCCATGTGAGGATCTCTATTTGATCTCCTCTTTACGTGAAGTTCGTTATTTGATCTCCTCTCTACGTGAAGTTCGTTATTTCATCTCCTCTCTACGTGAAGTTCGTTATTTGATCTCTTCATGTTGGGCAGTACTTCACTGCTACAAAAGCATGTCACAACACAACGAGTTACAGGAGCAATTCAAGATCTGTCAGCGACCAAAGAACTCAGTTTAAGATAGCACGGACATGTTATAACATCTACAGACCTTGCTAAAACCATTCTACACAGACCAGTACCTGGCAAAGTAAGACACAAGGCAGACAAAGGAAGCGTGGGAAGATAACATCAGAGAATGGACAGTATTTACCTTCGTCACTTGTCAGAAAGCAGCTCGTAATCGTGACGTTATGAAGACAATTCTGATGACGTCATCAAGAGCGTTCCACTTACCGCCAAGGACAGGAATAAAGAATAAATATTTCGTTTCTCTTATCGTTAGCCTTTAGTTGTTTCTTTACGTCATTTTCCGTCCAAACTTTACGCTACATAATTTCATCTCTTGCTACTTCCGGGGGGGCGGCAGCCAAGATGGCCTCTTAGTCGAATCAGGTTAGGACTAGTGGCATTTTTGCTGTAATGTGGTTTCAAGTGATTCTTTATGGCTGGTATTTTCGTTTGTGGAGACAGCAGTAGTCAGGGCGCATACACCTGATCACAAAATCAACATGGTTTTGGCACCCGCGCGCTGAGATGGTGCTGCAGGCGACTAGCTGTGGGGTGTAGTAGAATAGTATCCCGTCCTGGCTTTGCCCTGGGACAGGATGTGCGATCTGTGTTCGACTGCAGATTTGCCACCAGCTGGACTACGGTCTGATCGAGTGTTTCACCGAGGCCCTGCTTCATTTGTTGGGACAGCAACTCTTTGGGCACACTCAATGACCATGAAGTTCTTACGAGAATTGGCGAGAGGCGCATTGAAATTATGCTGCCCGTGACGACCAGAAGTCTCCTTTTTGGACTGCGCGCCATTTTTACAGTTAATGCAGCACTTTCCATAGCACAGTATGAGCGTCAAAACGCCCAATTTTTAGAGAACGCAATACGTTCGTCAGAACAGTATGAAGATCAGGATGAACGCTTTGATGGTTGCTGGAACAGGGGTTGGATGGGTAGATACGAGAATGCATCGCCGCCGTGAAGCCATTCTGTTCTCAGTTCTAAAGTCCATTGCTGCCGTACCTCCATTTTAGTTCTCGTGTCTTCGTCTTGTTCATCCCTCTCGTTTCAAACTTCACTACAGTGAGGTGGGATATGTTACACTATTAGTTTGTTGAACTGACCACATGTTCTATTAGTGATGCACAAGTCGACCAATTTCATATAATTATTTTCTTTACTGTAACACAAAGTTATACAAATTCTGTCTGAATTCTTGTTTTAGTTGCGCTCTTTCGTGTTTTATTTCATGAATTATTATTGTTCTTTCAAAATTAATTTAGAACTGTCCGGGAACAACTTTCTTGTACGAGGGCAATAAAGACATACTTGAAGATGTCAACAGGAAAAGGAATGGGCCTTAAATAACGTTTTGTAGAAGAAATTAAAATATTGTGGCCACGTCTAAAGAAATCGGGCTGGGAAGTACAATAATGGAAGATATGGTTCCTGGGTGATGCATCAGGGGCAGAACAAGAAGATGGTGGGTTCAAGACATCAAGGAGACCTTGAACATGACAAAAGAAGAAGTGGCAGATCTGGCTAGAGACAGAGATTCTTTCAGACAGCTGTAGTGAATGCAACGTTTTGTGGGAGATCTGGCTGAGGTGAATGCAACGTTCTGTGGGAGATCTGGCTGTGGTGAATGCAACGTTTTGTAGGAGATCTGGCTGTGGTAAATGCAACGTTCTGTGGGAGATCTGGCTGTGGTGAATGCAACGTTCTGTAGGAGATCTGGCTGTGGTGAATGCAACGTTCTGTGGGAGATCTGGCTGTGGTGAATGCAACGTTTTGTAGGAGATCTGGCTGTGGTGAATGCAACGTTCTGTGGGAGATCTGGCTGCGGTGAATGCAACGTTCTGTGAGAGATCTGGCTGCGGTGAATGCAACGTTCTGTGGGAGATCTGGCTGCGGTGAATGCAACGTTCTGTGAGAGATCTGGCTGCGGTGAATGCAACGTTCTGTGGGAGATCTGGCTGCGGTGAATGCAACGTTCTGTGAGAGATCTGGCTGCGGTGAATGCAACGTTCTGTGAGAGATCTGGCTGCGGTGAATGCAACGTTCTGTGGGAGATCTGGCTGTGGTGAATGCAACGTTCTGTGGGAGATCTGGCTGCGGTGAATGCAACGTTCTGTGGGAGATCTGGCTGTGGTAAATGCAACGTTCTGTGGGAGATCTGGCTGTGGTGAATGCAACGTTCTGTGGAGATCTGGCTGTGGTGAATGCAACGTTCTGTGAGAGATCTGGCTGTGGTGAATGCAACGTTCTGTGAGAGATCTGGCTGCGGTGAATGCAACGTTCTGTGAGAGATCTGGCTGCGGTGAATGCAACGTTCTGTGAGAGATCTGGCTGCGGTGAATGCAACGTTCTGTGGAGATCTGGCTGTGGTGAATGCAACGTTCTGTGGGAGATCTGGCTGCGGTGAATGCAACGTTCTGTGTGAGATCTGGCTGCGGTGAATGCAACGTTCTGTGGGAGATCTGGCTGCGGTGAATGCAACGTTCTGTGGGAGATCTGGCTGCGGTGAATGCAACGTTCTGTGGGAGATCTGGCTGGAGACAGAGTCTCTTTTAGACGGTAAAGTACGAGACTTGAATCGGCGTCTTAGCACGCGAGTTTTCATCAATATGTTCTCGGCAGCCTATCCGGAAGTGTTCGGAGACTTCTGGATAGTGTCGCTTCAACTAGTGAAACTCACGATGCGAGGCGGTATTCCTCACCTTCCCAGAGTACTACCCTGGTACCCATTTCTGCCAGCAGTTGTGTCGACCGCGGGGTTTTTTTTTCCCAACCACGAGTACAACTCACACTGTTTCCAGGGAATCGAACACGGGTTGTCCGAACGTTGGTAACCCAGTCGGGTGGTTTTCCCAACTAGGCTACGGAGGCTTCCCCAACCCCCACTCCCCCTCTTCCCCCCCCCCCAATTCTTTCAGACTAGCTGTGCTGAATGTAACGCTCTGTGGGAGATCTGGCTGGAGACAGAGATTTTTCAGACGGGCTGTGGTGAATGTAACGTTCTGCAAAGGACGAGCGACCTTATGATGATGGTAATCAATTGAAACACAATTGCTATCTTGCCAATAGAGCAAAACTATAACTGGAACACAATTGTTATCTTGCCAATAGAACAAAAATATAACTGGAACTCAATTGTTAACTTTTAATAGAACAAAACTATAATTGGAACACCAGTTTCAACATTCTCAAGTCGAGCCAGATGACAAGAAAATTACCATCTGCTCTTGGTCAGCGAAGTGAAAACACGAAAGAGCTTCCTAAAGATGTGACCAACAACATCCCCGTCAATGAACTCACCAGCATCACTCAAGCTTTGAAGCATCTCTTGTAACTTCAACTACTAGAGCAAATTCTCGCTAACTTCTTGTTCCTATCAAAGAGATTATCGTGATTTATTCGTCTTTGTCATCATCATGTGCCTTACCGGTTGGCGTAGGCAATTATATCCTTCCAAAATTTTCTATCCGTAGTGCATTGCATTATTTCTATTGTTGACTGTTTTATATGTCATGATACCAAGCTATCCAGTATCTTCTCTCTTGTCGTCCGCGATCTCTTGTTACCTGTATTTTGTCAGTTGTAACAAAGTATTCCAACTTTCCTCTTCTCATGATGTACCAGACAAATGTTGCTTGTTTTTTTCTGATGTTTATTTATGAGATCTCTTTTTGTGTTGTTCTCTTTGACATTTTCCTCGTTGGTCTTTTGGCTGTCCACGGAACTGCAAATATTATTCTGGGAAATCATATTCCTGTGATTTAAATCGTCATTTTAGTTGTTTGTCTACTGTCCCTGATTCGCGTCCATTGACCACAATTGGATGTATTTATCACCGGCGAATCCTCTTTCTCACTTCTATCATATTTTTTTTTGGTTAGTGGAATTAAGGGAAAGGTGTGAGTGAGAAGAAAAAAAAGGGGGTGGGGGGTTAAAAATTAAATTATAAATAGAAAGCTTACCGGTTAGTGTTTGAGAATGTATGTTACTTTCTATTTATATTTTTGTTTAGGTCAGGGAATGGAGTGTATAGTAATTTTCAAATTAAATCCCAAATGGCCTGTTAAATTAGCTTGGCGAGCCGGTTCTGGCCAGCTGGCCGTAGGTTGCCGACCTCTGGTCGACACATGTAATATTTTGCTTTTAGTGTATGCTTTGTCACCTTCTGTCTAGTTCCGTCTCGACTCGGTGAGACCATTATGTCGATTCTAATGCATGACGATGACTGATGAGAAAGGAAAGGACTTACGTCGAGTTGTCCTTCTTGGGCGATGATCTCCTTCAGCTGCTGGAGGCAGTCGTTAATCCTGGCCCTTCTTCTCTTCTCTATCAGTGGCTTTTTGGACTAGGTGGGTAGAAATGGAGACAAGGAGAGTTAATAGTGGCTTTTTGGACTAGGTGGGTAGAAATGGAGACAAGGAGAGTTAATAGTGGCTTTTTGGACTAGGTGGGTAGAAATGGAGACAAGGAGAGTTAATAGTGGCTTTTTGGACTAGGTGGGTAGAAATGGAGACAAGGAGAGTTAATAGTGGCTTTTTGGACTAGGTGGGTAGAAATGGAGACAAGGAGAGTTAATAGTGGCTTTTTGGACTAGGTGGGTAGAAATAGAGACAATGAGAGTTAATAGTGGCTTTTTGGACTAGGTGGGTAGAAATAGAGACAAGGAGAGTTAATAACAGCTTTTTTAATTAGGTGGGTAGAAATAGAGACAATGAGAGTTAATAGTGGCTTTTTGGACTAGGTGGGTAGAAATAGAGACAATGAGAGTTAATAACAGCTTTTTTAATTAGGTGGGTAGAAATAGAGACAATGAGAGTTAATAGTGGCTTTTTGGACTAGGTGGGTAGAAATAGAGACAATGAGAGTTAATAACAGCTTTTTAATTAGGTGGATTGAAATAGAGACAATGAGAGTTAATAAAGGCTTTTTGGGTTGAGTGCGTAGAAATAGAGACAAGAGAGTCAATAGTGGCTTTTTGGACTGGGTAGGTAGAAATAGAGACAATGAGAGTTAATAACGGCTTTTTGGATTAGGTGGATTGAAATAGAGACAAGGAGAGTCAATAGTGGCTTTTTGGACTATTTGGATAGAAAAAGAGACAATGAGAGTTAATAACGGCTTTTTTGGATTAGGTGGATAGAAATAGAGACAGTGAGAGTTAATATGTTTTTTTTTGGACTAGGTGGGTAGAAATAGAGACAATGAGAGTCAATAACGGCTTTTTGGACTTGGTGGTAGAAATAGAGACAATGAGAGTTAATAACGGCTTTTTGGATTAGGTGGATTGAAATAGAGAAAGGAGAGTCGATTGTGGCTTTTTGGACTAGGTGGGTAGAAATAGAGACAGTGAGAGTCAATAGTGGTTTTTTTGGACTAGGTGGGCAGAAATAGAGACAATGAGAGTTAATAACGGCTTTTTGGATTAGGTGGATTGAAATAGAGAAAAGGAGAGTCGATTGTGGCTTTTTGGACTAGGTGGGTAGAAATAGAGACATGAGAGTCAATAGTGGCTTTTTGGACTAGGTGGGTAGAAATAGAGACAAGGAGAGTTAATAACAGCTTTTTGGACTAGGTGGGTAGAAATAGAGACAAGGAGAGTTAATAACAGCTTTTTGGACTAGGTGGATTGAAATAGAGACAAGGAGAGTCGATTGTGGCTTTATGGACTAGGTGGGTAGAAATAAAGACAACGAAGTTAACAACGGCTTTTTCGATTAGGTGGGTAGAAATAGAGACAAGGAGAGTTAATAGCAGCTTTTTTGGATTAGGTGGATAGAAATGGAGACAAGGAGAGTCAATAACGGCTTTTTGGACTAGGTGGGTAGAAATAGAGACAAAGATAGTAACTGTTGGCTTTTTTGACTAGGTGGGTAGAAATAGAGACAACGAAAGTTAATAACGGCTTTTTGGACTAGGTGGGTAGAAATAGAGACAAAGATAGTCAATAGTGCTTTTTGGACTAGGTGGATAGAAATAAAAACAATGAGAGTTAATAACAGCTTTTGGACTTGTTGGGTAGAAATAGAGACAAGGAGAGTTAATAACAGCTTTTTGGATTAGGTGGGTAGAAATAGAGACAAAGAGAGTCAATAGTGCTTTTTGGACTAGGTGGGTAGAAATAGAGACAAGGAGAGTTAATAACAGCTTTTGGACTAGGTGGGTAGAAATAGAGACAAGGAGAGTTAATAACAGCTTTGGACTAGGTGGATTGAAATAGAGACATGGAGAGTCGATTGTGGCTTTATGGACTAGGTGTGTAGAAATAGAGACAATGAGAGTTAATAACGGCTTTTGAATTAGGTGGATAGAAATAGAGACAAGGAGAGTCAATAGTGGCTTTTGGACTAGGTGGGTAGAAATAAAGACAACGAAAGTTAATAACGGCTTTTTCGATTAGGTGGGTAGAAAAAGTGACAAGGAGAGTTAATAACGGCTTTTGGGATTAGATGGATAGCAAATAGAGACAAGAGAGTTAATAAGGCTTTTTGGATTGGTGTGCGTAGAAATAGAGACAAAGAGAGTCAATAGTGGCTTTTTGGACTGGGTAGGTAGAAATAGAGACAATGAGAGTTAATAACGGCTTTTTGGACTAGGTGGATTGAAATAGAGACAAGGAGAGCCAATAGTGGCTTTTTGGACTAGGTGGAAAAAATAGAGACAAGAGAGTAATAACGGCTTTTTGGATTAGGTGGGTAGAAATAGAGACAATGAGAGTCAATATGGCTTTTTGGATTATGGTGGGTAGAAATAGAGACAAGGAGAGTCAATAGTGGTTTTTTGGACTAGGTGGGTAGAAACAGAGACAATGAGAGTTCATAACAGCTTTTTGGACTAGGTGGGTAGAAATAGAGACAAGGAGAGTTAATAACAGCTTTTTGGATTAGGTGGGTAGAAATAGAGACAAAGAGAGTCAATAGTGCTTTTTGGACTAGGTGGGTAGAAATAGAGACAAGGAGAGTTAATAACAGCTTTTTGGACTAGGTGGGTAGAAATAGAGACAGGAGAGTTAATAACAGCTTTTTTGGACTAGGTGGGTAGAAATAGAGACAATGAGAGTTAATAACAGCTTTTGGACTAGGTGGATAGAAATAGAGACAAGGAGAGTTAATAACAGCTTTTTGGACTAGGTGGGTAGAAATAGAGACAACGATAGTCAATAGTGCTTTTGGACTAGGTGGGTAGAAATAGAGACAAGGAGAGTTAAAACAGCTTTTTGGATTAGGTGGTTAGAAATAGAGACATGGAGAGTAATAACAGCTCTATGGACTAGGTGGGTAGAAATAGAGACAAGGAGAGTTAATAACAGCTTTTTGGACTAGGTGGTTAGAAACAGAGACAAGAAGAGTCAATAGTGGGTTTTGCATTAGGTGGGTAGATATAGAGACAAAGAGAGTAAATAACGGCTTTTTGGACTAGGTGGTTAGAAACAGAGACAAGAAGAGTCAATAGTGGCTTTTTGCATTAGGTGGGTAGATATAGAAACAAGAGAGTCAACAGTGGGTTTTTGCATTAGGTGGGTAGATATAGAGACAAAGAGAGTAAATAACGGCTTTTTGGACTAGGTGGTTAGAACTAAGAGAAGGAGAGTCAATAACAGTTTTTTGGACTAGGTGGGTAGAAATAGAGACAAGAAAAGTAAATAGTGGCTTTTTGCATTAGGTGGGTAGATATAGAGACAAGAGAGTCAAAACGGCTTTTTGGACTAGGTGGGTAGAAACAGAGACAAGAAGAGTCAATAGTGCTTTTTTGCATTAGGTGGGTAGATATAGAGACAGCGAGAGTCAATAAACGGCTCTTTAGACTAGGTGGGTAGAAACAGAGACAAGGAGAGTCATTAGTGGCTTTTTGGATTAGGTGGTAGAAATAGAGACAAAGATAGTCACTGTTGGCTTTTTGACTAGGTGGGTAGAAATAGAGACAACGAAAGTTAATAACGGCTTTTTGGACTAGGTGGGTAGAAATAGAGACAAAGATAGTCAATAGTGCTTTTTGGACTAGGTGGATAGAAATAAAAACAATGAGAGTTAATAACAGCTTTTTGGACTTGTTGGGTAGAAATAGAGACAAGGAGAGTTAATAACAGCTTTTTGGATTAGGTGGGTAGAATAGAGACAAGAGAGTCAATAGTGCTTTTTGGACTAGGTGGGTAGAAATAGAGACAAGGAGAGTTAATAACAGCTTTTTGGACTAGGTGGTAGAAATAGAGACAAGGAGAGTTAATAACAGCTTTTTGGACTAGGTGGATTGAAATAGAGACAGGAGAGTCGATTGTGGCTTTATGGACTAGGGTGTAGAAATAGAGACAATGAGAGTTAATAACGGCTTTTGAATTAGGTGGATAGAAATAGAGACAAGGAGAGCAATAGTGGCTTTTTGGACTAGGTGGGTAGAAATAAAGACAACGAAAGTTAATAACGGCTTTTCGATTAGGTGGTAGAAAAAGTGACAAGGAGAGTTAATACGCTTTTTGGGATTAGATGGATAGCAAATAGAGACAATGAGAGTTAATAAAGTCTTTTTGGATTGGGTGCGTAGAAATAGAGACAAAGAGAGTCAATAGTGGCTTTTTGGACTGGGTAGGTAGAAATAGAGACAATGAGAGTTAATAACGGCTTTTTGGATTAGGTGGATTGAAATAGAGACAAGGAGAGCCAATAGTGGCTTTTTGGACTAGGTGGAAAAAATAGAGACAATGAGAGTAATAACGGCTTTTTTGGATTAGGTGGATAGAAATAGAGACAATGAGAGTTAATAACGGCTTTTGGATTAGGTGGGTAGAAATAGAGACAAGGAGAGTCAATAGGGGTTTTTTGGACTAGGTGGGTAGAAACAGAGACAATGAGAGTTAATAACAGCTTTTTGGACTAGGTGGGTAGAAATAGAGACAAGGAGAGTTAATAAAGCCTTTTTGGATTGGGTGCGTAGAAATAGAGACAAAGAGAGTCAATAGTGGCTTTTTGGACTGGGTAGGTAGAAATAGAGACAATGAGAGTTAATAACGGCTTTTTGGATTAGGTGGATTGAAATAGAGACAAGGAGAGCCAATAGTGGCTTTTGGACTAGGTGGAAAAAAATAGAGACAATGAGAGTTAATAACGCTTTTTTGGATTAGGTGGATAGAAATAGAGACAATGAGAGTTAATAACGGCTTTTTTGGATTAAGTGGGTAGAAATAGAGACAAGGAGAGTCAATAGTGGCTTTTTGGACTAGGTTGGTAGAAATAGAGACAGTGAGAGTTAAAATGGGTTTTTCGACTAGGTGGGTAGAAATAGAGACAATGAGAGTCAATAATGGCTTTTTGGATTATGTGGGTAGAAATAGAGACAAGGAGAGTCAATAGTGGTTTTTTGGACTAGGTGGGTAGAAACAGAGACAATGAGAGTTAATAACAGCTTTTTGGACTAGGTGGGTAGAAATAGAGACAAGGAGAGTTAATAACAGCTTTTGGATTAGGTGGGTAGAAATAGAGACAAAGAGAGTCAATAGTGCTTTTTGGACTAGCTGGGTAGAAATAGAGACAAGGAGAGTTAATAACAGCTTTTTGGACTAGGTGGGTAGAAATAGAGACAAGGAGAGTTAATAACAGCTTTTTGGACTAGGTGGGTAGAAATAGAGACAATGAGAGTTAATAACAGCTTTTTGGACTAGTGGATAGAAATAGAGACAAGGAGAGTTAATAAAGGCTTTTTGGATTGGGTGCGTAGAAATAGAGACAAAGAGAGTCAATAGTGGCTTTTTGGACTGGGTAGGTAGAAATAGAGACAATGAGAGTTAATAACGGCTTTTGGATTAGGTGGATTGAAATAGAGACAAGGAGAGCCAATAGTGGCTTTTTGGACTAGGTGGAAAAAATAGAGACAATGAGAGTTAATAACGGCTTTTTTGGATTAGGTGGATAGAAATAGAGACAATGAGAGTTAATAACGGCTTTTTGGATTAAGTGGGTAGAAATAGAGACAAGGAGAGTCAATAGTGCTTTTTGGACTAGGTTGGTAGAAATAGAGACAGTGAGAGTTAAAATGGGTTTTTCGACTAGGTGGGTAGAAATAGAGACAATGAGAGTCAATAATGGCTTTTTGGATTATGTGGGTAGAAATAGAGACAAGGAGAGTCAATAGTGGTTTTTGGACTAGGTGGGTAGAAACAGAGACAATGAGAGTTAATAACAGCTTTTTGGACTAGGTGGGTAGAAATAGAGACAAGGAGAGTTAATAACAGCTTTTTGGATTAGGTGGGTAGAATAGAGACAAAGAGAGTCAATAGTGCTTTTTGGACTAGGTGGGTAGAAATAGAGACAAGGAGAGTTAATAACAGCTTTTTGGACTAGGTGGGTTAGAAATAGAGACAAGGAGAGTTAATAACAGCTTTTGGACTAGGGGGTAGAAATAGAGACAATGAGAGTTAATAACAGCTTTTTGGACTAGGTGGATAGAAATAGAGACAAGGAGAGTTAATAACAGCTTTTTGGACTAGGTGGGTAGAAATAGAGACAACGATAGTCAATAGTGCTTTTTGGACTAGGTGGGTAGAAATAGAGACAAGGAGAGTTAATAACAGCTTTTTGGATTAGGTGGTTAGAAATAGAGACATGGAGAGTTAATAACAGCTCTATGGACTAGGTGGGTAGAAATAGAGACAAGGAGAGTTAATAACAGCTTTTTGGACTAGTGGTTAGAAACAGAGAAAGAAGAGTCAATAGTGGGTTTTTGCATTAGTGGGTAGATATAGAGACAAAGAGAGTAAATAACGGCTTTTTGGACTAGGTGGTTAGAAACAGAGACAAGAAGAGTCAATAGTGGCTTTTTGCATTAGGTGGGTAGATATAGAAACAAGAAGAGTCAACAGTGGGTTTTTGCATTAGGTGGGTAGATATAGAGACAAAGAGAGTAAATAACGGCTTTTTGGACTAGGTGGTTAGAACTAAAGAGAAGGAGAGTCAATAACGGTTTTTGGACTAGGTGGGTAGAAATAGAGACAAGAAAAGTAAATAGTGGCTTTTTGCATTAGGTGGGTAGATATAGAGACAAAGAGAGTCAATAACGGCTTTTTGGACTAGGTGGGTAGAAACAGAGACAAGAAGAGTCAATAGTGGCTTTTTTGCATTAGGTGGGTAGATATAGAGACAGTGAGAGTCAATAACGGCTCTTTAGACTAGGTGGTAGAAACAGAGACAAGGAGAGTCATTAGTGGCTTTTTGGATTAGGTGGGTAGAAATAGAGACAAAGATAGTCACTGTTGGCTTTTTGACTAGGTGGGTAGAAATAGAGACAACGAAAGTTAATAACGGCTTTTTTGGACTAGGTGGGTAGAAATAGAGACAAAGATAGTCAATAGTGCTTTTTGGACTAGGTGGATAGAAATAAAAACAATGAGAGTTAATAACAGCTTTTGGACTTGTTGGGTAGAAATAGAGACAAGGAGAGTTAATAACAGCTTTTTGGATTAGGTGGGTAGAAATAGAGACAAAGAGAGTCAATAGTGCTTTTTGGACTAGGTGGGTAGAAATAGAGACAAGGAGAGTTAATAACAGCTTTTTGGACTAGGTGGGTAGAAATAGAGACAAGGAGAGTTAATAACAGCTTTTTTGGACTAGGTGGATTGAAATAGAGACAAGGAGAGTCGATTGTGGCTTTATGGACTAGGTGTGTAGAAATAGAGACAATGAGAGTTAATAACGGCTTTTTGAATTAGGTGGATAGAAATAGAGACAAGGAGAGTCAAATAGTGGCTTTTTGGACTAGGTGGGTAGAAATAAAAGACAACGAAAGTTAATAACGGCTTTTCGATTAGGTGGGTAGAAAAAAGTGACAAGGAGAGTTAATAACGGCTTTTTGGGATTAGATGGATAGCAAATAGAGACAATGAGAGTTAATAAAGTCTTTTGGATTGGGTGCGTAGAAATAGAGACAAAGAGAGTCAATAGTGGCTTTTTGGACTGGGTAGGTAGAAATAGAGACAATGAGAGTTAATAACGGCTTTTGGATTAGGTGGATTGAAATAGAGACAAGGAGAGCCAATAGTGGCTTTTTGGACTAGGTGGAAAAAAATAGAGACAATGAGAGTTAATAACGGCTTTTTTGGATTAGGTGGATAGAAATAGAGACAATGAGAGTTAATAACGGCTTTTTGGATTAGGTGGTAGAAATAGAGACAAGGAGAGTCAATAGTGGTTTTTTGGACTAGGTGGGTAGAAACAGAGACAATGAGAGTTAATAACAGCTTTTTGGACTAGGTGGGTAGAAATAGAGACAAGGAGAGTTAAAAAGGCTTTTTGGATTGGTGCGTAGAAATAGAGACAAAGAGAGTCAATAGTGGCTTTTTGGACTGGGTAGGTAGAAATAGAGACAATGAGAGTTAATAACGGCTTTTGGATTAGTGGATTGAATAGAGACAAGGAGAGCCAATAGTGGCTTTTTGGACTAGGTGGAAAAAAATAGAGACAATGAGAGTTAATAACGGCTTTTTGGGAGGTGGATAGAAATAGAGGAAATGAGAGTTAATAACGGCTTTTGGATTAAGTGGGTAGAAATAGAGACAAGGAGAGTCAATAGTGGCTTTTGGACTAGGTTGGTAGAATAGAGACAGTGAGAGTTAAAATGGTTTTTCGACTAGGTGGGTAGAAATAGAGAAATGAGAGTCAATAATGGCTTTTTGGATTATGTGGGTAGAATAGAGACAAGGAGAGTCAATAGTGGTTTTTTGGACTAGGTGGGTAGAAAACAGAGACAATGAGAGTTATAAACAGCTTTTTGGACTAGGTGGGTAGAAATAGAGACAAGGAGAGTTAATAACAGCTTTTTGGATTAGGTGGGTAGAAATAGAGACAAAGAGAGTCAATAGTGCTTTGGACTAGGTGGGTAGAAATAGAGACAAGGAGAGTTAATAACAGCTTTTTGGACTAGGTGGGTAGAAATAGAGACAATGAGAGTTAATAACAGCTTTTTTAATTAGGTGGATTGAAATAGAGACAATGAGAGTTAATAAAGGCTTTTGGGGTGGGTTGCGTAGAAATAGAGACAAAGAGAGTCAATAGTGGCTTTTTGGACTGGGTAG
>JAVIAB010000088.1:4278049-4345549 GCA_032433765.1 Megaustenia siamemsis
ATTTGTTACATAAGATATTTCTTCTATATTATATAATTAGACTTCTTTTCTTCCTGTTAATTCATTTAACTGATTGTGCATAATTTTTTGTCTTTCTTTTGTTGTTGTTTTTCATTTCTTCACATTTTTGTTTTAACCATCCTTCCTTTGCTTCTCTGCATTTATTTTGGATTTCTTGTACAATATTTGTATGTCCGTTCTTTTTCCTTATGTTTTGGTCTTTCGTCTATTAGTTCTAGTTCTTCTGTCATTCATTTATTCTTGTTGGTTCTGTTAGTCACTGCTACTACTTCTTGTGATGTTTGTTCAATCGATTGTTTGAGCATTTCCCACGGCTCCTCAATGTTCTGTATGTTCTCAATACCATTTGATCTATTTGGTACAATCCTACTGTACTTATATCAGAGGTTGAGTTCGATCTTGATCGATGGCTTCCGGGTGTACCCAGCCTTACATGGATACCAATTTTACAGGAAAGTAGATTGGTGAGTTTGTCACCTGTAGATTGGTGAATCTTTCACATTGGTGAGTCTATCACATTGGTGAGTCTATCACCGGTAGATTGGTGAGTCTTTCACCTGTACATTGCTGAGTCTATCACATTGATGACTCTATCACCGGTAGATTGGTGAGTTTGTCACCTGTAGATAGTGAATCTTTCACATTGGTGAGTCTATCACATTGGTGAGTCTATCGCCGGTAGTTTGGTGAGTCTTTCACCTGTACATTGCTGAGTCTATCACATTGATGACTCTATCACCGGTAGATTGGTGAGTTTGTCACCTGTAGATTAGTGAGTCTTTCACATTGGTGAGTCTATCACATTGGTGAGTCTATCACCGGTAGATTGGTGAGTCTTTCACCTGTAGATTGCTGAGTCTATCACATTGATGACTCTATCACCTGTAGATTGGTGGGTCTATCACATTGGTGAGTATATCATCTGTAGATGTGTGATTCTATCACCTGTAGATTGGTGAGTTTGTCACCTGTAGATTGGTGATTTTATCGCCTGTAGATGGGTGTGTCTATCACATTGGTGATTCTATCACATTGTTGAGTCTATCATGTGGAGTTTGGTGAGTTTAGCACCTGTAGATTGGTAGGTGTATCACCTATAGATCCGTAAGTCTGTCACATTGGTGAGTCTATCACATTGGTGAGTCTATCATCTGTAGATTGGTGAGTTTTGTCACCTGTAGATTGGTGAGTCTGTCACCTGTAGATTTGTGAGTCTGTCACATGTAGATTGGTGAATTTGTCACCTGTAGATTTCTGAGTCTATTACATCGGTGAATCTATAACTTGTAGATTGGTGAGTCTGTCAATTGTAGATTGGTACGTCTGTCAATTGTAGATTGGTGAGTATATCACTTTTAGATTGGTGAGTCTGTCACATGTAGATTAGTGAGTCTATCATCTGTAGATTGGTGAGTCTATCACTTGTAGAATGGTGGTCTGTCACCTGTAGATTGGTGAGTCTGTCACATTGGTAAGTCTATCACTTGTAGATTGGTGAGTCTATCACTTGTAGATTGATGAGACTATCACATTTGTAAGTCAATGATCTGTAGATTGTTGAGTCTATCACATTGGTAAGCCTACTCACCTGTAGATTGGTGAGTCTATCACCTATAAATTAATAAGTCTATCACTTGTAGATTGTGAGTCTATCACCTGTAGATTGGTGAGTCTATCACCTATAAATTAATAAGTCTATCACTTGTAGATTGGTGAGTCTATCACCTGTAGATTGGTGAGTCTATCACCTATAAATTAATAAGTCTATCACTTGTAGATGATGAGTCTATCACCTGTAGATTGGTGAGTCTATCACCTATAAATTAATAAGTCTATCACTTGTAGATTGGTGAGTCTATCACCTGTAGATTGGTGAGTCTATCACCTATAAATTAATAAGTCTATCACCTGTAGATTGGTGAGTCTATCACCTGTAGATTGGTGAGTCTATCACCTATAAATTAATAAGTCTATCACTTGTAGATTGGTGAGTCTATCACCTGTAGATTGGTGAGTCTATCACCTATAAATTAATAAGTCTATCACCTGTAGATTGGTGAGTCTATCACCTGTAGATTGGTGAGTCTATCACCTATAAATTAATAAGTCTATCACTTGTAGATTGATGTGTCTATCACCTGTAGATTGGTTACTTTTCAACCTGGAGATTGGTGAGTCTTTCACTTGTAGATTGATGAGACTATCACATTGGTAAGTCAATCATCTGTAGATTGTTGAGGATATCACATTGGTAAGTCTATCACCTGTAGATTGGGGAATCTATCACAATGGTAAGTCTATCACCTATAGATTGGTAAGTCTATCACCTATAGATTGGTAAGTCTATCACTTGTAGTTTGATGAGTATATCACCTGTAGATTTGTGAGTCTGTCACCTGTATATTGGTGATATTCTATCACATTGGTGAGTCTATCATCTGTAGATTGTTGAGTCTATCACATTGTTAAGCCTATCACTTGTAGATTGATGAGTCTATCACTTGTAAATTGATGTGTCTATCACCTGTAGATTGGTGACTTTTTCATCTGCAGATTGGTGAGTCTATCATCTGTAGATTGGTGAGTCTATCACGTGTAGATTGGTGAGTCTAACGCTGATCTGTTGTTGTGAGTCTGCCACCTGTAGATTGGTGAGTCTGTCACCTGTAGATTGGTGTGTCAATCACTTGTAGATTGGTGAATCTATAATCCGTAGATTGGTGAGTCTATCATTTGTAGATTGGTGAGTCTATCATTTGTAGATTGGTGAGTCTATCATCTGTAGTTTGACGAGTCTGTCACCTTTAGATTGGTGATTCTATCACCTGTTGATTGGTGAGTCTATCATCTGTAGATTGGTGAGTCTAGCACCTGCAGATTGGTGAGTCCATCACCTGCAGATTGATGAGTCTATCACATTGGTGAGTCTATCATTGGTGAGTCTAGCACCTGTAGATTGGTGAGTCTATCACATTGGTGAGAGTGTCACATTGGTGAGTCTATCACATTGGTGAGTCTATCACATTGGTGACTTTATCACATTGGTGAGACGATCACCTGTAGATTGGTGAGTCTATCACATTGGTGAGAGTGTCACATTGTTGAGTCTATCACATTGGTGACTTTATCACATTGGTGAGACGATCACCTGTAAATTGGTGAGTCTATCACATTGGTGAGTCTATCACATTGGTGGCTCTATCACATTGGTGAACCTATCACTTGTAGATTGGTGAGCTGTGATTGTAACCCTATGCTCTAGTCATGAGAACGGCTTCGCATACGACATTGTCCACAATATCTAATTTTGTAGTTACCTGAGTGGCAGTGTTCCTAAGCGCTCGGCTTCTCGTAGCAAGGCGCAGTGCCATGGAGTACGGGTTTGATCCTGCTTCGGACCTATATTGATCGTTCTTTTCTGTTGTTATTTATTTGTCTTTTGACAAATATTTCACCGAGCTGTGATCGCAGCCTTATGCTATAGTCATGGGAAAGCCTTCGCGAAAGGACATTGCCTACGAAGCTAATTTTTTAGTTAGCTGAGTGGCAGTGTTCCCTAGCGTTTGGCTTTTCGTGGCAAGGCGCTGTGCCACTGAGTACGGGTTCGATCCTGCCTTGGTCCATATTTTTTTTCTGTTGTTGATTATTTGTCATTTTTTCCGAGTGCTGTAAACATACGTCTTCCCTGAATTGTTTCGCTGATTATCGCCTCGGATGTTTCCCTCTAGAATAATATTCATTTATTATTATTTGTCTCCCGTCCTATAATACCCTGCTGTAAGACCTGGCGTTAAAACATCTGACATCCCTGGGGAAAGAAATTGTGGTCGTCCTTTTGTCTTTGTCAATTATATTTTCACGACATTGACAGTCTAGTTGTCTGTATATTGTATTAATACGACATTGACAGTCTAGTTGTCTGTATATTATATTAACACGACATTGACAGTCTAGTTGTCTGTAATTATATTAACACGACATTGACAGTCTAGTTGTCTGTATATTATATTAACACGACATTGACAGTCTAGTTGTCTGTATGTTATATTAACATGACATTGACAGTCTAGTTGTCTGTATATTATATTAACATGACATTGACAGTCTAGTTGTCTGTATATTATATTAACACGACATTGACAGTCTAGTTGTCTGTATATTATATTAACATGACATTGGCAGTCTAGTTGTCTTTCAGTCTTATTTTCGAAATACTTCAATTCTGTGTGGTTTTGCTTTCTAAATAAAAGTTGAGGAAACTATTATCTCATCCCATCAAACGGGACATTTCTTGATATTTCTTGATATACGGGACATTTCTTGATATTTCTTTATATGCATGACATTTGATTATATTTCTTTATCTACTGGATATTTCTTTATATACCGGACATTTCTTGATATTTTTTTTATATATGCGGGACATTCCTTTATATTCTTGATATACGGGATATTTCTTGTGTGGCCCCCATAGTGTTACGTCAACAACCGTAACATGAAATTGTAAACTTACATTTCTTGCTGTCAATTACTTTTTAAATATGTAATTTCTATGTCGGAAATGATAGTTTTAAAATGTTACCGTAATTCTTTTCGGTCGAATAAAAACCCTGTATACATGAAATAAATGTAAATATTAAATATGTTTATTTACAATATTTTAAGGAAATGTATTAATTATTAATTTAAGCAGCAATTTGTTACACAACCAATTAATCTGAATGACTCAACGGTCTGTCATTTCTTTGTTTACGAACAAGACTGACACCCACATCGTGGCTACCCAAGGCAATAAGTTATAGGAAGCTAAGTTTATTAAGAGTTTCACAGCAGGAGGCAATCTGAGCATCAGAAAATGCCACCCGGTCGAGCAAGTGTTTCGACCATGTTGCTTCTTAGGGAGGTGGGTCCGCCTGGATCAAGACTCTCAGACATCAACCTCCTGACACCCAATATCTTGACGCCCCTAGGCAACGGCCTAATCGAGAAACCAGATCTGGTCGTTATAGAAAGGAGGAGCTGGTGGAAAACGTCAGCGATTGGCGAGTTTATCGCTTGTAGATTGGTGAGACTATCGCCTGTAGATTGGTGAGACTATCGCCTGTAGATTGGTGAGTCTATCGCTTGTTGACTGGTGAGTCTATCGCTTGTTGACTGGTGAGTCTATCGCCTGTCGATTGGTGCGTCTATCGCTTGTTGACTGGTGAGTCTATCGCTTGTTGACTGGTGAGTCTATCGCTTGTTGACTGGTGAGTCTATCGCTTGTTGACTGGTGAGTCTATCGCCTGTCGATTGGTGCGTCTATCGCGTGTAGATTGGTGAGTCTATCGCTTGTTGACTGGTGAGTCTATCGCCTGTAGATTGGTGCGTCTATCGCTTGTAGATTGGTTGGTCTATCACATTGGTGAGTCTAACGCCTGTAGATTGGTGAGTCTATCGCTTGTTGACTGGTGAGTCTATCGCTTGTAGATTGGTGAGTCTATCGCCTGTAGATTGGTTGGTCTATCACATTGGTGAGTCTATCGCTTGTTGACTGGTGAGTCTATCGCCTGTTGACTGGTGAGTCTATCGCTTGTTGACTGGTGAGTCTATCGCTTGTTGACTGGTGAGTCTATCGCTTGTTGACTGGTGAGTCTATCGCTTGTTGACTGGTAAGTCTATCGCTTGTTGACTGGTGAGTCTATCGCCTGTAGATTGGTGAGTCTATCGCTTGTTGACTGGTGAGTCTATCGCTTGTTGACTGGTGAGTCTATCGCTTGTTGACTGGTGAGTCTATCGTTTGTTGACTGGTGAGTCTATCGCATGTAGATTGGTGAGTCTATCATCTGTAGATTGGTGAGTCTATCGCCTGTATATTGGTTGGTCTATCACATTGGTGAGTCCATCATCTGTAGATTGGTGAGTTTGTCACCTGTAGAATGGTGAGTCTATCACCTTTAGATTGGTGAGTCAATCACCTGTAGATTGGTGAGTCTGTTACCTGTAGATTGCGGCAATTTCAAAACAAACGGGGGACAAGTGAAAGAATAAACACAAGAAGCCAGTTTAGATGAATATGGAAGCAGCCAATCACATCATTGTATGTGCTAGATGGGACAGCAACATGGCCGTAAACAAATAGACACACCGCAGGATATAATCAGTTGAATTGTGCTTATCTAGAAGACGGTGAAAGATCAAATAAAATGAGAGGCTACAAAAGTGACAAGGAAGAATTAATAGACAAATTAGGGGAAAGATGATCCAGGTAAGTGGGCAATGTGTGGCGAAGGGGAGGGCGGGTTACCTAATCATAATAGGAAAAATCGAAGGTAGGACGGACAGAGGTAGACAAAGAGAAGAGTTGCTGGATAGACTGCCGGTCTTGGCATGGGCCCACAACGGAGCTGTGGCACAGTGCACAAAGTTAAGGGTTATGGGTGAATCTCTGCATGGGCCAGGAATGAGAGAAAGGGGACAGGACATCTACACGTCTATCCTAGCCCTCTCACTCTCTCCTTCTGTGTGAATACAACTTTTTTTTTAACTTGATGAAGCACATATCTCTTTCACACACACACACACACACACACACATACGCACTCTCTTTCTCTCTCTCTCACACACACACACACACACACACACACACACACACATACGCACTCTCTCTCTCTCTCTCTTTCTCTTCCTTCTTTGAAATAATAATTGTGTATATTTTTTTATTTTTTTTTTAAATTAAATATTATTTCCACTCCCGCTCTCTGCATTTGTGTGTATGTTGCGTGTGTGTTTGTGTGCCTATTTGTGTGTGCGTGTGTGTGGGAGAGAAAGAGGGAGTCAATGTTTCTGAAGTTTTAGTTAAATAACATGTCACTATTTTCCTGTCCATTGTTTTTTCTTTTATTTTGTGTTGAGCTGAGTGGAAGCTGATTTTTTAAAATATTTCACACTCATTGACATTGTGTGTGTGTGTGTGTGTGTGTGTGTGTGTGTGTGAGAGAGAGAGAGAGAGAGAGAGAGAGAGAGAGAGAGAGGATACAAATGTTTACATTTTTAATTTTAATTCAAATTTACGAAAATTGTCATTTTCAGATAAAACTACATTGTTCCATTTCTTGAGTCGAGAATTAGGACGCTGTTATTGTCAGGTAAACGTTATTATCTCTCTCTTTCTCTCTCTCCCTCTCTCTCTTTCCTTTCTTTGTTCTTTGAAAACGTTGATTGGTTTCTTTCTGTGTCAATCAAAGTTACTGACAGTTTTACCGGAAGCAAGTGTTTGCCTCGAGCTGAACCTCAAAGGTTAATCTCTGAATGCCAGAAAGTTGATCTCCCAAAGTTATTGTTCTTGACTTGGAGTTTGGGCATTATCTTGGCAAGGTACGGCTCATTCAACCTCAGGTTACGTTATACTAAGTTACATTAGACTGAAACTGCCATTGAAGAAGTGTCATTCTACATTTGTATAAGGCCGCGCCTGGGGCAACCACCGGCTAGAAATTGAGCTGAAAAGTGTCCAGCCCTAGGGAAGGCTGGCCAAAGGCAAAGCCAAGTTTTGGTACATTAGTGAGAACTCTCGCAGTCCTCACATCCAGACGATACCCAAATATTGAAGATGGAAAAAAAGATGACAAAACTCCAAATCAATAACAATAACTTACAATCTGAAATCAGATGTTATGACGTCATTTCTAATCACTATTCTCTGCGTGGAGCACAGAAACAAGTAGTAGAATAGGAGGTCAAACTGGTATGTTAAGTAAGTCAAGTACCCAGGTCACGCCAAGTGGCGTATAGGGAATATGGTGTTAGTGACCCTATATTTTACAGACCTTCAGCGCATGATTTTTGGGGTAATGTGGTCGGTATTACGCCCGTGCTGCTTTACTTTCCCAGAAAAAATCCGGTACCCATTTAAGGCTGGGTGAACCCGGAAGCCGTCGGTTGGGATCGAACCCTACCCCTTGTCCTTTGTAGTCCAGTTCACTAACCGCTGAGCTATAGCGGCTCCCCAAACTGGTATGTTAGAAAATGAAAAACGTCTTGTGCAACAAAACTATGTCAATGGAGGCGAGAAAGTTTGCTGTATAGAGCCAAATTCTGTCACAAGAAAGCGAGGCATGGATAGTAAAACAGATGGACAAACAAATTAAAAGACAACTAAAGGCCACAGAGATAGAATTCCTCAGAAAAATGTTGAGAGTTCCATGGACAGCGAAAAAGACCAAATCGGAAATTCTTAAACAGGTCAGCTCAATAAGAGAGTTCATAAGAACATCAGAAAGAAACAATCAACATTTCTCGGACATATCATTAGTAGAGGACAGCTTGGTTGCAACTGGCAAAATACAGGGAAAGAGAGATCGCGGACGACAAAGAGAGAAGGTACTAGATAGTTTGGTGTCGTGGCATGGAAAACAGTCAACAAAAGAGCTGAAACACCTCACCGGGGACAGCAAATTGTGGAAGGACATAATCGCTTATACGAACCAGTGTATAACAGGAAGACATTGCGTCAGATAACCTTGTGAAATCTCAATGGTCTGAGTACATTGTTTATTCTTCTTTCTTGTTCTGAAAATACATAAAGTGTAGAAGTGGATATTGAAATAGATGGAGAGAACATAGAAAGGGCCCAAGAATTAAGCTTTCTTAGACATATAGCACGTGATGGAAAACCACAGACAAAAATATAAAAAAAAAGAATAGGAATGGCAAAAAGCAATTTAAACAAGAATATATTACCGCATTAAAGCAATATGGTGCAGTTGAATGCAGTGACTTTAGAACAATAAGCCTAATGAGCCATGTTACAAAAATCTTGCTAAAAGTTATACAAGGAAGGATTCAGAATAAAATCAATACTGAATTAGATGAGCAGCAATTTGGATTTAGGAAAAATAGCGGGACAAAAGAAGCCATATTCTGCATGAGAACATTAATCGAAAAATACACAGAAGTAAACAAACCAATATATGCCTGCTTCATAGACTACACCAAAGCTTTTGATAGAGTACACCACAAACAACTTATAGAATGCCTAAAAGAGATACATCTAGATGACATGGATATACGACTAATATGCAATCTATACTGGGAGCAAAAAGCAATAATAAAATATACAAAGAGTTCTCTACACCCATTGATATAAAAAGAGGAGTAAGACAAGGATGCATCCTATCACCAAGCTTGTTCAATCTATACACTGAGCAAATCTTTAAAAACATCATAGAGATGCCAGCCTACAAATTAATGGAAAGATAATCAATAACCTAAGATAAGCTGACGATACTGTACTACTAGCAGAAAATCCTAAAGACCTACAACAATTACTTAATGAAATAAACACGACAAGCAAAAAATATGGACTAGATATGAATATCAAAAAGACTAAAACTATGATCATAAACAAAGAAAATACTCAAAACCCACAAGTGGATATCAAAATTGCAGGAATAGACCTTGAGACAGTTCAGAACTATAACTACCTTGGACATACTATAACCAGTGATGGAAAATGTACAACTGAAATAAACAAAAGAATAGGAATGGCAAAAAGTAATTTTAATGTCATGAAGGACATACTAACATCAAAACAAATAACACCAGAGCTAAAACTAAGAATAGCAAAATGTTACATCTTCTCAATATTCCTATATGGTGCTGAAACATGGACATTAGACAAGAAAACAGAACAGAGAATTGAAGCCTTTGAAATGTGGATATATAGAAGAATAGGTAGAATTGGATGGAAGGAAAAGAAAACAAATGACAAAGTCTTAAAACAACTAAAATGAAAAGAGAACTTCTGAACACAATTAGAACAAGACAAATGCGATTCTTAGGCCATGTTAAAAGACACAACAGCCTACTGAAAGTGATCCTGGAGGGGAAAATACAAGGTAAAAGAGGCAGAGGCAGACCAAGATTAACATGGACGAGTAACATCAAAAGATGGACAAATCAACCGATGACAACCTGCACCATCAAAGCAAGAGATAGAGCAAAATGGCGCTCCATGGTTGCCAACCTTCGTTGCGGAGACGGCACTCAATGATGATGAAAGCAAATAAAATCAGAACTAGAATTACAAATTGCAAAATGCTATATTTACTCAACATTCCTGCATATTGTAGAAACAAGGACATTAAATAAGTAAACATGGCAGACAATTGAAGCATATGGGTGTGAAGTTATAGAAAAATGAGGAGAATTTGACAGAAGAAAAGGAAGACAAACGGGGAAATTGTGCGAAATGAAATAAAGAATTTAACACAATTCCAAGAAGAGAACTGAAGTTATTAGGACATGTAAAGAGACATACTAAAGGACATCTTGAAAAGGGAGGTAGACGAGACAGGCCAAGACTAAAGTAGATTTCAGAAGATTGACAGACGAACCTACGACATTGTGCATCATCAGGACAAGAGACAAAGTGGCGCTGCAAGAAAGGCTCCACCAAATGAATTCTTTCTTTCTATCTTTCTTTATTTCTTTCTTTCGCAGACCAAGTAATAAACAAATAGCGTAGTAGCAACAATATATTGTGACCTCCACAGAAATGTGTTCTGAGCTGCCTCTCAACTCTTTGTTCTAAATCTAGAGAAAAACGGATTAGGGCCGCACTTGATATTTACACAAGACGAGCCAGGCATGACTCAAATGACGACCTATTACGTCATCACTAGAAAGAAATGTTTTGACGGCAGCCGTAATCCGTCCTTTCCTTGGCGGACCCTTTCATGGACGGCAAAGTAGATGATAGACTCAGGCAAGTATTACGACTTTCCTTCTCCCGAGCCGTCGTTAGGTTACGTCTAGTGGCCGTCTAGGCACTGGGCAGGACGACTATACCGTTTATGTGACCTTGAACCAAAGGCATTTAACGCGATATATTACGTCATTGATAACTAATCGGGGGAGGGACGGAACCAGCACCAACCACACAAATGACGTAATCTGTAGGTGATAATTTAGTTTTAATTGCCGGTTGCTAAAGCTTTGACGAGACCCGCCATTGTAACGGCGGATACTGGGTTATTGTGAGCGACGATTGGTCAAGCGTCCAGCGTGGGAGGCGAAGATCGTCAAGAAATACAAAATTCAAACCAATCAGAAGTTGTGCTGCTGGTAAGTCACTCTGGTAGGTACCTACGTCCGGGTTGTCTAGTAGCAAAGGCACAACACAGAGACAGCCTTAGACAAAGTGAATGCCCAGGATTTGAACGTTTATAGAGGTAATCTATTGATCATTGTAGCTTCAGATTTACTCAATTGAATTTGTGGTTATCACTTAAAACTCTGAATTTGTGGTTCACTTAAAACTCTGAATTTGTGGTTATCACTTGAAACTCTGAATTTGTGGTTATCACTTGAAACTCTGAATTTGTGATTATCACTTGAAACTCTGAATTTATGGTTATCACTTAAAACTCTGAATTTGTGGTTATCAGTTGAAACTCTGAATTTGTGGTTATCACTTGAAACTCTGAATTTGTGGTTATCACTTGAAACTCTGTGGTTCAATGGTTTGGCAACAGCTGATTTGTGACTTGTCTGTGTACGGAAACGTCTCGTAGTTAAGTTATTCTGTCTAATCATCATCATCACGAGTGTCGTCTCCGTATCGAAGGTTGGCTACCGCGGATCGCCATTCCGTTCTATCTGTTGCTTTCATATTGCCAAGTTGTCATAGGCGAACTAATCCATATTTTAATGTTACTTGTCCATTATAGTCTTAATCTGCATTTTTACCTTGTATTTTCCCTTCCAAGATTACTTTTAGTAGGTTGCTGTGTCTTTTAACATGGCCCCAAAATCTCATTTGTCTTGTTTGAATTGTGTTTAGTGTTTAGTAGTTTTCTTCCATCCAATTCTTTCTATTCTTCTATAGATTCATATTTCAAAGGTTTCAATTTTCTGTTCTGTTTTCTTGTCTAATGTCCATGTTTTTGCACCATACACAGGAATGTTGAGAAGTTATAATATTTTGCTATTCCCAGCTTTAGCCCTGGTGTTATTTGTTTTGATGATAATATATTATTCATGACATTAACATTGCTTTTTTCATTCCTATTCTATTTATTTAAGTGTTTACATTTCCCATCACTGGTTAGTATGTCCAAGGTAGTTGTAGCTCTGAACTGCCTTCATGTCTGTTCCTTCAACTTTGATACCCACTTGTAGGTTTATAATATTTTCTTTGTTTATGATGAAAGTTTTAGTCTTTTTGATATTCATATCTAATCCATATATTTTGCTTGCCATTTTTATTTCACGAAAGGATTGTTGTAGATCTTTAGGATTTTCTGCTAGTGATACAGTACCATCAGCATATTTTCGGTTATTGATTATCTTTCTATTAATGTTTAGGCCTGGCATCTCTATGATGTTTTAAAGATTTGCTCAGTGTATAGATTGAACAAGCTTGGTGATAGGATGCATCTCTGTCTTACTCCTCTTTTTATATCAATGGGTGTAGAGTTCTCTTTGTTATATTTTATTATTGCTGTTTGCTCCCAGTATAAATTACATATTAGTCGTATGCCATGTCATCAAGATGTATATCTTTAAGGTTTATTCTGTCTTTATTATGTTCATCATTTATTTTAAAAAAGATTATTTATTATAAAAAAAGAGAGAAATACTTAAAGTAAGTAATAAAAGATGTGAGAACAAAGTATTGATATAGTCTAGAGCTACCCTATAACTGTATCCTCTGTTTAGTTGTTATTCAGCATTCATATCTATGGACCATAAACTCAAGGCTGTTTTTATACTGCTGGTTATTGAGTTTATTCATAATAAACACATATATTGATTTTGATATTAACTAAATTCACATACAAACCTGGACATATTTTACTTCCTCCAAAAGCCATGTATTTGACTTCCTCAATTGTTCGTGGATATAAAAGGAGGTACACATCACTACCAAGCCACAATTGTTAAAAATGATGTTGCAAACCTCCTTGTCATTCTATCTCTTGGGATATCTTCAGCCCTGATGCCTTCTCTTCTTCAGTAGGCTGTGTCTGCACAGAGTGGAAACACAAACCGGTCTCTCAAGATAGACATGTCAAGTCATGTTATTTGCTGAAGGGACATCTGTAATCACTCCACATGGCAGTTAATTATCTCAAGAAATGTTCACAATGGCCCCAATAAGAAAAAGTCCAATAAAGTGAATACTTTATATATATATATATATATATATATATATATATATATATATATGGCCCTTTTCGTCTTGTCAGACGTCTAGTGGAGGCTATTGCGTATTTTTTTGAGGTATTGTTTTTGCCGAACAGCTTCTCTCGTGGCTAATTCTACCAATGTTTGACAAACACACGCGGTCACATAATGAACAGGTCAGGCTCGCTGGTCCACAGGGTTTACTATCCTTTTTCATGAGTCTCTTCTCTTCTAAGTCCTGTCTTAGAACAGTCTCAAATGTTGTTATACCGTTCCTTATACGTGCTCTCCATGATGTGCGATCACTTGCCAGATGTTGCCAGTCGTTTTCACAGATGGAGAAGTCTTTCAGAGATGATTTGCAGATATCTCTATATCGTAGTTTAGGTCTGCCGATTTGTCGTTTTCCGTGTTTTAGCTCGCCATATAGTATTTGCCTAGGAATGCGTTTTTCTTCCATCCGTTGGACATGCCCCAGCCATCTTAGCCTTCGACTTCTGAGCATCGACATGATTGTTAGGGTCTTAGCACGTTGCAGGACAGTTAAGTTGGTTATTTTGTCCTGCCATTTGATGTGCATTATTTTGCGGAGACATCACATGTGGAAGACATTTAGTCTTTTTTCCTGGTTTGAGTATGTTGTCCAGGTTTCGGATCCATATAGTAGTGTGCTAAGCACACAAGTTTGATATATTAAGAGTTTAGTCTTTTGAATACTTTAATAGAAGCAAGAATTTATAGAAAGAATCCTGACCAAAACCAGGCTTGAGAGCGTCAGTGGGTGCAGGCGTCAGTGGCTGCAGGCCTGACGTTTGGAGAACAAAAAGACTGCCCCAGATACCAGGGCTGCCACAGACTGACCAGTCTAGCCTAGGGTCGAAGAGGGCAGGCAAGGCGGTAGTCAGAAATGCCAACTGAAGCAGTCGTGCCTGGCTTAAGGCTGCAATTATTGCAGCTTGCTGTAAATTAACACCTCACCGCATCTGCGCCCACTGACCGTCTTTTCGGGACAGACGATGAAGAGGAGTAACTCTTGTGGATGAACTCTTCAGCAGAAGATCACGCACATGTAGACTGTAAGAGGACCGCGGTTTTCAAACTTGTGAAAGGGAGGGCAGAAGATCACGCACATGTAGACTGTAAGAGGACCGCGGTTTCAAACTTGTGAAAGGGAGGGCAGAAGATCACGCACATGTAGACTGTAAGAGGACCGCGGTTTTCAAACTTGTGAAAGGGAGGGCAGAAGCGCCTGCGACCTGCGGTCGCAATAGCAGTATCGCGCACCATCAACCGACCAAGACCTAGCAGTTCTACCTCCTCGTGGTCTCCCCTGGTAAGTCTGCGTCAAAACAGACTGGCTAACAGAATCTAGGATCGCCGTGTTCCCTGTAGTGGTGGCTGTACTGATGCAGAGGACCTAGTATTGCAGTACCTCTGGGCTGGGCTAGTAATTTCCCAGCATAGCCTGGGACAGACTATCTCCCAACTTCTCCAGTAAGAGCCAGGGATGTCAAGAAAGCCATTACGACCCGCCACATCTTATGAGTCAAAGGGCAACCTGCCCGCATCAACTCGTGGCAATCCGTCAACAGCAACAACAAACTTGTGAAAACACAAACCAAATCAAACTTTGCTGAGAAACATGGGCACAGTTTGTGTTCAAATTAGTGAGGCGCAGATGATTTCTGAGGCTTACACAGCTGATGATAACATTCATATTATTTCTTAATTCAAATAAACATTAGTCAACATAACGGCTCACAGGACTTTAGTGACTTTAGTTTGTCTACAGGTTTATAATAATGAAGAGACAAGTACAGTGTCGTTAGATTTATCTGTTGTTGTGATGAATCCGAACTATCTGAGCTGACGCCCTTCAGCCCATTGCCATGTGATGATATCTACAGGTATTTCTGAGTTCCCTTGTAGTTCCGTACAAGGTGTTCCATTTATCAGGTCTTTGAGGCAGTAGGGTTTCTCTGTTGTCAGTGAGCTTTGGACAGTCAAATAGGTGATGTTCTACTGTTTCATGTGGGTGTTCACACAGTAGACATGCCGGAGTTTAGTTTCGTTATATTCCATTGATATGGTTGTTCAATGGTACATGACCATCGTTGTATTCTATTGATGTGGATGTTCAGTGGTACATGACCGTCATTGTATTCTATTGATATGTTCGTTCAGTGGTACATGACCATCGTTGTATTCTATTGATATGGTTGTTCAGTGGTACATGACCATCGTTGCATTCTATTGATGTGGTTGTTCAGTGGAACTTGACCGTCGTTGTATTCTATTGATGTGGATGTTCAGTGGTACATGACCATCGTTGTATTCTATTGATGTGGATGTTCATTGGTACTTGACCGTCGTTGTATTCTATTGATGTGGATGTTCAGTGGTACATGACTGTCGTTGTATTCTATTGATATGGTTGTTCAGTGGTACATGACCGTCGTCGTATTCTATTGATATGGTTGTTCAGTGGTACATGACCGTCATTGTATTCTATTGATATGGTTGTTCAGTGGTACATGGCCGTGTTGTATTCTATTGATGTGGATGTTCAGTGGTACATGACTGTCGTTGTATTCTATTGATGTGGATGTTCATTGGTACATGACTGTCGTTGTATTCTATTGATGTGGATGTTCAGTGGTGCATGACTGTCGTTGTATTTTATTGATATGGTCGTTCAGTGGTACATGACCATCGTTGTATTCTATTGATGTGGATGTTCATTGGTACATGACTGTCGTTGTATTCTATTGATGTGGATGTTCAGTGGTGCATGACCGTCGTTGTATTCTATTGATGTGGTTGTTCAGTGGTACATGACCATCGCCGTATTCTATTGATATGGTTGTTCAGTGGTACATGACCGTCGTCGTATTCTATTGATATGGTTGTTCAGTGGTACATGACCATCGCCGTATTCTATTGATATGGTTGTTCAGTGGTACATGACCGTCGTCGTATTCTATTGATATGGTTGTTCAGTGGTACATGGCCGTGTTGTATTCTATTGATGTGGATGTTCAGTGGTACATGACTGTCGTTGTATTCTATTGATGTGGATGTTCATTGGTACATGACTGTCGTTGTATTCTATTGATGTGGATGTTCAGTGGTGCATGACTGTCGTTGTATTCTATTGATGTGGATGTTCAGTGGTACATGACTGTCGTTGTATTCTATTGATATGGTTGTTCAGTGGTACATGACCATCGTTGTATTCTATTGATATGGTAGTTCAGTGGTACATGACCGTCGTTGTATTCTATTGATGTAGTTGTTCAGTGGTGCATGACTGTCATTGTATTCTATTGATGTGGTTGTTCAGTGGTACATGACCGTCGTTGTATTCTATTGATATGGTCGTTCAGTGGTACATGACTGTCGTTGTATTCTATTGATGTGGTTGTTCAGTGGTACATGGCCATCGTTGTATTCTATTGATATGGTAGTTCAGTGGTACATGACCGTCGTTGTATTCTATTGATATGGTCGTTCAGTGGTACAAGACCGTCATTGTATTCTATTGATATGGTTGTTTAGTAGTACATGACCGTCATTGTATTCTATCGATATGGTCGTTCAGTGGTACATGACCGTCGTTGTATTCTATTGATATGGTTGTTCAGTGGTACATGACCGTCATTGTATTCTATTGATATGGTTGTTCAGTGGTACATGGCCGTGTTGTATTCTATTGATGTGGATGTTCAGTGGTACATGACTGTCGTTGTATTCTATTGATGTGGATGTTCATTGGTACATGACTGTCGTTGTATTCTATTGATGTGGATGTTCAGTGGTGCATGACTGTCGTTGTATTTTATTGATATGGTCGTTCAGTGGTACATGACCATCGTTGTATTCTATTGATGTGGATGTTCAGTAGTACATGACCGTCGTTGTATTCTATTGATGTGGTTGTTCAGTGGTACATGACCATCGCCGTATTCTATTGATATGGTTGTTCAGTGGTACATGACCGTCGTCGTATTCTATTGATATGGTTGTTCAGTGGTACATGGCCGTGTTGTATTCTATTGATGTGGATGTTCAGTGGTACATGACTGTCGTTGTATTCTATTGATGTGGATATTCATTGGTACATGACTGTCGTTGTATTCTATTGATGTGGATGTTCAGTGGTGCATGACTGTCGTTGTATTTTATTGATATGGTCGTTCAGTGGTACATGACCATCGTTGTATTCTATTGATATGGATGTTCAGTGGTACATGACTGTCGTTGTATTCTATTGATGTGGATGTTCAGTGGTACATGACTGTCGTTGTATTCTATTGATATGGTTGTTCAGTGGTACATGACCATCGTTGTATTCTATTGATATGGATGTTCAGTGGTACATGACCATCGTTGTATTCTATTGATGTGGATGTTCAGTGGTACATGACTGTCGTTGTATTCTATTGATATGGTTGTTCAGTGGTACATGACCATCGTTGTATTCTATTGATATGGTAGTTCAGTGGTACATGACCGTCGTTGTATTCTATTGATGTGGTTGTTCAGTGGTGCATGACTGTCATTGTATTCTATTGATGTGGTTGTTCAGTGGTACATGACCGTCGTTGTATTCTATTGATGTGGATGTTCAGTGGTACATGACTGTCGTTGTATTCTATTGATGTGGATGTTCATTGGTACATGACTGTCGTTGTATTCAATTGATGTGGTTGTTCAGTGGTACAGGACTGTCGTTGTATTTTATTGATGTGGATGTTCAGTGGTACATGACTGTCGTTGTATTCTATTGATGTGGATGTTCAGTGGTACATGACCGTCGTTGTATTTTATTGATGTGGATGTACATTGGTACATGACCGTCGTTGTATTCTATTGATGTGGATGTTCTTTGGTACATGACCGTCGTTGTATTTTATTGATGTGGATGTTCATTGGTACATGACCGTCGTTGTATTTTATTGATGTGGATGTTCATTGGTACATGACCGTCGTTGTATTTTATTGATGTGGTTGTTCAGTGGTACATGACCGTCGTTGTATTCTAGTGGTACATGACCGTCGTTGTATTATAGTGGTACATGGCTGTCGTTGTATTCTAGTGGTACATGACCGTCGTTGTATTCTAGTGGTACATGACCGTCGCTGTATTCTAGTGGTACATGGCTGTCGTTGTATTCTAGTGGTACATGACCGTCGTTGTATTCTAGTGGTACATGATCGTCGCTGTATTCTAGTGATACATAACCGTCGTTGCATTCTAGTGGTACATGACCGTCGCTGTATTCTAGTGGTACATGGCCGTCGTTGTATTCTATTGATGTGGATGTTCAGTGGTACATGACTGTCGTTGTATTCTATTGATGTGGATGTTCATTGGTACATGACTGTCGTTGTATTCAATTGATGTGGTTGTTCAGTGGTACAGGACTGTCGTTGTATTTTATTGATGTGGATGTTCAGTGGTACATGACTGTCGTTGTATTCTATTGATGTGGATGTTCAGTGGTACATGACCGTCGTTGTATTTTATTGATGTGGATGTTCATTGGTACATGACCGTCGTTGTATTTTATTGATGTGGATGTTCTTTGGTACATGACCGTCGTTGTATTTTATTGATGTGGATGTTCATTGGTACATGACCGTCGTTGTATTTTATTGATGTGGATCTTCATTGGTACATGACCGTCGTTGTATTTTATTGATGTGGTTGTTCAGTGGTACATGACCGTCGTTGTATTCTAGTGTACATGACCGTCGTTGTATTCTAGTGGTACATGACCGTCGCTGTATTCTAGTGGTACATGATCGTCGCTGTATTCTAGTGGTACATAACCGTCGTTGTATTCTAGTGGTACATGATCGTCGCTGTATTCTAGTGGTACATGACCGTCGTTGTATTCTAGTGGTACATGCCTGTCGTTGTATTCTAGTGATGTGGTTGTTCAGTGATACATGACCAGTTCTGAATCTGAAGATGGTGGTTTGGTCTCTTCTTTTTAGGTTGTTAATGTTGTCATGGGGGTTTGGCCTTGACATGTATTTAAAAAAAATATCTCCCTGTGTTTCCCATGACCCATCCATTCATCAATCTTCTCTACTGTTCGAGTTTATGATTTGTTTGGCTGTGTTTAATGAGATGTTGGTGTTAAATTGTCTGTCTGGATCATCTATTAGCTAATGTATCTGCCTTGTTATTTCCTGGTGTGTCCTGGGAGCCATCATTAGTCTTTTGTCATGTGTGTTAATGAGGTTACCAATGTCTGTGACGAGCTGTGTGAATTCTGCCTTGTGTTACTTCCTAGCTCTTGCAGGGTTGGTTTGCATTCAGTAAAAAATGACACTTTCTTTTGTTAGATAGTTCGATATCAAACACAGTATTGAGATGGTAGGCTGCTGTTTCCATAACTGTTTTTCTGCTTCCTAATTGTTGCAGACTTCAGGATATGAGCCACATGGTTCTTCTACTATTCCATCTGGATAATGTATCAATATTCCATATCCGTTGACATCTTTGCTTCAGAAGTAGTTCACATGGCATGGCGTTAGATTTATCTCTTATACAGAAACTGTTCACGTGACGTTAGATTTATCTCTTATACAGAAACTGTTCACATGGCGTTAGATTTATCTCTATACAGAAACTGTTCACATGACGTTAGATTTATCTCTTATACAGAAATTGTTCACATGACGTTAGATTTATCTCTTATACAGAAAACTGTTCACATGACGTTAGATTTATCTTTTATACAGAAATTGTTCACATGACGTTAGATTTATCTCTTATACAGAAACTGTTCACATGACGTTAGATTTATCTCTTATACAGAAACTGTTCACATGGCGTTAGATTTATCTCTTATACAGAAACTGTTCACATGACGTTAGATTTATCTCTTATACAGAAACTGTTCACATGACGTTAGATTTATCTCTTATACAGAAACTGTTCACATGACGTCAGCTACTTGTTGCTCTATGATGAAGACGTAGTCTTTTCAGATTAGCATCTTCTTTCTTTTCTTTCTTTAATTCTTTTTTATTTCTTTCTCTCTCTCTCCCTCCCTCTCTCCCTCCTCTCTCTCTCTCCCTCCCCCTCTCTACCTCCCTCTCTCCCTCCCTACCTCTCTCCCTCCCTTCCCCTCTCTCTCTCCCTCTCTCTCCCTCTCTCTCTCCCTCCCTCTCTCTCTCCCTCCCTCCCTCTCTCTCTCCCTCCCTCTCTCCCTCCCTCCCCCTCTCTCTCTCTCCCTCCCTCTCTCTCTCGCTCCCTCTCTCTCGCTCCCTCTCTCTCTCCCTCTCTCTCTCCTCCCCTCTCTCCCTCTCTCTCTCTCCCTCCCCTCTCTCCCTCTCCCTCTCTCTCTCTCTCTCCCTCCCTCTCTCCCTCCCCCTCCCTCCCTCTCTCTCCCTCCCCTCTCTCTCTCCCTCTCTCTCTCTCTCCCTCCCTCTCTCCCTCCCCCTCCCTCCCTCTCTCCCTCTCTCTCCCTCCCCTCTCTCCCCTCCCCCTCTCTCCCTCTCCCCCTCTATCCCTCTCTCTCCCTCTCTCTCTCTCTCCCTCCCCCTCCCTCCCTCTCTCTCCTCTCCTCTCCCTCTCTCTCTCCCTCCCTCCCCCTCTCTCTCTCTCTCCCTCCCTCTCTATCTCTCCCTCCCTCCCCCTCTCTCTCTCTCCCTCCCCTCTCTCCCTCCACTCTCTCCCTCTCCCCCTCTATCCCTCTCTCTCCCTCTCTCTCTCCCTCCCTCTCTCCTTCCCTCTCTCCCTCCCCCTCTCTACCTCCCTCTCTCCCTCCCCCTCCCTCTCTCCTCCCCCTCCCTCCCTCCCTCTCTCTCTCCTTGTAACAACTTGTTGCGGAAGTCATTTGTCGTTGTCTGTAAACAAACAAGTCATCAGGCCATCTCTAACAATGTTTTTGTCTTCATCATCATCATGTGCCATAGTGGTTGGCGTAGGCGATCATGCCCTTCCACAGTGTAAGCTTGATTGATTCCTTGTCTCTCACACACGTGTAGGCTTGATTGATTCCTTGTCTCTCACACACGTGTAAGCTTGATTGATCCTTGTCTCTCACACACGTGTAAGCTTGATTGATTCCTTGTCTCTCACACACGTGTAAGCTTGATTGATTCCTTGTCTCTCACACACGTGTAGGCTTGATTGATTCCTTGTCTCTCACACACGTGTAAGCTTGATTGATTCCTTGTCTCTCACACACGTGTAGGCTTGATTGATTCATTGTCTCTCACACACGTGTAAGCTTGATTGATTCCTTGTCTCTCACACACGTGTAGGCTTGATTGATTCCTTGTCTCTCACACACGTGTAAGCTTGATTGATTCCTTGTCTCTCACACACGTGTAGGCTTGATTGATTCATTGTCTCTCACACACGTGTAAGCTTGATTGATTCATTGTCTCTCACACACGTGTAAGCTTGATTGATTCCTTGTCTCTCATTACAATAGTGAACTTAATGCCAGCAGCTTCTGTAACTCACGCTAGCACAGAATGGTCACGCTGACATGTAGGAAAATAAATGTGCACCAACAACATGAAGAGATTGAACATTATTGTGCATCCTTCTATTGCTGAGAGGCAATGTCAGTGGCATGATGGACTGTGGTCTTCACTTTGTTCAGAACTCAAGGGATCATGTCCCACGAATCTGCTTCTAATGTCCCTCTCGAGATGGATTATAGATGCTACAAGGCTGTGTGGTGTTGTGTAACTCTCGTAACCGCTTGTGTGTTCAGAATTTGTATAGCTGTGTGGACTTGGGACAACTTGTTGAGAGTTTCTGTGTCTGTGTGGACTTGGGACAACTTGTTGAGAGTTTCTGTGTCTGTGTGGATTTGGAACCACTTGTTGGGAATTTCTGTGGCTGTGTGGATTTGGGACCACTTGTTGAGAGTTCTTATGTCTGTGTGGACCTGGGACCTCTTGTGTGTTGAAAGTTAGTATGTCTGTGTGGAGTGTCATTACCTCTGCTCTAAAATGAGTGCATCTTTCTCCGGCTGGAAGAGAGTATGTTTTTGTCTGTCCACTTGTGTAGTTTATATAGATGCCACTCCCTCTCTTTTTTTATGCTTCAGTTACGGATCCATCTGTGAATACCCATGGTCATTTATATATCTGGTGTGTTTTTCCCTCGCGTGATGAGTGAGCTGGATCTTATTTTTGTCTCGGATTGCTAATTCTTTAAAACCATTCCTGGAATATCTAGGATACTTTCGTTTTGTTTTCACGATTCATGGTTCGGGTATAAGAGCTTTACACGGATCTTTGTTTTCTTCCAATGCATGTGCATGTTGTCTGATGGTTTCCTTTCCAAGCTGATTTTGGCTCTTCCCTTGGATTTTTTTTATTGAAGTCAATGTATGGTTTCTACCATTGCACTTGAATGGCATGCAGCTTAAACGACAAATCTTTCTAGATCAATGAAATCTAGGTATTTTATTATCTTGTATTTTTGTGTAGCTCTTTACTCAACCTTTAGTTTGTCATTTAACTATATTTTAGACTTTACTCAACCTTTTGTTTGTTATTTAACTATATTTTAGACTTTACTCAACCTTTAGTTTGTTATTTAACTATATTTTAGACTTTACTCAACCTTTTGTTTGTTATTTAACTATATTTTAGACTTTACTCAACCTTTAGTTTGTTATTTAACTATATTTTAGACTTTACTCAACCTTTAGTTTGTTATTTAACTATATTTTAGACTTTACTCAACCTTTAGTTTGTTATTTATCTATATTTTAGACTTGACTCAACCTTTAGTTTGTTATTTAACTATATTTTAGACTTGACTCAACCTTTAGTTTGTTATTTAACTATATTTTAGACTTTACTCAACCTTTAGTTTGTTATTTAACTATATTTTAGACTTTACTCAACCTTTAGTTTGTTATTTAACTATATTTTAGACTTGACTCAACCTTTAGTTTGTTATTTAACTATATTTTAGACTTGACTCAACCTTTTGTTTGTTATTTAACTATATTTTAGACTTGACTCAACCTTTAGTTTGTTATTTAACTATATTTTAGACTTTACTCAACCTTTAGTTTGTTATTTAACTATATTTTAGACTTGACTCAACCTTTTGTTTGTTATTTAACTATATTTTAGACTTGACTCAACCTTTAGTTTGTTATTTAACTATATTTTAGACTTTACTCAACCTTTAGTTTGTTATTTAACTATATTTTAGACTTGACTCAACCTTTTGTTTGCTGCTTAAGCATATTGTTTGTTCTCCAGAGACTTGCACTTTGATCTGCTTTCTCCTGAAGGAGACAAGGAAAAACAGCTTTTGTCCCAACAAATCAGACGATGGAGAAAGATCAGAAGGCTCCGTCGTGTTCTAGGTCACCTGAAGGCCAGAGTGACGCCGGGGCGACTGCTGAAGCTACAGAAACATGTCAGGTCAACTTGTTCGTTGGACTGTCCGCTGCCGTCACCAACCTCTCTGTGTCAACACAAGAAGCCGACACTGAGAATGAATTTGTCAAGAATGACGTATTACTCACCGGATATTTGACTTCAACCCCACTACAGCAACTATTACTATCATCAATACACCAGGGACATCTGCCAATGATTGAACGATTGCTGGACGCAGGTGCTGACGTCAATAACTTACACAGGATCACTGAAGTCTCGCCAATAATGAAGTCTGCAGACGGAGAGGTTGCTCAGTTTTTGATTCAAAGAGGAGCTGATGTCAATCAAATAGACCTGTCTGATGAAGGCAACACGCCCCTGACACACATTGTAGAGCACAGGCATTTACACAGCCTCAACACAACGGAACTCATTACAGTCTTGTTAGAAAACGGAGCTTCCGTCAACGGGAAAACACGACGGAATGGCAGGACACCACTAATGGTTGCAGCTAGCAGAGATGGAAGCGCCACCATATCACAGCTGTTGATTGATAATGGCGCTGACCTCCTTGAGAGAGATCTCAGTGGAGATACTCCATTGATATATGCAGCGCGTAAACACTTGGCAAATAATGTTTTGTTTTTGCTCCAGTCTAGAAATGTTAAAAAGTTCATCAACTTAGAGAATAACGACGGCATGACTGCTTTAATGTGCGCTGTTTTCTTCGGAGATTTGGATATAGTTAAAGATTTGATTTATTACGGAGCAGACGTGAACAGACGAAACCGATTAGGGGACACAGCGTTTATATTAGCTATGGCTCCATTACAGAACATCAATACCGAGGTTATGGCAACGTTGATTGAAGCAGGGGCTGATGTCAACTGTTGCGACTCTCAAGGCCTGTCTCCGCTGATGAATGTCGTCAGACGAAGGATAATACCAGAGGGCTGCCGGGTGTATCCGGCCCACGTGATTGTCCCTCAAGCTTCGTGCACAATAACACGCTTGACAAACAAATATGATGCTCTCGAGAAAGTTATTCTGCCGCTCGAGAGTCATGATTTGAACCAGGAGAATGACATTCCAAATAGCTTGCATTATGATAGTGAGCGTCTCCGACGAATCGTCACGATCCTACTTGATGCAGGGGCCGACGTCAACGCTGTTTGCTGGCTGGGTGTTGCCAAAACTGTTGTATCTTTTGTTGCCAGTGTGTCCTACCTTAAAAAGGTCACAATATTGTGCATGGACTTATTCTTAAAAACACTGGCAAGGTCAGGGAGCATAAACCCGATCATTCTTCAGGAAGTTATCCTTCATGGCGCTATAGACGTCATCCCAAGGCTGATTGGGCTTGGGTTGTCGCCCACAGACGTGCCAGCACACAGAGCTCTCATCCAAGCTTCTGACATCACTAAGCCAGCTTTAGTGTCGCCTCTTTGTGTGGCGCTCTTGACCGGAAATAGATCCCTGGCAGAGTTCTTCATGGACAATAATTTTTTGACAAGCTCTGACGTCACATCTCTGGCTCACAACATGACCCTGAGAGGCATGCTGGTAGAGAGGAAACACGACGACTGTTTACGTTTCTTGGATACAATCTCCTCCCGACCTTTGCGCCTTCTAAAACTGGCAATATTGAAGGTCTCGTCTGCTATAGGAACCCGTCCAGGACGGACAGACCGAGTGAACTCATTGCAGATACCTGAAGATCTGAAAGATGCACTTTTATATAAAACAAGATAAGTAAGCAAACTGTAGCAGTGTACCAGAGTTATCTTTTCTTGGATTTGGACAACTTATTAAATGCTGACTCGACATTCGCTTGTTTATGTTCATGGAGTGGCCTGTTTATGTTCATGGAGTGGCTTGTTTATGTTCATGGAGTGGCCTGTTTATGTTCATGGAGTGGCTTGTTTATGTTCATGGAGTGGCTTGTTTATGTTCATGGAGTGGCTTGTTTATGTTCATGGAGTGGCTTGTTTATGTTCATGGAGTGGCTTGTTTATGTTCATGGAGTGACTTGTTTATGTTCATGGAGTGGCCTGTTTATGTTCATGGAGTGACTTGTTTATGTTCATGGAGTGGCTTGTTTATGTTCATGGAGTGGCTTGTTTATGTTCATGGAGTGGCTTGTTTATGTTCATGGAGTGGCCTGTTTATGTTCATGGAGTGGCTTGTTTATGTTCATGGAGTGGCTTGTTTATGTTCATGGAGTGGCTTGTTTATGTTCATGGAGTGGCCTGTTTATGTTCATGGAGTGACTTGTTTATGTTCATGGAGTGACTTGTTTATGTTCATGGAGTGGCTTGTTTATGTTCATGGAGTGACTTGTTTATGTTCATGGAGTGACTTGTTTATGTTCACGGAGTGACTTGTTTATGTTCATGGAGTGGCTTGTTTATGTCCATGGAGTGACTTGTTTATGTTCATGGAGTGGCTTGTTTATGTTCATGGAGTGACTTGTTTATGTTCATGGAGTGACTTGTTTATGTTCATGGAGTGGCTTGTTTATGTTCATGGAGTGGCTTGTTTATGTTCATGGAGTGGCCTGTTTATGTTCATGGAGTGGCCTGTTTATGTTCATGGAGTGGCTTGTTTATGTTCATGGAGTGGCTTGTTTATGTTCATGGAGTGGCTTGTTTATGTTCATGGAGTGGCTTGTTTATGTTCATGGAGTGGCCTGTTTATGTTCATGGAGTGGCTTGTTTATGTTCATGGAGTGGCTTGTTTATGTTCATGGAGTGGCTTGTTTATGTTCATGGAGTGGCCTGTTTATGTTCATGGAGTGACTTGTTTATGTTCATGGAGTGACTTGTTTATGTTCATGGAGTGGCTTGTTTATGTTCATGGAGTGGCTTGTTTATGTTCATGGAGTGACTTGTTTATGTTCATGGAGTGACATGTTTATGTTCATGGAGTGGCCTGTTTATGTTCATGGAGTGGACTGTTTATGTTCATGGAGTGACTTGTTTATGTTCATGGAGTGGCTTGTTTATGTTCATGGAGTGACTTGTTTATGTTCATGGAGTGACTTGTTTATGTTCATGGAGTGGCCTGTTTATGTTCATGGAGTGGCCTGTTTATGTTCATGGAGTGGCTTGTTTATGTTCATGGAGTGGCCTGTTTATGTTCATGGAGTGGCCTGTTTATGTTCATGGAGTGGCTTGTTTATGTTCATGGAGTGACTTGTTTATGTTCATGGAGTGACTTGTTTATGTTCATGGAGTGACTTGTTTATGTTCATGGAGTGACTTCTTTATGTTCATGGAGTGGCTTGTTTATGTTCATGGAGTGACTTGTTTATGTTCATGGAGTGACTTGTTTATGTTCATGGAGTGACTTGTTTATGTTCATGGAGTGGCTTGTTTATGTTCATGGAGTGACATGTTTATGTTCATGGAGTGGCCTGTTTATGTTCATGGAGTGAACTGTTTATGTTCATGGAATGGCCTGTTTATGTTCATGGAATGGCTTTTTTATGTTCATGGAGTGACTTGTTTATGTTCATGGAGTGGCCTGTTTATGTTCATGGAGTGACCTGTTTATGTTCATGGAGTGGCCTGTTTATGTTCATGGAGTGGCCTGTTTATGTTCATGGAGTGGCTGTTTATGTTCATGGAGTGACTTGTTTATGTTCATGGAGTGGCTTGTTTATGTTCATGGAGTGGCCTGTTTATGTTCATGGAGTGACTTGTTTATGTTCATGGAGTGGCTTGTTTATGTTCATGGAGTGGCTTGTTTATGTTCATGGAGTGGCTTGTTTATGTTCATGGAGTGGCCTGTTTATGTTCATGGAGTGGCCTGTTTATGTTCATGGAGTGACTTGTTTATGTTCATGGAGTGACTTGTTTATGTTCATGGAGTGGCTTGTTTATGTTCATGGAGTGGCCTGTTTATGTTCCTGAGTGACTTGTTTATGTTCATGGAGTGGCCTGTTTATGTTCATGGAGTGGCCTGTTTATGTTCATGGAGTGGCTTGTTTATGTTCATGGAGTGACTTGTTTATGTTCATGGAGTGGCCTGTTTATGTTCATGGGGTGGCCTGTTTATGTTCATGGAGTGACTTGTTTATGTTCATGGAGTGGCTTGTTTATGTTCATGGAGTGGCCTGTTTATGTTCATGGAGTGACTTGTTTATGTTCATGGAGTGACTTGTTTATGTTCATGGAGTGACTTGTTTATGTTCATGGAGTGGCTTGTTTATGTCCATGGAGTGACTTGTTTATGTTCATGGAGTGGCTTGTTTATGTTCATGGAGTGACTTGTTTATGTTCATGGAGTGACTTGTTTATGTTCATGGAGTGGCTTGTTTATGTTCATGGAGTGGCTTGTTTATGTTCATGGAGTGGCCTGTTTATGTTCATGGAGTGGCCTGTTTATGTTCATGGAGTGGCTTGTTTATGTTCATGGAGTGGCTTGTTTATGTTCATGGAGTGGCTTGTTTATGTTCATGGAGTGGCTTGTTTATGTTCATGGAGTGGCCTGTTTATGTTCATGGAGTGGCTTGTTTATGTTCATGGAGTGGCTTGTTTATGTTCATGGAGTGGCTTGTTTATGTTCATGGAGTGGCCTGTTTATGTTCATGGAGTGACTTGTTTATGTTCATGGAGTGACTTGTTTATGTTCATGGAGTGGCTTGTTTATGTTCATGGAGTGGCTTGTTTATGTTCATGGAGTGACTTGTTATGTTCATGGAGTGACATGTTTATGTTCATGGAGTGGCCTGTTTATGTTCATGGAGTGGACTGTTTATGTTCATGGAGTGACTTGTTTATGTTCATGGAGTGGCTTGTTTATGTTCATGGAGTGACTTGTTTATGTTCATGGAGTGACTTGTTTATGTTCATGGAGTGGCCTGTTTATGTTCATGGAGTGGCCTGTTTATGTTCATGGAGTGGCTTGTTTATGTTCATGGAATGGCCTGTTTATGTTCATGGAGTGGCCTGTTTATGTTCATGGAGTGGCTTGTTTATGTTCATGGAGTGACTTGTTTATGTTCATGGAGTGACTTGTTTATGTTCATGGAGTGACTTGTTTATGTTCATGGAGTGACTTCTTTATGTTCATGGAGTGGCTTGTTTATGTTCATGGAGTGACTTGTTTATGTTCATGGAGTGACTTGTTTATGTTCATGGAGTGACTTGTTTATGTTCATGGAGTGGCTTGTTTATGTTCATGGAGTGGCTTGTTTATGTTCATGGAGTGACTTGTTTATGTTCATGGAGTGACTTGTTTATGTTCATGGAGTGGCTTGTTTATGTTCATGGAGTGGCTTGTTTATGTTCATGGAGTGGCCTGTTTATGTTCATGGAGTGGCTTGTTTATGTTCATGGAGTGACATGTTTATGTTCATGGAGTGGCCTGTTTATGTTCATGGAGTGAACTGTTTATGTTCATGGAATGGCCTGTTTATGTTCATGGAATGGCTTTTTTATGTTCATGGAGTGACTTGTTTATGTTCATGGAGTGGCCAGTTTATGTTCATGGAGTGACCTGTTTATGTTCATGGAGTGGCCTGTTTATGTTCATGGAGTGGCCTGTTTATGTTCATGGAGTGGCCTGTTTATGTTCATGGAGTGACTTGTTTATGTTCATGAGTGGCTTGTTTATGTTCATGGAGTGGCCTGTTTATGTTCATGGAGTGACTTGTTTATGTTCATGGAGTGGCTTGTTTATGTTCATGGAGTGGCTTGTTTATGTTCATGGAGTGGCCTGTTTATGTTCATGGAGTGGCCTGTTTATGTTCATGCAGTGGCCTGTTTATGTTCATGGAGTGACTTGTTTATGTTCATGGAGTGGCTTGTTTATGTTCATGGAGTGGCCTGTTTATGTTCCTGAGTGACTTGTTTATGTTCATGGAGTGGCCTGTTTATGTTCATGGAGTGGCCTGTTTATGTTCATGGAGTGGCTTGTTTATGTTCATGGAGTGACTTGTTTATGTTCATGGAGTGGCCTGTTTATGTTCATGGGGTGGCCTGTTTATGTTCATGGAGTGACTTGTTTATGTTCATGGAGTGGCTTGTTTATGTTCATGGAGTGGCCTGTTTATGTTCATGGAGTGACCTGTTTATGTTCATGGAGTGACTTGTTTATGTTCATGGAGTGACTTGTTTATGTTCATGGAGTGACTTGTTTATGTTCATGGAGTGGCTTGTTTATGTCCATGGAGTGACTTGTTTATGTTCATGGAGTGGCTTGTTTATGTTCATGGAGTGACTTGTTTATGTTCATGGAGTGACTTGTTTATGTTCATGGAGTGGCTTGTTTATGTTCATGGAGTGGCTTGTTTATGTTCATGGAGTGGCCTGTTTATGTTCATGGAGTGGCCTGTTTATGTTCATGGAGTGGCTTGTTTATGTTCATGGAGTGGCTTGTTTATGTTCATGGAGTGGCTTGTTTATGTTCATGGAGTGGCTTGTTTATGTTCATGGAGTGGCCTGTTTATGTTCATGGAGTGGCTTGTTTATGTTCATGGAGTGGCTTGTTTATGTTCATGGAGTGGCTTGTTTATGTTCATGGAGTGGCCTGTTTATGTTCATGGAGTGACTTGTTTATGTTCATGGAGTGGCTTGTTTATGTTCATGGAGTGGCTTGTTTATGTTCATGGAGTGACTTGTTTATGTTCATGGAGTGACATGTTTATGTTCATGGAGTGGCCTGTTTATGTTCATGGAGTGGACTGTTTATGTTCATGGAGTGACTTGTTTATGTTCATGGAGTGGCTTGTTTATGTTCATGGAGTGACTTGTTTATGTTCATGGAGTGACTTGTTTATGTTCATGGAGTGGCCTGTTTATGTTCATGGAGTGGCCTGTTTATGTTCATGGAGTGGCCTGTTTATGTTCATGGAGTGGCTTGTTTATGTTCATGGAGTGGCCTGTTTATGTTCATGGAGTGGCTTGTTTATGTTCATGGAGTGACTTGTTTATGTTCATGGAGTGACTTGTTTATGTTCATGGAGTGACTTGTTTATGTTCATGGAGTGACTTCTTTATGTTCATGGAGTGGCTTGTTTATGTTCATGGAGTGACTTGTTTATGTTCATGGAGTGACTTGTTTATGTTCATGGAGTGACTTGTTTATGTTCATGGAGTGGCTTGTTTATGTTCATGGAGTGGCTTGTTTATGTTCATGGAGTGGCCTGTTTATGTTCATGGAGTGGCCTGTTTATGTTCATGGAGTGACATGTTTATGTTCATGGAGTGGCCTGTTTATGTTCATGGAGTGAACTGTTTATGTTCATGGAATGGCCTGTTTATGTTCATGGAATGGCTTTTTTATGTTCATGGAGTGACTGTTTATGTTCATGGAGTGGCCTGTTTATGTTCATGGAGTGACCTGTTTATGTTCATGGAGTGGCCTGTTTATGTTCATGGAGTGGCCTGTTTATGTTCATGGAGTGGCCTGTTTATGTTCATGGAGTGGCCTGTTTATGTTCATGGAGTGACTTGTTTATGTTCATGGAGTGGCTTGTTTATGTTCATGGAGTGGCCTGTTTATGTTCATGGAGTGACTTGTTTATGTTCATGGAGTGGCTTGTTTATGTTCATGGAGTGGCTTGTTTATGTTCATGGAGTGGCCTGTTTATGTTCATGGAGTGGCCTGTTTATGTTCATGGAGTGGCCTGTTTATGTTCATGGAGTGTCTTGTTTATGTTCATGGAGTGGCTTGTTTATGTTCATGGAGTGGCCTGTTTATGTTCCTGAGTGACTTGTTTATGTGCATGGAGTGGCCTGTTTATGTTCATGGAGTGGCCTGTTTATGTTCATGGAGTGGCTTGTTTATGTTCATGGAGTGACTTGTTTATGTTCATGGAGTGGCTGTTTATGTTCATGGGGTGGCTGTTTATGTTCATGGAGTGACTTGTTTATGTTCATGGAGTGGCTTGTTTATGTTCATGGAGTGGCCTGTTTATGTTCATGGAGTGACCTGTTTATGTTCATGGAGTGACTTGTTTATGTTCATGGAGTGACTTGTTTATCTTCATGGAGTGACTTGTTTATCTTCATGGAGTGACTTGTTTATGTTCATGGAGTGGCCTGTTTATGTTCATGGAGTGGCCTGTTTATGTTCATGGAGTGACTTGTTTATGTTCATGGAGTGGCTTGTTTATGTTCGTGGAGTGGCCTGTTTATGTTCATGGAGTGGCCTGTTTATGTTCATGGAGTGGCTTGTTTATGTTCATGGAGTGACTTGTTTATGTTCATGGAGTGACTTGTTTATGTTCATGGAGTGACTTGTTTATGTTCATGGAGTGACTTGTTTATGTTCATGGAGTGACTTGTTTATGTTCATGGAGTGACTTGTTTATGTTCATGGAGTGACTTGTTTATGTTCATGGAGTGACTTGTTTATGTTCATGGAGTGACTTGTTTATGTTCATGGAGTGGCTTGTTTATGTTCATGGAGTGGCTTGTTTATGTTCATGGAGTGGCCTGTTTATGTTCATGGAGTGGCTTGTTTATGTTCATGGAGTGACATGTTTATGTTCATGGAGTGGCCTGTTTATGTTCATGGAGTGACTGTTTATGTTCATGGAATGGCCTGTTTATGTTCATGGAATGGCTTTTTTATGTTCATGGAGTGACTTGTTTATGTTCATGGAGTGACTTGTTTATGTTCATGGAGTGGCCTGTTTATGTTCATGGAGTGACTTGTTTATGTTCATGGAGTGACTTGTTTATGTTCATGGAGTGGCCTGTTTATGTTCATGGAGTGGCCTGTTTATGTTCATGGAGTGGCCTGTTTATGTTCATGGAGTGGCCTGTTTATGTTCATGGAGTGGCCTGTTTATGTTCATGGAGTGGCCTGTTTATGTTCATGGAGTGGCCTGTTTATGTTCATGGAGTGACTTGTTTATGTTCATGGAGTGGCTTGTTTATGTTCATGGAGTGGCCTGTTTATGTTCATGGAGTGACCTGTTTATGTTCATGGAGTGGCTTGTTTATGTTCATGGAGTGGCTTGTTTATGTTCATGGAGTGGCCTGTTTATGTTCATGGAGTGGCCTGTTTATGTTCATGGAGTGGCCTGTTTATGTTCATGGAGTGGCCTGTTTATGTTCATGCAGTGACTTGTTTATGTTCATGGAGTGGCCTGTTTATGTTCATGGAGTGGCTTGTTTATGTTCATGGAGTGGCTTGTTTATGTTCATGGAGTGGCCTTTTTATGTTCATGGAGTGGCCTGTTTATGTTCATGGAGTGGCCTGTTTATGTTCCTGAGTGACTTGTTTATGTTCATGGAGTGGCCTGTTTATGTTCATGGAGTGGCCTGTTTATGTTCATGGAGTGGCTTGTTTATATTCATGGAGTGACTTGTTTATGTTCATGGAGTGACTTGTTTATGTTCATGGAGTGGCCTGTTTATGTTCATGGGGTGGCCTGTTTATGTTCATGGAGTGACTTGTTTATGTTCATGGAGTGGCTTGTTTATGTTCATGGAGTGGCTTGTTTATGTTCATGGAGTGACTTGTTTATGTTCTTGGAGTGACTTGTTTATGTTCATGGAGTGACTTGTTTATGTTCATGGAGTGGCCTGTTTATGTTCATGGAGTGGCTTGTTTATGTTCATGGAGTGGCCTGTTTATGTTCATGGAGTGGCTTGTTTATGTTCATGGAGTGGCTTGTTTATGTTCATGGAGTGGCTTGTTTATGTTCATGGAGTGACTTGTTTATGTTCATGGAGTGGCCTGTTTATGTTCATGGAGTGGCCTGTTTATGTTCATGGAGTGACTTGTGTTTTGTTCATGGAGTGGCTTGTTTATGTTCATGGAGTGGCTTGTTTATGTTCATGGAGTGGCTTGTTTCTGGTTTGTCTTCGATATTTCATCAATATTTTCGTTATTTTTTTGCAGCCAACAATTTTTAAGATGATGTAAAGTCACGTGTCAACACAACCAGAGCCTGGAGTGTTTCATTCATTCATTTTCCTCTCGTCCCTAAGGCAACACTTAGGACAGAAGTAATATATTTTGATGATCTGCTGCTAGTTCTAACTTATTTCTTAGTCCCATGATTGAGGCTTCCCTAGTCATTGTTCTGTTTAGCGATTCTTTGGTCTACCTTTTTTTTTTTTCTGTAACCAATGGCTTACACATGAACGCCTGACGAGGACATCTTTCTTCTTTTATTCCCAACTTAAGCACCGATGTATTTACAACGTCTTCTTTTGAAGCTCGAAACTTATTCTTGTTTTGATTCGTTTGTTATTTGTTCGTTTGAAATGTATCTTTCCAGCTTATCCTAAGTCTGGGTGAATGTGATATTTTCCCATTCAGATGTTAGTACTGGTATCAGATGTTACTACTGGTATCAGATGTTAGTACTGGTATCAGATGTTAGTGCTGGTATCAGATGTTAGTACTGGTATCAGATGTTAGTACTGGTATCAGATGTTAGTACTGGTATTAGATGTTACTACTTGTATCAGATGTTACTACTTGTATCAGATGTTAGTACTGGTATCAGATGTTAGTACTGGTATCAGATGTTAGTACTGGTATCAGATGTTAGTACTGGTATCAGATGTTAGTACTGGTATCAGATGTTAGTACTGGTATCAGATTTTAGTACTGGTATCAGATGTTAGTACTGGTATCAGATGTTAGTACTGGTATCAGATGTTAGTACTGGTATCAGATGTTACTACTGGTATCAGATGTTAGTACTGGTATCAGACAGGAGTTAAACAGTCTGTTCATTTACTGAGAACTTTAGATATCCAAATTTTCGTCAGTTTGTTGACAGCATTTAATAAACGATGCGATGCGTGTCATGGCTTCTGATATGCTGTCAACATCTCTGGATATTTTGTCTATTCTAACAAGCTTCTATTGTTTATCTTTATCTAGACGTGGTTCATTGAAGCTATTTTACCACTCCCTATTCCCAGAAATTAATCTTTCACCCCCATGTCACAAATATTTGCTTATTTTAGATCAATTTGTGTTTCCTTCCAAATATTTCGCATTACTTCCCTTTGACCGTCTCCGTTCACAAACACTGACTACCTGCTACTCAGCTACACTAAACCTTATTGCAACAACACTTTCACTGACTACCTGCTACTCAGCTACACTAAACCTTATTGCAACAACACTTTTCACTGACTACCTGCTACTCATCTACACTAAACCTTATTGCAACAACACTTTCACTGACTACCTGCTACTCATCTACACTAAACCTTATTGCAACAAAACTTTCGGACAGTCACATAGCATTGACATCAACTCTTTGAGTTGCTTGAAAACAAATTAAGACATTACTGGGAAACATTAAAACAAATTATGACATTACTGGGAAACATTAAAACAAATTATGACATTACTGAGAAACATTAAAACAAATTATGACATTACTGGGAAACATTAAATTAAAAAAATTAAATTGTAGTATATAGCGTTAATTTGCTAAACGCGTGCCTTGATATCGCACAATAAATGCTATAGACGAAAGTAGAATCACAATTAATTCTGTTTGCGGGCCTGTTGTATAACTGTCACCATATACGGAACTTGTGTACTCACCTAAGAACCATGTACAAATATTTATTATAGGTTGGGGTGGTGGTGGTAGCTCCCAATGTCGATAATGATGATACTAAAGGGAGGTCAAAAAGTAATGCACACCAATTTTTTTCTCGGCTAATAATAAAGATAGGAATATGAAATTTTGCACACTTGGAATATGACATGTTCCAATTATGTGCACCAAATTGCACAGCATTTTGATAAATATTACGCAATCTATGAACCGTTAAAATGGAGCTTGTCAACAATGTCCGTTACAAACAGCGAATTGTCATAGAATTTCCGGTTGCGGAAAAAGAAACTGTGGCAAACATTCATAAACGACTGTGTGCAGTGTACAAATGTTCTGCAGTCGATAGGAGCACAGTTAGTCGCTGGGGTCAGAGAATTAAAGCTGCAGAAAGTGTACGAGTGGAGCTGCATGATTTACCGCGTTCTGGACGTGTTGCCTCGGCTACCAGCACAGACATGTTAAACCGGCTGATGCCATTATTCGTAAGGATAGGCGTATCACTAGTCAGCAATTGGCATTGCAGCTTACACTCAGCAAGGGAAGTGCAATCGCAATTTTTAAAACTCTCGGATATTCAAAGATTTGCGCTCGATGGGTTCCTCGGTGCCTAACAAATGATCACAGAGTTCAAGGAAAACATTCTGTTCTGAATTGTTGGAGCGTTTCGGTGTTGAAGGAGGAATGTTTTTGTCAAAAATTGTTACCGTGACGAAACGTGGGCACATTATTATGAGCCTGAAACAAAAATGCAGTCAATGGAATGGCATCATCCGCAGTCACCAAAAAGAAAAAATTCAAAACATCTCCATCAGCCGGAAAGGTGATGATCACTGTCTTCTGTGACATTGATGGTGTGATTCTTGTTGATGTAATGACAAGAGGTGAGACAATCAACTCGACAGCTTACATCAATACACTGACAAAAATCAAAAATCGGTTCCACAGAGTTCGGCCTAATAAGCCATCTGCAGATTTGTTGCTTCAACATGACAATGCACGCCCTCACACAAGTCTGGTAACACGGGAAGCAATCAACAAATTTGGTTGGACTGTACTGCCCCATCCTCCTTACAGCCCTGATCTGGCTCCCTCAGATTTCCATCTGTTTGGACCACTCAAAAAATTCCTGCGTGGGACACACTTTGACAATAATGAGGGTGTGATCCGTGCAGTTAAAAATGGCTGCGCGAGCAGGACAAAACTTGGTACAAACGAGGCATTCATGACCTAGTTTCGCGTTGGCGTAAGGCAATACGCTTGGGCGGAGATTATGTTGAAAAATAGGTAGTGTCAAGGGGATGTTCAGCTACAATCTGTGAAAATTTCACACATTTTGCCCGAATAGTTTCCGAGAAAAAAAATTGATGTGCATTACTTTTTGACCTCCCTACGTTACTAAAACATGGCGTCTATTTTTTTAAATTCACAATTTTCTGTACCGTCACATGGCTTTTGTTGGGGCTTCTCTTTAACTTGTTTGTATGTGAATTGTGTTTGTGTGTTAAGTTGTCCCTCCTTTAAGGATGTTGTATTTTTAAAGAGCATCTAATGAGATATACTATCATGTAAATCTAATATCAATTAGACAAAGCCATTTTAAAGCCAATTTTGGGAAACAAAGGTCATGGACAAGGTCTCTCCACCCATCCCAATTCTTGGATACAGATCGTGCTCTGTAGGCCATGGACAGACTCTCTATCTCTATTCTTGGACATAGGTCGTGTTCTTTGGGCCGCTGTGGGCCATGGACAGGCTCTCTATCTCTATTCTTGGACATAGGTCGTGTTCTTTGGGCCGCTGTGGGCCATGGACAGACTCTCTATCTCTATTCTTGGACATAGGTCGTGTTCTTTGGGCCGCTGTGGGCCATGGACAGGCTCTCTATCTCTATTCTTGGACATAGATTGTGTTCTTTGGGCCGCTGTAGGCCATGGACAGGCTCTCTCCGTCTATCTCTTACTTGGACATAGGTCGTGTTCTTTGGGCCGCTGTAGGCCATGGACAGACTCTCTATCTCTATTCTTGGACATAGGTCGTGTTCTTTGGGCCGCTGTAGGCCATGGACAGACTCTCTATCTCTTACTTGGACATAGGTCGTGTTCTTTGGGCCGCTGTAGGCCATGGACAGGCTCTCTATCTCTTACTTGGACATAGGTCGTGTTCTTTGGGCCGCTGTAGGCCATGGACAGACTCTCTATCTCTATTCTTGGACATAGGTCGTGTTCTTTGGGCCGCTGTAGGCCATGGACAGACTCTCTATCTCTATTCTTGGACATAGGTCGTGTTCTTTGGGCCGCTGTGGGCCATGGACAGGCTCTCTATCTCTTACTTGGACATAGGTCGTGTTCTTTGGGCCGCTGTAGGCCATGGACAGGCTCTCTCCGTCCTATCTCTTACTTGGACATAGGTCGTGTCTTTGGGCCGCTGTAGGCCATGGACAGACTCTCTATCTCTATTCTTGGACATAGGTCGTGTTCTTTGGGCCGCTGTAGGCCATGGACAGACTCTCTATCTCTATTCTTGGACATAGGTCGTGTTCTTTGGGCCGCTGTAGGCCATGGACAGACTCTCTATCTCTATTCTTGGACATAGGTCGTGTTCTTTGGGCCGCTGTAGGCCATGGACAGGCTCTCTATCTCTTACTTGGACATAGGTCGTGTTCTTTGGGCCGCTGTAGGCCATGGACAGACTCTCTATCTCTATTCTTGGACATAGGTCGTGTTCTTTGGGCCGCTGTAGGCCATGGACAGACTCTCTATCTCTATTCTTGGACATAGGTCGTGTTCTTTGGGCCGCTGTAGGCCATGGACAGACTCTCTATCTCTATTCTTGGACATAGGTCGTGTTCTTTGGGCCGCTGTGGGCCATGGACAGGCTCTCTATCTCTATTCTTGGACATAGGTCGTGTTCTTTGGGCCGCTGTAGGCCATGGACAGACTCTCTATCTCTCTTCTTGGACATAGGTCGTGTTCTTTGGGCCTGTGGGCCCAGACTCTCTATCTCTTACTTGGACATAGGTTCGTGTTCTTTGGGCCGCAGACAAGGTCTCTCCACCCACCCTACTATTGGACATAGGTCGTGTTATGTAGGTTATGTGGACATTTTAATGATGGTCTTATCCACTTTTCACTGGTTGCTGAACTGGACTACAAAGGACAAGAGGTCGGGTTCGGTCTTGATCGACGGCTTCCGGGTTCACCCCGCCTTAAATGGTACTGGATTTTTTATGGAAAAATAAAGCGGCACTTGCGTAATACGACCAATTGTCCCAAAAATCGTGTGCTGAAGGTCTATAAAAAGCATGGTCACTAACACCATATTCCCTACACGCCACCTGGCGTGACGGGGCTCTTTACTTTTTTTTTTTTTTTTAACTTATCCACTTTAGTGTTAGCCGTCGGGTTATCATCACGGCTGATCGAACAACGGTCCTTTAGCGCTCAGATCTCCTCCTCATCAAGATCGTCAACTTTAAACTGATTCACACAAGTCCTCCCCCGTCTCCGCGTAGCTCTCCTGAAGTCTTCTTCACTACAATATGCTAAAGGGAGAAGATAGTAACCACACAAAGTGTAAGCAAAGATACAGGAGATAAAGTAATGATATCGATAAAGAAAACATAACCCACCATTGCTACTGTGGTAGACGCCCATACACTGCTTTAGACTTTAGATCGTCACTCAGAAGTGAGCTTCTAGGAATCCAGTATGATAAATTACAACTAGGAATGTGATAACGTTAGGAGCAAAAATATACCACAATATAAATAGACTAAACATGAACGTTATGAGAATATGTGAACAAAGGACAAAATATTGTCTATCCATCAGTTTACTGGAAATCAATCATCCATGATGTTATGTACTCAATCATCCCAATTTGAACGCTCAATCAACTGTCCAGTCAGGCCTCACAAGCTGATGGTTTCATTGATTCTTTCTGGTCGCCATTTGGTTTCTCTGTTGCCGGAGGAGAGGCGTGTGCCCATGGCTGTCAAAGTCATGAGCCCTTCCAACATCTCGAAATATTAAAATAGAATTGTGACCCGCATAAACAATTTAATAACAGTCGTGTCTACTCGCAATCAAACAACATAATGTGAATGTAGCCACGAGTGGTTACAGTCATGAGATCAACATATTTACATTCATTCATTCCTGCATTCAAACAATTTTTTAAAAATAAAGTAAATTATATTTAGTTTCGTCTAAATGAGGTTCCATTAAGCTGATAATGAGGTTCCATAAGATGATGAGTCCCATAAAGATGATGATGAGGTCCCATAAAGATGATAATGAGGTTCCATAAGATGATAATGAGGTTCCATAAGATGATAATGAGGTTCCATAAGATGATGAGGTCCCATAAAGACGATGATGAGGTCCCATAAAGATGATAATGAGGTTCCATAAGATGATGAGGTCCCATAAAGATGATAATGAGGTTCCATAAGATGATGAGGTCCCATAAAGATGATAATGAGGTTCCATAAGATGATAACGCTGGCAAATTCTGTGTGTCTGAAACATTCTCATTCCTGTCCTTTTAATGACAAGTGCTGCAGATTTGTTGGCCTGTCAATGAACGTAGACGGCCAAGTGTCAAAGCTCTCGTCTTGTCTGTAACATGCTCCTCTTCTTTCCTTAACTTAAAGTATTGTCTATATGTACGTCATGACCGCGAGTAGCATGACGATGAAGGTGAATGCAGTGACCAGGGCATTCACCTGGTTAGAGTGACAAGACTACACCCACGCCTGTATACTGAGTGATTCGATGAGCATGTAAGAAAAGTGGATGCTGGCTCTGTATGCAGGCAGTGGGTTGAGTTATTTCAGAAGTCAATGATGTCTAGTAACCTCTGTATGCAGGTAGTGGTTTGAGTTATTTCAGAAGTCAATGATGTCTAGTCACCTCTGTATGCAGGTAGTGGGTTGAGTTATTTCAGAAGTCATGATGTCTAGTAACCTTTGTCTACGTCCCTGGATTTGCGGGAGTACGGGGAAATGAAATGGCGGACAGCTGGCTAGCTGTGCTGTAGCTGAAGGCGGTCATAAATGGACCAGACAGATGCCATTAATGCTCTCCGAGATGCGAGAAGGGCACCGGCCTTCGACAACCATGAGTCCACGTCACTCTTTCGTATGAAGTAGATAGGGGTAAAGATGGGCACAGCCAGAAATGAGAAACTTAGTGGGCGTGTAAGAAGACTTATCAACCAACACAGAATTTGAGTCGTCAGTCGCTGGACACTGCGAGACTTGCCGAAGAGGGAATCTGAGCACCTATGGACTCTTCTATATAGTTTATAAGTTGATCTAAAGATCTGGTCTAGCTGGGAGCACGTTGTTGTGGTTGCGCTCAGGTTCTGTAGCTTGACTTGATCTTGTGTGGGAATCGCTCTTCACAACCCATGCTCCTCACGAACAGACGCATGCAACCCTTGTGTGTTCTGTTAGCGGGAAGAGTGTGAATGTTTTAGACGATCGCGTGTGTTAAGCAATCCCTGGTAGAGAGATGAATTTTATGTTTAGAGTAAAGTTTTAAGTAATTCATGCTTTTCAATAGTTCCCCTTTTTGTCCGCAGTCGGAGGTGCAGTTAAAAACTCTCTTATCTCATGGTGACTGTTCTGGACGTGCGACCTTTATTCTCTATCCTATAATTTCCCTGGCAGATGCCAGAAATGTGGTCAACGCTTTCATCGATTCAGTCTTGTTCAGATCAGAGAGTGTTTCACCAAGATCTCGCAGGTTTTCTTGACAAGCATATTTGTTCTAGGGAACATACCTTTTTGAAAATCCTGCCTTCCAGCCCCTAACCGCCATTAACTCCACCGAACGTCGAAAGTTATTTTATGAAGCAACAAAACATATCAAGTATTGTAACATTCATGAATGAAATTAACGCTGACAGCACTTCATGTTTTTAAACTCCAAAAATGGCAAGGTTTCATCCCGTGATGATGTATCTCGACTTTATCAACATCTGATAGAACATGGACTTGTCTGTTATAGATTTCAGAGGTTAATCAACATTATCTGATAGAACATGGACTTGTCTGTTATAGATTTCAGAGGTTAATCAACATTATCTGATAGAACATGGACTTGTCTGTTATATGTTCCAGAGTTTCATGGCATTATCTCAGGGGCTCTCTCTATTGAAAGAGCTCGTGCGAGGTGCTGAGATAATCAGCCACATGACCGGAGTGATATCAGGCACATGACGGGAGTGATATCAGGCACAGTTTGAGTAGAACGATACCGAGTTTTATAAATAAGAGAGACGAACTGTCCGACAGCACATCTGTCTCGTTGTCTAGGGACACGCGAACTCTTGTGATGTGTAAAAACGACACACACTATTACAATGATCTCAATGTACAGCATTATTTATACTTACAATTATATAACCAAATCATATTATGTACTGTTATCAGACCTGGTGTTTTCGATATCACACTCATCGGATGTGGTATCGTCGCTACAGTAAACAGCCATGGCTGCCCGAATCGATCTCATCTTCAAAAGTAGCAATTCTGATCCATACATTGGGGTCAACTTTCCGGAACCGGGCGTGAAGATTTCTGGAAGGCTCAAACGCCGATATACGTCTGCTTTCATTTCTTTACGCTCTGCTTCAGTACGTGCTGTCTCTTTACGTTCTTTACTTGCTGTCTCTTTACGTTCTGTCTCTTTATGTGCTGTCTCTTTACGTTCTGTCTCTTTATGTTCTTTACATTCTGTCTCGTTATGCTCTTTACATTCTGTCTCGTTATGTTCTTTACATTCTGTCTCGTTATGTTCTATACATTCTGTCTCGTTATGTTCTTTACGTTCTGTCTTGTTATGCTCTTTACGTTCTGTCTCGTTAGCTTCATCGTCCGATGATAACATAAAACTGATGGGAAGTCCTGAGCTCGACTGATCTATACTCCTCGACCCAAACGTCTGTAAACTCACAATCTGACCTTGTGTAGACGTCACCTGTTCACCCTCCATTGTCTCGTCACCTTCTGGTCCATTCACATCACCATTATCATTGACCTTTGACACCACCAAGTTTGGGAATGCTGCCAATCTCTGCATCTTCTTTTCTTAAAACTTGGGCTCCACAAAGGCCTCTTCTGCTTCTCCGTTTGTAAGGAACTGATGGCAAGGGAACTTTCTGGAACGTTCTGTGTCGTCAGATGACCTTCTCTGCTTATTGTGTGTGTATCGTCGTAGTAAACGCCCAGGACTCTCTCATAGCGACTATGGTTGTTGATAGCGACGGGGCATGAATTCAATCCTTTGAGTTTAGGTTGAAGAATAACCGTCTGAGGTTTTCTGGAATGATTGTTTTGGTAGCTGTTGCAGCAGATTGTAATTTAATTCCGAAATATGGCGGGCACGTCAACGATTTTATTTGTTTCCTCACATTTACTACATGTTATCCCGCCATTCAGATAGCTTGTTTATTATCGTTAATGTTATTACTGTTATAATCGTGATGGCAATTCTTCATTTAATAGACTTTGTATCGATGTTCTTTATAAGAGGCGTTAGTATCGTGCCCTTGTTGGGGCGATCAGTAGCAGCAGTTCCTTGTGTTGGACTTGAGCTTGTTGGACGACTGACCTGGGCTGATATTTTTCTGTGGACAAAGTCCAACTTGTTATCAGTGAACGATCTGTTCAATAAGATCGATAATTGCTGACAGTCCATTCTCATCTCGCTTTCTTGTGTTGAAGTTCTAGAATCCGACCCGTAGTACCGTCGGTTGATATCTGAGGCTAGCTCACCATTAGCGTATGTGTTTGTGACGTGTGTTTCCTGGAAAAATTTGCAGGCAAAAGTTGTTGAATTTTGATGTATTTCTGTTCCAGGGGGAGTAACCCTGAATGACGTCAATGGCATCTCATTGGTTACAGCCACCGACATGGGCGTGACCATTAGATGCCCATGCTCCACGTGACCTTTAGTCAGCGGGTGTCTGTTGTCCAGTCCATTGCGCTGATGTACGGACACAATATCTGAGGAGGTCTGCAAGGTCATGGCCACCATGTTGATGTCATGGTCAGTGATGGCAGATGAACTCTGACCTGCCCACTGGATTCGCCTTTTGGAGGTTTCATCTCTGCCACTGACGTCATGACTGAAATCTGTGACGTCATGTGTGTCATAGGGTGTCCCGTTGACCTGCGGTTAATAAAACAATATACCGGAAGTGACAAAGATCCCATATATCAAGTTCACTATACATTTTTAGTATCACTCGTTTACGAGAACAATCTAGAAGCTCACATTAATCTGTTTTGTATTTCTTCTGTACATCATTTGGCTTTCTATTTGTACTACTACTACTACTACCACTACTACTACTACTACTACCAACACTAATGTTACTATCACTACTACTACTACTACCAACACTAATGTTACTATCACTACTACTACTACTACCAACACTAATGTTACTATCACTACTACTACTACTACCAACACTAATGTTTACTATCACTACTACTACTACTACCAACACTAATGTTACTATCACTACTGCTACTACTACCAACACTAATGTTACTATCACTACTACTACTACTACTACCAACACTAATGTTACTATCACTACTACTACTACTACTACCAACACTAATGTTACTATCACTACTGCTACTACTACCAACACTAATGTTACTATCACTACTACTACTACTACCAACACTAATGTTACTATCACTACTGCTACTACTACCAACACTAATGTTACTATCACTACTACTACTACTACCAACACTAATGTTACTATCACTACTACTACTACCAACACTAATGTTACTATCACTACTACTACTACTACAACACTAATGTTACTATCACTATCACTACTGCTACTACTACCAACACTAATGTTACTATCACTACTACTACCAACACTAATGTTACTATCACTACTACTACTACTACTACCAACACTAATGTTACTATCACTACTACTACCAACACTAATGTTACTATCACTACTACTACTACACCCAACACTAATGTTACTATCACTACTGCTACTACTACCAACACTAATGTTACTATCACTACTACTACTACTACCAACACTAATGTTACTATCACTACTACTACTACTACCAACACTAATGTTACTATCACTACTACTACTACCAACACTAATGTTACTATCACTACTACTACTACTACAACACTAATGTTACTATCACTATCACTACTGCTACTACTACCAACACTAATGTTACTATCACTACTACTACCAACACTAATGTTACTATCACTACTACTACTACTACCAACACTAATGTTACTATCACTACTACTACCAACACTAATGTTACTATCACTACTACTACTACACCAACACTAATGTTACTATCACTACTGCTACTACTACCAACACTAATGTTACTATCACTACTACTACTACTACCAACACTAATGTTACTATCACTACTGCTACTACTACCACACTAATGTTACTATCACTACTACTACTACTACCAACACTAATGTTACTATCAATGTTAGTATCACTACTGCTACTACTACTGCTACAGCTACTACTGCTACTACCACCACTACTACTACTATCTCTGATACTACTGCTACTACCACCACTACTACTACTGCTCCTACTACTACAGCTACTACTGATACTATATCTAATGCTTATACGACTTTGCTATTGTATACTACACATCTAATACTTCTTCTGTTAGTTCATGTAGTTCTGATACTCTTACTACTATTACTATCGCTGCAGCTACAACTACTTAGTCTGCTACTCAACTACTAGTAATACTTCTATTACCATTACTACTACTAGTGCTACTACAACTCAACTACTAGTAATACTTCTATTACCATTACTACTACTAGTGCTACTACAACTCAACTATTAGTAATACTTCTATTTCCATTACTACTACTAGTGCTACTACAACTCAACTATTAGTAATACTTCTATTACCATTACTACTACTAGTGCTACTACAACTCAACTACTAGTAATACTTCTATTACCATTACTACTACTAGTGCTACTACAACTCAACTACTAGTAATAATTCTATTACCATTACTACTACTAGTGCTACTACAACTCAACTATTAGTAATACTTCTATTACTATTACTACTACTAGTGCTACTACAACTCAACTACTAGTAATACTTCTATTACCATTACTACTACTTTATAATCAATATTGGTACATCTCCAAGATATAGGAGAGAAGGATCAACCAGTTGCTATTGAGATATTTGAGTAGAAACCTGTCACTGACAGCCCCGAGATGAACCAATGGTTAAAGAGCTGATCTGCTGGGCACAAGAGGTTGGGTTCCATTCCGATCTTCGTCTTCAGGTTCATCAAGTCTGCAATAACTTTCAGAGAAAAAAATACTGCGCTGGCGGATTGCTGACCACAGTAACGACAAAATGTGTCGAAGGTAGAAAATGATCGCTACTAACGCTAATTATGATTGATGTCGCTACACAACGACAGAATGAGTAAACGGATTTAGGAAGATCATGTTGGCTGCAGACTTTGGAAACAAGAGAACATGAGTGGCTCAAGTTATCTCAGAGACATGAAGAGTTGGAAGCAAGAGAACATGAGTGGCTCAAGTTATCTCAGAGACATGAAGAGTTGGAAGCAAGAGAACATGAGTGGCTCAAGTTATCTCAGAGACATGAAGAGTTGGAGAACATGAGTGGCTCAAGTTATCTCAGAGACATGAAAAGTTGGAGAACATGAGTGGCTCAAGTTATCTCAGAGACATGAAAAGTTGGAGAACATGAGTGGCTCAAGTTATCTCAGAGACATGAAAAGTTGGAGAACATGAGTGGCTCAAGTTATCTCAGAGACATGAAAAGTTGGAAGCAAGAGAACATGAGTGGCTCAAGTTATCTCAGAGACATGAAAAGTTGGAAGCAAGAGAACATGAGTGGCTCAAGTTATCTCAGAGACATGAAGAGTTGGAAGCAAGAGAACATGAGTGGCTCAAGTTATCTCAGAGACATGAAAAGTTGGAAGCAAGAGAACATGAGTGGCTCAAGTTATCTCAGAGACATGAAAAGTTGGAAGCAAGAGAACATGAGTGGCTCAAGTTATCTCAGAGACATGAAGAGTTGGAAGCAAGAGAACATGAGTGGCTCAAGTTATCTCAGAGACATGAAGAGTTGGAGAACATGAGTGGCTCAAGTTATCTCAGAGACATGAAAAGTTGGAGAACATGAGTGGCTCAAGTTATCTCAGAGACATGAAAAGTTGGAGAACATGAGTGGCTCAAGTTATCTCAGAGACATGAAAAGTTGGAAGCAAGAGAACATGAGTGGCTCAAGTTATCTCAGAGACATGAAAAGTTGGAAGCAAGAGAACATGAGTGGCTCAAGTTATCTCAGAGACATGAAAAGTTGGAAGCAAGAGAACATGAGTGGCTCAAGTTATCTCAGAGACATGAAGAGTTGGAAGCAAGAGAACATGAGTGGCTCAAGTTATCTCAGAGACATGAAGAGTTGGAAGCAAGAGAACATGAGTGGCTCAAGTTATCTCAGAGACATGAAAAGTTGGAAGCAAGAGAACATGAGTGGCTCAAGTTATCTCAGAGACATGAAGAGTTGGAGAACATGAGTGGCTCAAGTTATCTCAGAGACATGAAAAGTTGGAGAACATGAGTGGCTCAAGTTATCTCAGAGACATGAAAAGTTGGAGAACATGAGTGGCTCAAGTTATCTCAGAGACATGAAAAGTTGGAAGCAAGAGAACATGAGTGGCTCAAGTTATCTCAGAGACATGAAAAGTTGGAAGCAAGAGAACATGAGTGGCTCAAGTTATCTCAGAGACATGAAGAGTTGGAAGCAAGAGAACATGAGTGGCTCAAGTTATCTCAAAGACATGAAGAGTTGGAAGCAAGAGAACATGAGTGGCTCAAGTTATCTCAAAGACATGAAGAGTTGGAAACAAGAGAACATGAGTGGCTCAAGTTATCTCAAAGACATGAAGAGTTGGAAGCAAGAGAACATGAGTGGCTCAAGTTATCTCAGAGACATGAAGATTTGGAAACAAAAGTGAGAACGTGTCTACATGTGACAAAATTCTGGTTTCATGGCTAGAAGAGTTAGATGTACAACTAGACACAGCAGTAGCGGCCAAACAAGCGCCAATATGCTCATAGCTTAAGATAGAAATCTGTGGCTTCTCACAACGCCCCACGTGATGCGATAAGTACAAGTAATAACATTTTATTTTATGTTAAATGTGAGTTACAAAAACAAAAAACTACAGAACGAAGATAAATGTTAACACACCTGAAGTGATGAATGGCTGGCGAAGTTGTGTGCTATGTCCTTGAACTTTAACCTATACGACTGTAGCGTGCACGAGCTGCTGTCTGTGGACGAGATGCACATTTTCATTAAATCTAACCGTTTTTCTTTCTGTTATAATTTATGTATAAGTGTTTTATCTCTGTTGTTAATTTTCTTCTTTCTTTCCTTCTTTCTTTCTTTCTTTCATTCTTTCTTTCTTTCTTTCTCATTCATCTAGTATTCTCCGCTAGAAATAGAGCGAATCGTCAGCCCTTGATTGTGTGTTGTTGAACGTAATTGCGTTGTCGCGGTTTACTCAAAAAAATGTGTATACCTTTCGGCCCAACACTTCCGACTATAACATGCATTTTTCAGTATGGAATTGCCATCACTCTTTCATCCATTTTCACTAGTCCCGACTTGTTAGACTACTTCTAAAAGCACCGCGGAGCAGTGGAGCAGAATGTTGATCAGTTGTAGTCGCTGGTCCTGCTGCAAGCCAATAGGGATTCTCCATCTTTATCAGGTGCCCCACATTTTGATTGCGTTAGAGTCTACGTCATTATCAGGTACCCCACGTTTTGATTACGTTAGAGTCTATGTCAATGTTTCTGGAACAATGGGCCCGCGAACTGAATGGGTTAGAGTTCATTAATTCAAAACGTTTTTTGGGGTTTTTTTTTCACAGATGAGGAGAAATTACGTTGCTAGAGTTGTCTATTCATGAATATCAGCTTACTCCCTGTCGTTGGTATGGATCTAGAATCTTTGAGCTGACACCCTTCGACCCAATGCCATCTAATGATATCTGCAGGTATTTCTGAGTAGTTCCCAAGTAATTTCGTACAAATTGTTCAGTTTATCAGGTCTTTGAGGAAGTAGAGTTGCTGTGATGTCAGTGAGCTTTGGGACAGTCAAACAGGTGTTGTTCTACTGTTTGTGGGTGTTCACAGAGTGGACATGCTGGAGTTTGTTTTCGTTGTATTCTAGTGATGTGTTGTTCAGTGGTACATGATCATCGTTGTATTCTAGTGATGTGGTTGTTCAGTGGTACATGACCGTCGTTGTATTCTAGTGATGTGGTCGTTCATTGGTACATGACCGTCGTTGTATTCTAGTGATGTGGTTGTTCAGTGGTACATGACTGTCGTTGTATTCTAGTGATGTGGTCGTTCAGTGTACATGATCAGTTCTCGGTCTGAAGATGGAGGTCTGGTCTCTTCTTTTTATGTTGTTAATGTTGTCATGGTGGTTTGACCCTGTCATTTATTTTAAAATGTCTCTCTCTGTTTTTTTCCAAGGCCCACCCATTCAGTCAATCTTATATATCTTTGGAGTTTATGTCTTGCTGAAGATCCTTTCCTCCACTGAACTGTCTTGCTGAAGATCCTTTCCTCCACTGAACTGTCTTGCTGAAGATCCTTTCCTCCACTGAACTGTCTTGCTGAAGATCCTTTCCTCCACTGAACTGTCTTGCTGAAGATCCTTTCCTCCACTGAACTGTCTTGCTGAAGATCCTTTCCTCCACTGAACTGTCTTGCTGAAGATCCTTTCCTCCACTGAACTGTCTTGCTGAAGATCCTTTCCTCCACTGAACTGTCTTGCTGAAGATCCTTTCCTCCACTGAACTGTCTTGCTGAAGATCCTTTCCTCCACTGAACTGTCTTGCTGAAGATCCTTTCCTCCACTGAACTGTCTTGCTGAAGATCCTTTCCTCCACTGAACTGTCTTGCTGAAGATCCTTTCCTCCACTGAACTGTCTTGCTGAAGATCCTTTCCTCCACTGAACTGTCTTGCTGAAGATCCTTTCCTCCACTGAACTGTCTTGCTGAGATCCTTTCCTCCACTGAACTGTCTTGCTGAAGATCCTTTCCTCCACTGAACTGTCTTGCTGAAGATCCTTTCCTCCACTGAACTGTCTTGCTGAAGATCCTTTCCTCCACTGAACTGTCTTGCTGAAGATCCTTTCCTCCACTGAACTGTCTTGCTGAAGATCCTTTCCTCCACTGAACTGTCTTGCTGAAGATCCTTTCCTCCACTGAACTGTCTTGCTGAAGATCCTTTCCTCCACTGAACTGTCTTGCTGAAGATCCTTTCCTCCACTGAACTGTCTTGCTGAAGATCCTTTCCTCCACTGAACTGTCTTGCTGAAGATCCTTTCCTCCACTGAACTGTCTTGCTGAAGATCCTTTCCTCCACTGAACTGTCTTGCTGAAGATCCTTTCCTCCACTGAACTGTCTTGCTGAAGATCCTTTCCTCCACTGAACTGTCTTGCTGAAGATCCTTTCCTCCACTGAACTGTCTTGCTGAAGATCCTTTCCTCCACTGAACTGTCTTGCTGAAGATCCTTTCCTCCACTGAACTGTCTTGCTGAAGATCCTTTCCTCCACTGAACTGTCTTGCTGAAGATCCTTTCCTCCACTGAACTGTCTTGCTGAAGATCCTTTCCTCCACTGAACTGTCTTGCTGAAGATCCTTTCCTCCACTGAACTGTCTTGCTGAAGATCCTTTCCTCCACTGAACTGTCTTGCTGAAGATCCTTTCCTCCACTGAACTGTCAAATTACATCGCTCAAATTTACTGTCCAAGTCAGACTCTGTGGTCGATCATGCGGTTTTCTGCTTCGCCCAGTCTCGGAAATGAGCATCAAAGATTTATTTCTGTAAAATAGGATGCTTGGCTTAATGCTGACCATATCTCTTTACGTATCTTTGGTCAGGGAAAGGAATTAATATAACTTCATGATCTCCATGTACTGGAAAGTCTCATTCGTGACCTTATTTAGCATCCACATTGCTGTCATTAAGCTTGTCTTTCCAAACATCAAACTTGTCTTTCCAAACATCAAACTTGTCTTTCCAAACATCAAACTTGTCTTTCCAAACATCAAACTTGTCTTTCTATACACCAAAATTGCCTTTCCAAACATCAAATTTGTCTTTCTATACACCAAAATTGTCTTTTCAAACATCAAAATTGTCTTTCCAAACATCAAACTTGTCTTTCCAAACATCAAACTTGTCTTTCCAAACATCAAACTTGTCTTTCCAAACATCAAACTTGTCTTTTAAACATCAAACTTGTCTTTCCAAACATCAAAATTGTCTTTCCAAACATCAAACTTGTCTTTAAACATCAAACTTGTCTTTCCAAACATCAAACTTGTCTTTCCAAACATCAAACTTGTCTTTCCAAACATCAAACTTGTCTTTCCAAACATCAAACTTGTCTTTCCAAACATCAAACTTGTCTTTTCAAACACCCACTTACCATCTTCAACAGCTTGTCTGTCTCTGAGCACAAACACTCTCCAGGTGTAAATGGCGGCGTGCCTGTAGCGACTGCTTAGCGACCATAGGATGTGAGGAAGTGTGGAGGCCTCGACGAGGACTAGCCAGAGCAGAGTTGTTTCCATGAGCTGCCGATCATAGGCTTGGATTAGCTGGACAAACTGGCAGACCTATAGAAACGGGTTTTGTAAAGATGGAATAGTTATGACCCGAGTCATCGTGAGATTAATCACAATAAACAGCAACTTGAATCAGTCAACCATATCATATATCTGGGCTTTATTGTCACTGATGAAGGAACAAACCCAGAAATACCAGCTATAGCTGTAGAGCTAATGGCAGTCTTAACAAGACTAGACAAGGAAAACCACCACCAAATCAATTCAGAGGAAGAGGTGTGTTTACAGCACTCGAAAAAATGACAAATAATCAACAGAAAAAATATGGACCAAAGCGAAAAGCCAAACGCCAGGGAACACTGCCACTCAGCTAACTAAAGCCTGGATAACTAAACCTAACTAACTTTTAGTTAGCTGAGTTGCAGTGTTCCCTAGCGTTTGGCTTTTCGTGGCAAGGCGCTCTGCCACTGAGTACGGGTTCGAACCTGCTTTGGTCCATATTTTTTTATGTTGTTGATTATTTATCATTTTTTTCCCGAGTGCTGTAAACATAGCTCTTCCTCTGAATTGATTCGCTGATTATAGCCTCGGAAGTTTCCGCTATAAAAAATATTCATTTATTATTTGTCTCCAGTTTAAAACCACCACCATAAAGACAAAGATCAGATTATTGCGAATTGTAGTGACATCTGCATTTCTATACGACCGTGAAACATGGACACTCATTGCTGATCTAAAAAGAAGAATACATGTTCTGGAAATGAGAAGATAAAAAAAGAGCTAGTCGTAACTTACATAGATCAGATCACCAATAGAGCTAGTCGTAACTTACATAGATCAGATCACCAATAGAGCTAGTCGTAACTTACATAGATCAGATCACCAATAGAGCTAGTCGTAACTTACATAGATCAGATCACCAATAGAGCTAGTCGTAACTTACATAGATCAGATCACCAAGAGCTAGTCGTAACTTACATAGATCAGATCACCAATAGAGCTAGTCGTAACTTACATAGATCAGATCACCAATAGAGCTAGTCGAAACTTACATAGATCAGATCACCAATAGAGCTGGTCGTAGCTTACATAGATCAGATCACCAATAGAGCTAGTCGAAACTCACATAGATCAGATCACCAATAGAGCTAGTCGTAACTTACATAGATCAGATCACCAATAGAGCTAGTCGAAACGACATAGATCAGATCGCCAATAGAGCTGGTCGTAGCTTACATAGATCAGATCACCAATAGAGCTGGTCGTAGCTTACATAGATCAGATCACCAATAGAGCTGGTCGTAACTTACATAGATCAGATCACCAATAGAGCTGGTCGTAACTTACATAGATCAGATCACCAATAGAGCTAGTCGATACTTACATAGATCAGATCACCAACAGAGCTAGTCATACTTACATAGATCAGATCACCAACAGAGCTAGTCAATACTTACATAGATCAGATCACCAACAGAGCTAGTCAATACTTACATAGATCAGTTCACCAACAGAGCTAGTCAATACTTACATAGATCAGATCACCAACAGAGCTAGTCAATACTTACATAGATCAGATCACCAACAGAGCTAGTCAATACTTACATAGATCAGATCACCAACAGAGCTAGTCAATACTTACATAGATCAGATCACCAACAGAGCTAGTCAATACTTACATAGATCAGATCACTAATAAGGATGAGATGAAGGAAATCCAAAGATCTACATACCATAATGATAAAAATTAAAATGGTACAGACATGTTACAAAATCTACAGGTCTTGCTAAATTTATTGTACAGGGTACAGTACCAGGCAAACGAAGGCACGGCAGATCGAAAAGCTGCTTGAAGACGTCAGAGAATTGACAGGTTAACCTATAACAGATCTCAGAGAGCTGTTGGAAGACATCAGAGAATTGACAGGGTTAACCTATAACACATCTCAGAGAGCTGTTGGAAGACGTCAGAGAATTGACAGGGTTAACCTATAACACATCTCAGAGAGCTGTTGGAAGACATCAGAGAATTGACAGGGTTAACCTATACACATCTCAGAGAGCTGTTGGAAGACATCAGAGAATTGACAGGGTTAACCTATAACACATCTCAGAGAGCTGTTGGAAGACGTCAGAGAATTGACAGGGTTAACCTATAACACATCTCAGAGAGCTGTTGGAAGACATCAGAGAATTGACAGGGTTAACCTATAACACATCTCAGAGAGCTGTTGGAAGACGTCAGAGAATTGACAGGGTTAACCTATAACACATCTCAGAGAGCTGTTGGAAGACATCAGAGAATTGACAGGGTTAACCTATAACACATCTTAGAGAGCTGTTGGAAGACATCAGAGAATTGACAGGGTTAACCTATAACACATCTCAGAGAGCTGTTGGAAGACAGTGTGTGTGTGTGTGTGTTTGTGTGAGTGTTTGTGTGTGTGTGTGTGTTTGTGTGTGTGTTCACCATATCCGATCTTTCTTATCAGAGATAGGATTTCTCACAAGAATGTTAAGAGTTCCATGGACAGCTAAAAAGACCAACGAAGACATTCTCAAAAGAGGCCAACATAAAAAAAAGGAAGCTCATAAGAAACATCAGAAGGAAACAATCAACATTTTGCTAGCACATCATAAGAAGAGGAAAGTTGGAACACTTTGGTTACAACTGGCCAGATACAGGGAAAGAGAGATCGTGGACGACAAGGACAGGAGATACTAGATAGCTTGGTGCCATGACGTGGAAAACAGTCAACAGAACTGATACGATGTGCCGTGGATAGAAGATTGTGGAGGGACGGTATCGTTTACGCCAACCGGTATATGTATAAAATTTCCTCTATCATTTACTCTCTCTCTCTCTCTCTCTCTTTATTTATCTTATCGCACCGCTTTCCCCTCTCCCTTTCTCTGTCTCTTTTTGTTTTCTATATCCACCCCCTTATCTCATGTTCTTTTATTTGAAAAAAGCACTCACTAGAGGCCAGAGTTATCCCAAGTGTAAAAGCTGAACCGAAAATCGCAACAACCAGAGTTTGATAACGTGATCACGTCTCTAACGAAACAAACTGAACAATCAGCACGGCTGTTTGGTCGATTTACTTGTGGGTCAAGCTGAAAACAGACAAACTGTCATGTTAGACAGAAGAACAGGAGTCATGCTAGACAGAAGAGCAGGAGTCATGCTAGACAGAAGAACAGGAGTCATGCTAGACAGAAGAACAGGAGTCATGCTAGACAGAAGAACAGGAGTTCGTGCTAGACAGAAGAACAGGAGTCATGCTAGACAGAAGAACAGGAGTCATGCTAGACAGAAGAACAGGAGTCATGCTAGACAGAAGAACAGGAGTCATGTTAGACAGAAGAACAGGAGTCATGCTAGACAGAAGAACAGGAGTCATGCTAGACAGAAGAACAGGAGTCATGTTAGACAGAAGAACAAGAGTCATGTTAGACAGAAGAACAGGAGTCATGCTAGACAGAAGAACAGGAGTCATGTTAGACAGAAGAACAAGAGTCATGTTAGACAGAAGAACAGGAGTCATGTTAGACAGAAGAACAGGAGTCATGCTAGACAGAAGAACAGGAGTCATGTTAGACAGAAGAACAGGAGTCATGCTAGACAGAAGAACAGGAGTCATGTTAGACAGAAGAACAGGAGTCATGTTAGACAGAAGAACAGGAGTCATGCTAGACAGAAGAACAGGAGTCATGTTAGACAGAAGAACAGGAGTCATGCTAGACAGAAGAACAGGAGTCATGCTAGACAGAAGAACAGGAGTCATGTTAGACAGAAGAACAGGAGTCATGCTAGACAGAAGAACAAGAGTCGTGCTAGACAGAAGAACAAGAGTCATGCTAGACAGAAGAGCAGGAGTCATGCTAGACAGAAGAACAGGAGTCATGCTAGACAGAAGAACAAGAGTCATGCTAGACAGAAGAACAGGAGTCGTGCTAGACAGAAGAACAGGAGTCATGTTAGACAGAAGAACAGGAGTCGTGCTAGACAGAAGAACAGGAGTCATGTTAGACAGAAGAACAGGAGTCATGTTAGACAGAAGAACAGGAGTCGTGCTAGACAGAAGAACAGGAGTCATGCTAGACAGAAGAACAAGAGTCATGCTAGACAGAAGAACAAGAGTCATGCTAGACAGAAGAACAGGAGTCATGTTAGACAGAAGAACAGGAGTCATGCTAGACAGAAGAACAGGAGTCGTGCTAGACAGAAGAACAGGAGCCATGCTAGACAGAAGAACAGGAGTCATGTTAGACAGAAGAACAAGAGTCGTGCTAGACAGAAGAACAGGAGTCGTGCTAGACAGAAGAACAGGAGTCGTGCTAGACAGAAGAACAGGAGTCGTGCTAGACAGAAGAACAAGAGTCATGCTAGACAGAAGAACAGGAGTCATGTTAGACAGAAGAACAAGAGTCATGCTAGACAGAAGAACAGGAGTCATGTTAGACAGAAGAACAGGAGTCATGCTAGACAGAAGAACAGGAGTCGTGCTAGACAGAAGAACAGGAGCCATGCTAGACAGAAGAACAGGAGTCATGTTAGACAGAAGAACAAGAGTCGTGCTAGACAGAAGAACAAGAGTCGTGCTAGACAGAAGAACAGGAGTCATGCTAGACAGAAGAACAGGAGTCATGTTAGACAGAAGAACAGGAGTCATGCTAGACAGAAGAACAAGAGTCATGCTAGACAGAAGAACAAGAGTCGTGCTAGACAGAGAACAGGAGTCATGCTAGACAGAAGAACAGGAGTCATGTTAGACAGAAGAACAGGAGTCGTGCTAGACAGAAGAACAGGAGTCATGCTAGACAGAAGAACAAGAGGTCATGTTAGACAGAAGAACAGGAGTCATGCTAGACAGAAGAGCAGGAGTCATGCTAGACAGAAGAACAGGAGTCATGCTAGACAGAAGAACAGGAGTCATGCTAGACAGAAGAACAGGAGTCGTGCTAGACAGAAGAACAGGAGTCATGCTAGACAGAAGAACAGGAGTCATGCTAGACAGAAGAACAGGAGTCATGCTAGACAGAAGAACAGGAGTCATGTTAGACAGAAGAACAGGAGTCATGCTAGACAGAAGAACAGGAGTCATGCTAGACAGAAGAACAGGAGTCATGTTAGACAGAAGAACAAGAGTCATGTTAGACAGAAGAACAGGAGTCATGTTAGACAGAAGAACAGGAGTCATGCTAGACAGAAGAACAGGAGTCATGTTAGACAGAAGAACAAGAGTCATGCTAGACAGAAGAACAGGAGTCATGTTAGACAGAAGAACAGGAGTCATGTTAGACAGAAGAACAGGAGTCATGCTAGACAGAAGAACAGGAGTCATGCTAGACAGAAGAACAAGAGTCATGCTAGACAGAAGAACAAGAGTCATGCTAGACAGAAGAACAGGAGTCATGCTAGACAGAAGAACAAGAGTCATGCTAGACAGAAGAACAGGAGTCATGCTAGACAGAAGAACAAGAGTCATGCTAGACAGAAGAACAGGAGTCATGCTAGACAGAAGAACAGGAGTCATGCTAGACAGAAGAACAAGAGCCATGCTAGACAGAAGAACAAGAACTGTAGAAAGAAAGGATTAGAAACTGTCAATACCAAACTGTTGTTCCAACCACAAATAACAAGCTAGAAGAAATGGCGCCAACTGCCCCCAGGAAATGCAGCTTCATTGATCGCCACAGCGTAAACAATACACAGGAAAGGTGGGTCCGCACAATGAAGGGAAATCACTAGCTTCGGGGTAGATTTGAAATAGCTAGTCGTCCACAATAGAGGTAGCCAGGGCTTGGTTACATGGGAGAATAGCCAGTTCGTACATTCCAGACACGACCAGTACACGCTGAACACAAACGTTGCTAGTTCAATCACAATCAATGTTATATTGCACAAAACCTAAGTATTTGAATTATGACATTTCTAGATGTTGATAGTGCGAGTCTCACAGACTTTGTTGACATAAACAACTAAACTTATGACATCAGTTATCGACGCAAAGAGTAACATTTCCAAACATCAACATAATGATGTATTAAAATATTCAGATGCACAAAATGGCTGAATTGTGAAGCAAGAGCGAGAATGTGATGTCCATCTATTAACAGAAGTTCAAAAGACTTCAGACACCGTAAGCAGGGCAGGTCAATGCAAGCTGATGGGTGAGCAGAGCAGGTCTATACAGGCTGATGGGTGAGCAGAGCAGGTCTATAAGGTTGATGGGTGAGCAGAGCAGGTCTATACAGGCTGATGGGTGAGCAGAGCAGGTCTATACAGGCTGATGGGTGAGCAGAGCAGGTCTATACAGGCATATGTGTGAGCAGAGCAGGTCTATACAGGCAGATGGGTGAGCAGAGCAGGTCTATACAGGCAGATGGGTGAGCAGAGCAGGTCTATACAGGTTGATGGGTGAGCAGAGCAGATCTATACAGGCATATGGGTGAGCAGAGCACGTCTATACAGGTTGATGGGTGAGCAGAGCAGGTCTATACAGGCTGATGGGTGAGCAGAGCAGGTCTATACAGGTTGATGGGTGAGCAGAGCAGGTCTATACAGGCTGATGGGTGAGCAGAGCAGGTCTATACAGGCTGATGGGTGAGCAGAGCAGGTCTATACAGGCTGATGGGTGAGCAGAGCAGGTCTATACAGGTTGATGGGTGAGCAGAGCAGGTCTATACAGGCTGATGGGTGAGCAGAGCAGGTCTATACAGGTTGATGGGTGAACAGAGCAGGTCTATACAGGCCGAGGGGTGAGCAGAGCAGGTCTATACAGGCTGATGGGTGAGCAGAGCAGGCCTATACAGGCCGAGGGGTGAGCAGAGCAGGTCTATACAGGCTGATGGGTGAGCAGAGCAGGTCTATACAGGCGAGGGGTGAGCAGAGCAGGTCTATATAGGCTGATGGTGAGCAGAGCAGGTCTATACAGGTTGATAGGTGAGCAGAGCAGGTCTATACAGGCCGATGGGTGAGCAGAGCAGGTCTATACAGGTTGATGGGTTAGCAGAGCAGGTCTTACAGGCCGATGGGTGAGCAGAGCAGTCTAGACAGGTTGATGGGTGAGCAGAGCAGGTCTATACAGGCTGATGGGTGAGCAGAGCAGGTCTATACAGGTTGATGGGTGAGCAGAGAAGGTCTATACAGGCCGATGGGTGAGCAGAGCAGGTCTATACAGGTTGACGGGTGAGCAGAGCAGGTCTATACAGTTGATGGGTGAGCAGAGCAGGTCTATACAGGCTGATGGGTGAGCAGAGCAGGTCTATACAGGTTGATGGGTGAGCAGAGCAGGTCTATACAGGTTGATGGGTGAGCAGAGCAGGTCTATACAGGTTGATGTGTGAGCAGAGCAGGTCTATACAGGTTGATGGGTGAGCAGAGCAGGTCTATACAGGCCGATGGGTGAGCAGAGCAGGTCTATACAGGTTGATGTGTGAGCAGAGCAGGTCTATACAGGTTGATGGGTGAGCAGAGCAGGTCTATACAGGCCGATGGGTGAGCAGAGCAGGTCTATACAGGTTGATGTGTGAGCAGAGCAGGTCTATACAGGTTGATGTGTGAGCAGAGCAGGTCTATACAGGTTGATGGGTGAGCAGAGCAGGTCTATACAGGCCGATGGGTGAGCAGAGCAGGTCTATACAGGCCGATGGGTGAGCAGAGCAGTCTATACAGGCCGATGGGTGAGCAGAGCAGGTCTATACAGGTTGATGGGTGAGCAGAGCAGTCTATACAGGTTGATGGGTGAGCAGAGCAGGTCTATACAGGTTGATGGGTGAGCAGAGCAGGTCTATATAGGCTGCTGGAAAATGTTGGCTGCCCTCCTACATGACTCAAATAATCAAGTCGTCTATAACAATATGTCTGTCACCATCCAGTTGGACGGTAGATCTTCCCAGCCCTTTGAAATGAACTGTAGAGTCAAACAAGGATGTGTCCTTGCCCCTACTCTATTCGGCATATTTATCGCTGCCCTTCTACACAATGCGTTTGAAACCGTCTCTGGATACATCTACATCTGTTTAAGATCTGACGGCTCCTTATTTAACCTAGCACGTCTGAGGTCAATTTTAACTGAGACCCTATTCAAGGAGCTTCTATTCACTGATGATGCAGTACTGGTTGCTCACGATGGATCCGCCCTGCAGTCAATGATTGACAATCTAGCTAGATCATGTGACTTATTCTCCATATCAATAAGTATACAGAAGGCTGTAGTGCTTCAACAATGTGTAGCTATTCCCACTGTTATATCATTAAATAACACACCACTTGAATCGGTGAGAAAGTTCACCTATCTCGGTTATATCGTCACAATCACTGTCTGCCTTGATGAAGAAATAAATGTTTGAATCGGAACGGCAGCTTCCACATTTAGTAAACTTCAATAGAAATCATGCCAACATCTAATTAACACTCAGGACTTAGATTCAAATTGGCCAAATTTGTGGATCAGAAACTTGGACTACCAATGCAAGACAGGAGGAAAGGTTAAACAGCTTTCATGTGCGTTATCTTCGAAAGATTATGAACATCAAATGGCAGGACAAAGTTACCAACTCTAATGTCTTACAACGAGCCAAACTCCCATCCATCATGGCAGGACAAAGTAACCAACTCTAATGTCTTACAACGAGCCAAACTCCCATCCATCATGGCAGGACAAAGTAACCAACTCTAATGTCTTACAACGAGCCAAACTCTTATTCATCATGGTAGGACAAAGTAAGTAACCCTAATGTCTTACAACGAGCCAAACTCTCGTTCATCATGGCAGGACACAGTAACTAACTCTAATGTCTTACAGCAAGCCAAACTCCCATCCATCATGGCAGGACAAAGTAACAACTATAATGTCTTACAACGAGCCAAACTCCCATCCATCATGGTAGGACAAAGTAACCAACTCTAATGTCTTACAGCAAGCCAAACTCCCATCCATCATGGCAGGACAAAGTAACCAACTCTAATGTCTTACAGCAAGCCAAACTCCCATCCATCATGTCAGGACAAAGTAACCAACTCTAATGTCTTACAACGAGCCAAACTGCCGTTCATCATGGCAGGACAAAGTAAGTAACCCTAATGTCTTACAACGAGCCAAACTCCCATCCATCATGTCAGGACAAAGTAACCAACTCTAATGTCTTACAACGAGCCAAACTCCCATCCATCATGGCAGGACAAAGTAACCAACTCTAATGTCTTACAGCAAGCCAAACTCCCATCCATCATGTCAGGACAAAGTAACCAACTCTAATGTCTTACAGCAAGCCAAACTCCCATCCATCATGTCAGGACAAAGTAACCAACTCTAATGTCTTACAGCAAGCCAAACTCCCATCCATCATGTCAGGACAAAGTAACCAACTCTAATGTCTTACAGCAAGCCAAACTCCCATCCATCATGTCAGGACAAAGTAACCAACTCTAATGTCTTACAGCAAGCCAAACTCCCATCCATCATGGCAGGACAAAGTAACCAACTCTAATGTCTTACAGCAAGCCAAACTCCCATCCATCATGTCAGGACAAAGTAACCAACTCTAATGTCTTACAACGAGCCAAACTGCCGTTCATCATGGTAGGACAAAGTAAGTAACCCTAATGTCTTACAACGAGCCAAACTCCCATCCATCATGTCAGGACAAAGTAACCAACTCTAATGTCTTACAACGAGCGAAACTCCCATCCATCATGTCAGGACAAAGTAACCAACTCTAATGTCTTACAACGAGCCAAACTCCCATCCATCATGGCAGGACAAAGTAACCAACTCTAATGTCTTACAACGAGCCAAACTCCCATCCATCATGGCAGGACAAAGTAACCAACACTAATGTCTTACAACGAGCCAAACTCTTATTCATCATGGTAGGACAAAGTAAGTAACCCTAATGTCTTACAACGAGCCAAACTCTCGTTCATCATGGCAGGACACAGTAACTAACTCTAATGTCTTACAGCAAGCCAAACTCCCATCCATCATGGCAGGACAAAGTAACCAACTATAATGTCTTACAACGAGCCAAACTCCCATCCATCATGGTAGGACAAAGTAACCAACTCTAATGTCTTACAACGAGCCAAACTGCCGTTCATCATGGCAGGACAAAGTAAGTAACCTAATGTCTTACAACGAGCCAAACTCCCATCCATCATGGCAGGACAAAGTAACCAACTCTAATGTCTTACAGCAAGCCAAACTCCCATCCATCATGTCAGGACAAAGTAACCAACTCTAATGTCTTACAACGAGCGAAACTCCCATCCATCATGTCAGGACAAAGTAACCAACCCTAATGTCTTACAACGAGCCAAACTCCCATCCATCATGTCAAGACAAAGTAAGTAACCCTAATGTCTTACAACGAGCCAAACTCCCATCCATCATGTCAGGACAAAGTAAGTAACCCTAATGTCTTACAACGAGCCAAACTCCCATCCATCATGTCAGGACAAAGTAAGTAACCCTAATGTCTTACAACGAGCCAAACTCCCATCCATTCTGGCAACACTCACGAGTCGTAGATTAAGGTGGTTGGGTCACATGAGAAGAATGACAAACAATCGTATTCCCAAACAAATATTGTATGGCGAACTTAGGGACGGACAGAGACTAAAGGATAATCCAGTGCTGAGATATAAGGATGTTTGCAGGGCTACCTTGGGGGGGGGGGGTTCTCTATCAGTGAAAGAAAATGGGAGGATCTGTCTGCAGATCGTAGCACATGGAGAACAGAAATAAAACATGGCACAGCAACTTTCGAGGCAGTGATGATATCAAATTCAGAGTAAAAAAGAGGCAAGAGAATGGAGACGAGACCAGGCACCACGAATACATCTTGTTTATTCTGCGGACGGAGTTATCTATCCAATATTGGCAGACTCGGCTATGAGAAGCTGCTAGGCAAGACATCATCCATTATAAGCCACTAATAGTATGCCAAACTGCTGACTTCACATCACTGCTCGCTACCAACCGACTGTCAAGACGCCAAAGGCTGTATAATGGAAGTTCAGACCAACAGGGTAGGACATCTATTTGAGTCAGATTGTTACTTGAGGACAATCAGAAACGATATTTTATTTATATATCATCTGTTGAAGATAGGGACCAAAAGTGTGCTGCTGAGACGGTAATTTGTCACTGACTTCGGTTGAGTGTGCTCATTTATATAAGAGTTTAACAAGGGTTATACTGATGGCCGACACTCAGCTCAATATGACTTTAGAAAAAAATGCAGTCATTTGTGTGGGATCATATTCATAGTATAATTATAGTAGAGGGCCAGCGGTAGGGGGAGAAAAAACAACCGATTTTGTGATGTTATCAGCCTTGCGAGCAAGGGTCGTTGGTGTTAGAATGACGTCAGCTATATAGCTCACATAGACGTCACGAGTAAGTGGGTTTTCCCTCTCAGTCCGCTGGCCTTACAACTATAGACGGCTGTTGCTCATATCAAAGGTTGTGTTCTTAGTTCACCTGTTCTCTAGTAATAAACAAACACGATGACGTCACCAATACTCACCATGAGCGGAATGGCGTTGAGAGCAGCGGACGAGACGGAGAAGCACAAGACGAGGCGGCACAACTCTATGGACACGTCCAGCTCGTTGTGCTCAGGCAGGATGTGATAGCTCGTGCGGTCAGAAACTGTCGGCACGCGGAACCGTCTGGCATTCAGTTTTATCAGCGCAACATCTTTCATGCTTCTAAGTACCAAGAGTGTATCTAGCGTGCTGATCATCCCCATGATCATTGACAGAAGGGAAATGATGATAAAGAAAACCGCGAACCCAGCACCGATATTTGCTGGCAAGAATGTGCAAACTCCGTCCTCATAAAAATGAAAAATGTCTGTACCGCCTGAGATAGGTATTATTCCAGCGATAGCTGAAGTGAACCAGCAAATACAGATGAACACCTTCATGGGCTTCGAGGATGCAAACATTCGTCCTCTCTCAGACATACGAAGTGAAGCCATCCAATACACGTTAAGAACGAGTAGCACCAGGAGGTGGGCGGAGCGTAATGTGATTGACAGCCACGTGTAGAACATGCACAGGGTTTTACTCCAGTGAAGGTCGCCAAGTTTGATCACTGCTGGGACCGGAAGAAGCAGCCAAGAGTTGGTTACCATGGTAACAAGGATTGATATGAATGCCACGTCACAGCTGTGAAAGAAAGATCTATAGTGGAGCAAGATGAACACAGTGAGCAAGTCTGTCAGGAACGCTACAGGAGAGATGATCATCCAGGCCAGGGCTACTCCAAAACTAGGCATGCTTTACCTCCCTTGACGCACTACGTCATCGTTCATGGTGTTTGGTCCCAGTCACGTGATCTCAGACATTGCCCCTACTCCATCTCCTCAATATTCGTTCCTTTCCATGGCTGCAGGTAGTAGTTGTATCAGTTAGCTGCAGCCATGGCATTGTATTCCGATAGATTATAACTGGAGAAAATACATCTGTATATCATTGTATTCCGATAGATTATAACTGGAGAAAATACATCTGTATATCATTGTATTCCGATAGATTATAACTGGAGATAATACATCTGTTAGTTTAGCTGCAGCCATGGCATTGTATCCCGATAGATTATAACTGGAGATAATGCATCTGTCAGTTTAGCTGCAGCCATGGCATTGCATCCCGATAGATTATAACTGGAGATAATGCATCTGTCAGTTTAGCTGCAGCCATGGCATTGCATCCCGATAGATTATAACTGGAGATAATGCATCTGTCAGTTTAGCTGCAACCATGAGAGTGTGACACAGGCTACATTCTCCACATAGTCAGGCAGTGATCAACTCATTTCCTGGACACTGGTCGCGTGTAGTCACAGTCTAGTGAAGGTCTCCATCAGGATCTCAGCGACTGTTGCCTGTATTCATATTCATTATTAAAAGATCAACCCAAACCTATTTTTCAGTGCGTCGTGGTCTGTAATTAGAAAAAAAAAAGATAAAATATAAAATCAAATTTGTCAAAATATCAATTTCAACTTGACATTCAGTTCAGTCTTAATATTCATCGTGTTCATGACCTAGACACAATTTATTAATTAGGGTCTACCAGGAATATGATAATAATCACCAGCTTGAGTGCGCGCAATACTTCCCTTACTGCCTAGGATGTAGGCTTGTACGTGTACGATTGTCCATAGACTCGGCATGGTTGTACAAGCCAACCAGTAAGAGCATAATATCTGCCTACGTAACACTGCCCCCCCCCCCAACTGGTCGCCTCAGCGAGACCATTTCGAATCCGGACCTGGTTACAGCAGCTGGAAGTTGAGTCCTCCCTTTCTTATTTCATCAAATTATTTTGTTTTGATCTAATTATTAGTTAGCTATGTAGTGTTGAGGGACGAAGAGATAGAGGGAAGCAAAGAGAAAAAATAACAGACAGCTTAATAGAATGGCTTGGCAGAAGGTCAACAACAGAAATGATAAATAACTGCCGAGATCGAATGTTGTGGAGAGACATGATCACCTATGCCAGTAGGCCCGGTACTTGATGATGATGATGATGTAGTGTTTGTTTGATTTACATACATATCTGTATATGTGTTGTTCATTATTCCTGCTGAAGGTCTATGAGCCGCAACGTCGTTGAATTATGTGTTTTCCATTACTTCATAAGAGGGAGCCGCCATAGCTCACTGGTTAGGGAACTGGACCACAAAGAACAAGAGGTCCGGTTCAGTCCTGATCGACGGCTTCCGGGTTCACCCAGCCTTAAATGGGTACCAGATTTCTTTCTGGGAAACTATAGCGGCACGGGCGTAATACCGACCACATTACGCCAAAACCACACCGGCTTCAGTCAGAGTTTGAACAGTGTTGGACAGTTTATTATAGACTTCTTCTTGCATAGACCCAAGTCCGCTAGTACACGTCCACAGACTGGCTCAATCACCGATCAAACTCATTGTTAATTGCGTGAGGTCACGACCATTAAATCAATCAGTAATCAATCATTAATCAATCAGATCGAAGGAGTTACCGTGCTTGAAGTAAACTTTAAAATTGAGCGGTATTCTAAAAATGATATTTGAATCCAAACACAGATGAAATCTCCCTACAATCAGAGATCGATTTCATCGATTAGACTTGCCACAAGACTGAAACAAAAAGAACGATCTAGATAAGAAGTGTGAATAAAAGCTTTTAAAATTATCGATTTATTTTCTTGAGAATTTGTCGAGTTATACTTTTGATTGGCAGGTCAATCGATCTAATAAAATGTGGGGGCCACCTCCTGGTACGGGCTTTTTACAGTCAACAAGGGTGTGGTCAGCTGACCTCAAAGTTAGGAAAGATAAGACAAAATGAGAGTAGTCTAATTAAAGGATCACACGCGTTGTGAGAGACGTAGGACACGGTTGTTTGTTTACATCTCAAAATGACATTTCAGTTCCAACTTTGGAAATGCTAAAACGTTTATGGGAGAAGATGTCCTCATTTCATTCATTGCTAGCGTTATTATTGGACTGATCTGGTTTCAACTTGAGACATCGCACACAAAGTGTCACATTTCTAGCTACAGTCAAATACTATATATTTTGTATTAGTATTATGACACTTAGTATGAATTATATAAGTAAAAAAAGTAAAGTACCCCCGTCACGCCAAGTGGCGTATAGGGAAATATGGTGTTAGTGACCCTATATTTTACAGACCTTCAGCACATGATTTTTTGGGGTAATGTGGTCGGTATTACGCCCGTGCTGCTTTACTTTCCCAGAAAAAAATCCGGTACCCATTTAAGGCTGGGTGAACTCGGAAGCCGTCGGTTGGAATCGAACCCTACCCCTTGTCCTTTGTAGTCCAGTTCACTAATCACTGGGCTATCGCGGCTCCCTTATATGAATTATATGTTAGTAGTTAATAGGCAGGACCTCACTCACACAGACCTCACGGACATCTACACGTGTTCAAACAACGTAGGCTACGCTGCCTTGGTCACTCACACAGACCTCACGAAACTTCTATACGCTGTTCAAACAACGTAGGCTACGCTGCCTTGGTCACTCACACAGACCTCACGAAACTTCTACACGCTGTTCAAACAACGTAGGCTACGCTGCCTTGGTCACTCACACAGACCTCACGAAACTTCTACACGCTGTTCAAACAACGTAGGCTACGCTGCCTTGGTCACTCACACAGACCTCACGAAACTTCTACACGCTGTTCAAACAACGTAGGCTACGCTGCCTTGGTCACTCACACAGACCTCACGAAACTTCTACACGCTGTTCAAACAACGTAGGCTACGCTGGCTTGGCTATTTCTTCTTCTTCTACCTTTCAACTCCCTGTTGAGCATAAGTCTTCAACAAACACTTTCCAAGCCGTTCTGTTCTTGCCATTCTTTTAAGATCATGAAATGTCTTCCCCATCATCTTCATCTCTGCTTCTGTCTGTCTTCTCCAAGAATTTCTTGGTCCTCCTCTTTGTCTTTCCCACTGGGGATTCCAAAAAAGGGCATGTTGTGTAATACTCTCAGTTGGCTTCCGCAGTGTGTGTCCTATCCAACGCCATCGTCTTCGCTGTATCTCTTTATCCACTGGTATTTGACTAGTAAATTTCCATAATTCTATGTTAGTGATTTTGTCTTGTCATTTCCATCCTTTTATTCTGCGTAAGCATCCATTAATGAAAGTGTGTATCTTCATGATTGTCAATTTTGTTGTTCATGTTTCACAGCCATATAATAGGACTGACTTAACATTGGAGTTGAAAATTTTTATTTTTGTATTTAACCCAATTTCTTTGGACTTCCATATGTTTCCCAGTGCAATGATAGCTCCTCTTGCTTTTGATATCCTTATTTTGGTATCATTTTCTGTTCCTCCCTCTTTATCTATATTACTGCCCAGATATATATAAGATTGTACGTCTAGTAGAGGTATTTCTCCTGATTTTATTTAGTTGTTGCCAACTGCATTAATTCTCATAATGTTGGTCTTATCTCTATTAATCTTCAGTCCTAGCTGTTGTGATCTCTCATCTAATATACTCATTTTATCCTGAATCTGTTGATGGCTGTGTGATAGGAGAGCTATGTCATCAGCACATTCTAAATCATCAAGTTGTTTGGTGAGTGACCACTGAATTCAATTTCTGCTGTTTTGAGTTATTTTCATAATCCAATCTATGGCCAGTAGAAAGAGAAATGGAGATAGAATACATCCCTGCTTATTTCAAATGCTCCTGTAAGCTGCCCTTCATGCACCACACTACATTTCATTCCTTCATCATCATCATCATCATCATCATGTACCATGCCGGTTGGCGTAGGCAATCATGTCCCTCCACAATCTTCTATCTACAGTGCATCGTATCAGTTCTGTTGTTGACTGTTTTCCATGCCATGACACCAAGTTATCCAGTATTTTCTCTCTTTGTCGTCCGCGATCTCTCTTTCATTTTATTTTGCCAGTTGTAACCAAGTATTCCAACTTTCCTCTTCTCATGATGTGCCCGAAAAATGTTGATTGCTTCTTTCTGAGTCTGATGTTTTTTTAAGAGCTCCCTTTTTGTGTTGGCCTCTTTGAGAACTTCCTCATTGGTCTTTTTATCTGCCCAGGGAACTTTCAACATTCTTCTGAGAAATCC